>OX418216.1:20358661-20472524 GCA_948455865.1 Conomelus anceps
ATTTCAAAGGAATTACGACTCCCAATAACTGTTATATTACAATAAACTGAAGGAAAACCGGTTTAAAGCATTCTATAGTATAATCTAAACGTAGTATAATCTATTGATTTTGGATGACCGAGCTGTTAAAACTTCAGCTTTATTTTCACGTACCCGGTGATTGAATTAATGAATTACTATCTTTATCAAATATCTGGAAGGACGAAGTAAGGGCACAGCAGGCCCTCTCCACCACTCAACCCTCCGTGTTCCCCATATAACACTATATATGGCTTGAATGAATATATGGAACAACCCGTTATTGTGTTTCTGCTAATAAAAGTCATAGGCTATTCTTATTGTTACTTATTGATCTGATAATCGAAGCTACATAATTCTTAATACAGTGGACCATACTTAAAACGAATTTCCAAACATCGATTTTTTATAGATAGATTGCATATTTTTGCCAACGGACACTAACGGTCATTGACAACGTCAACAAGATGACACAAAAAACAACATTAATTACTAAAAAATATAGAAAAACTTTTGCAAAGAGTAGAAGGGCCTGTTCAACAAAATTTCAAAAAGAGCCTTTCTGAATTGAGTAGGAGAGAGTCGTCACTGATTCAGGTAACTTATTAAAAATCTTAATTACCAACACAAAATGGGAATTCTGAACTCTACACAACCTTACCCTGGGAAAATCAAGATGCATAAAAATCAATAACGTTTGTTCAAAAGCGTAGACTACCTCTATGGAGCGGTAAGAAGTTTTTGCAGATTTTGATATCATATAGTAGCACGATAAATCCGCTGCTTATATAAGTTACTACAGAACCAATAGCGTCATTTTACGGTATCGTAACGGTTAACAAAAGCTCCGTTAGGTTATTTTAGTGAATTTCAATAAGAAAAAATCGAGTGTATTCTGAAAAAAATGTATTCTACTGCATTTTTATAGCGGACAGAATTGCATAAGGGAACTTGTACAGTAGATCATTCAGTACTAAACACCCTCGGAAAATCAAACACTTGCTGTACAATAGTGTATGACTGATTGAAGCAACATAAATAGCACCATTTTTTAGCATGTGTTTGATAGGCGAGTGCGTATACTATCTCGCACCCCTGTAAGCTACTTTCTGCGTTCAAGCCATCGTTCGACAGAGACGTTTGGAAAGCAACACAATTTATGAAGCCTTTTTTTAATATAAGATGAACAAAACTTCACCTCAAGCCACAATAAGGCAAAATAGAAGAATGGTGTTATTGCTGGAAATATATATGTGGTGGAGACAAATTTGAGTCTTTTAAGTCACTCTACATCATCACTATGACAAAAAAAAACAATTACTTATAAATAGCTTACATATAATAGCATTCTTTCAAAGTCATTGTATGGTTCAAGGAATATCATCTATGATTACAAGAAATAGTCTGATATGAGGATGACTAACCGCTATAAATTAATTGGGGAATGCTCTAATTTTAATCCACGTAATTTCATTCGTTGACAAATCTGACATTATGTGCAAATGCGTCATACTTCCAAAGTGATAAGACAGCAAACTATCCATTACAAAGATCGCCGTATTTCTTCTATACTAAAAATAATTATATTTGACAACAATATCAGCACATTTTTCAACGATCCGCGATAACTTTTCATGAAATTGACAACTTTGACGATACTGTATTATTTCAAGTAATTGTAAATTGTAGAAAAATGTAAAACAGCTATTATTTATCAAGATAGAACAAAAGAGAGTATTTTTATAGTAAGATAGAGAATCTAGCTCTGACAAAATGCATTATTTCAAAACGGTCTTTTCGAAAAAAGGATATATCTACTTCAAACAAATCTGAAAGAACAAGAGTTTTTCAAGTTAATTTGCAGGGACTGAGGCTGATAACATCCAAGTCATTGATCAGTACCAAATATGGAATACATTTTTCGGCATTCATTGCTATAGAATAGTCTAGTAGATAAATTAAATTTCAGATTAAATGACACCAAATTCTTTAAATATTATTATTTTTACAAGGTTCAAGAAAATTATGCAAATTTAATAATTGACAACACAAATTTGTGTGTGTGCAATGTTACGGTACCAAGTCTATCATCATTTAAGGGTGGCCCGGGCCCCCTGATCTCCCTCATAAACACCCCTGGCGTTGATAACTATCTGCAACTGGTTTTTTATTAAATTTGAGTCAAAATAAAAATAATGGTAACCGATGATCCCAAGGGCAGTCGAAATCTAAAATCCATAAAGTTAAACCCATTTTTGGTTCTAAGGACAAACAAGAGGAATGACAAATCCACAGAAATATTATTTTCTATCACATTTTATAAGCTAATAAACTGATCAGCAAGTGCAGCATTTTTCACCTGAAAAATACGAGGCTAATTTGTCATGACAAATAACGGCGTATTTTCATCAGTTTTTCTCAAAAAAAAAAAATAGTTTTTATTGGACAGATGAGATTAGAATTTTCAATCTAGACACTGTCTTTACTATAAATTGCCTTAGATAAAGACTGGAAAATAGGGAAGAAGTAAATGTCGAATTCCTCACTGAGTGCAAAGTTTGGTTAGCATGATTCATTGGTAAAATTTTGTCAACAGAGCTTTCCAACTCAAACTATCAAAGAAAACAGAGACTAGGAAAGGACAAACTAGATAGTAGAGTAAAAATTTGCACAAAATCTTCAAAAATATACAATTGTTGTGAGTTGTTGAAATGAGAATTAGATGCCTGAACTTCAATTATCAAGCACAGCTCAACTGTATTAATAATCATGGAGTCTTCGAGGATAAAGAACTCACCAATCTTTGTAGAATAGAAGAAAATCTTGAAGTACAACTTTGATGTCAAGATTACGAAAATAAATCACTGTTACAGATAGCAAACTTTAAATCCTAACCTCTTCAACACAACAACTAAAATGTCGTTAACTTCAAATATGCCGTTGGAACGCACTTTTTACTGAATGAAATGATAGAGACCGATAATTTAGTACCAAATATATAAAAGTATGGTAATATAGACGATAAATTTAGCTTGAAGAAGCGGAGACTTTAATTTCAATCTCGCGAAGCGGCACTTCAAAACAAAATACTGTTGATTTTGATGTTTGCCTGTAGAAACACGACCAAGCTGACAAGAGATGGAAGAACGCTACAGTAGTACCAACACAACGGGCTGAAATACACTATCAAAATGATTTCCGTTAAATCGTAAGATTCCTTTACTTGACCAATTTTCAATAGTTTTCAGCTTCCAACTTCTATAATTTGACCCAAAATACAATAGACACAGTTGTTTATTATTTTTAATAATTTTTCGCTTGAAATATTATTATTGCTAGATAGCAGCACTGTGCGGCACTCTTATCAAAAGTTATTATTCATAAAAATTAATAGCGTGCTTCGAATGAAAGCCACTAGGTAGCAGCACTATCCAGACGCAATCTGCAACTGTGATATTTGAATAAAAATTGCTTTTCAAAGAAAATAATTTGAAAAAAAATTCTATTTACCTATATGCGGTAAATACCGTACGTCATATTTTTTAATGAATGGGACATTTTTTTAGAATTTTCTTATCAATTAATTTATTTTTTATTCTAAAGTTAATTTTCATCGTACCATTGATAGCACTTTGAGGAATTTGAAATTAATAAAAAATAAATGCACCATTTTTTGTTTCAAAAAGTTGATATTTTTATTTATTTATGAATGTGATATTTTAACGGAGTATTTTAATGAACATTATTTTGAAATAACAAACACTTTTTATCTATCATTTATTGAAGATTGGAAAATAAACTATCAATTTTTCATAAGTTGTGGAGGACTGTATTTTATTATCTCTATTTTCAACGAATGATTAATACCTATTTAGTATAGAGTACTATATAGTTCATAAATCAATGTATAAGTTCATCTATTATCCAATTATTAATTGGAAATCATGAGCAAGACATATACTAATTCAGAAGCGTGAAGCACGTACAGTACAACCCTTACTTGTTATTTCATTTTCCTTTTGTACAAACTTAATATTATTTCTTAGCATGATAATAAAAAATTGCTATCAATCTAACTGATTGACTAGCACCACCAAAAAGATTTTGTGATATTTAATTTTCATCCGTTCTATATTATAATACATATATTATTATTATCATCATCATCATTGTTTACTCAAAAAGGTGTATATTCCAAGTGCCTATTTAATTAATAAAATTAATAATTCAATGCAGTATTGTGGAACTTATACAACTATTTAGAGATTAAGAGGCACTTGTCCCGAGCTAAAGAGAGACCCTACAATAATGTTTTGAGCAGGGCGGGCGCAATATTATCCTGTACAGTAATATAGTGAATGCATCTCTTTTCAATGAGATAAATCGATTATTGCTTCTTCTAAAAATGATTTTTACTTGTAAACTCAGCACAATGCCATTATGTTTTGATCTACTCATGTCAGGCAATTGTTTATTGGTAAGCATGTTGGGCGGAGTTTGAAATCAGCAATAATTATACTTTTTAACCGACTTCCAAAAAAAACAAGGTTCTATATTCGACCTGTTTTTTTTATGTTTGTACATCAATCATTCGAACAATATTGAACCGATTTCGATGAATTGTTTTTAAATGAAAGAGCATCGCTCAGCGGTGGTCCCATCCAAGTTTCGCAAGGATCGGCCCAATACTTAGCCCAATATTAAACAAAAAGGAGCATTCTTCGATGTCTTCATTTCAATCAAGTTTGAATAGGATAGTTCTACACATAACCGCCAATCGGATAACCGGTGTCGTTTACCAGGCTGATCATTGTATCATATGAAGCGCTTCACATCTAGACGGTTTTCGAAATCATATGCAATGCAATTATGCCGGGTAAACGACATCGTTTACCCAAAGCTGGTTCAGTGTGAAACAAGCCTGTAATGTCCCGTTTTGACCAATCACGTGAACTTAATTTGAATCGAGAATAAGAAGAATATAATATTTCTGTCCATATGTTCATATGAAAATTATTGTAAATAATTTAGTTGATGTTATTGAGTCATAGGAATAAGATTAATTAGTTTCAATCATAAGTTGGAGAATTTGGAAAAACAGCTGATGTCAGAAGTATTTTTAGTTTTGCTGCTGTGATGGATTAAAAATATTTATTCGCCATTAAATACATGTCCGTACAATAGGCTATTTTGAGGTTATGTTTGATGATCCTTTTGTACTAGCTCAAAGTTTATGTTTTTTATATTAAAAAAATATATATGACTAATATCACAAAAAAATATCGTACATAACTCGTCTGGGAAGATGTTTACCATACTCGTATGATAATACCGCACTCAACTTCATCTCCTGCATTAACTTATCATATTTTCAGTAAACACAATTTTCCACACTTGTAATGTAATATAGGCCTACTATTTCAGTGTAGGTATATTCTAAAAAGGACCACATCAAAATGAATCAAAAGCCATTTCACTTTTAAGAAGCCTTTTGCTATTATAATTTTCCTAAATACAATATTCCACATTAAATAAAACGTAATAGAATTTTCCTTAGTTTATCTTTTCTTATAAGTGGATTTTTAGTTACTTAAGTTTGGATGTTATAAATTAATTATTGGCTTGCTAATTTGATAAATATTTCATAATGTAGGCTTTAAGAAATTTCTAATGTTTTCAAAGTTTGAAAATTCAACTAAAAAGCTTAAAATAAAACATATTTTAAAACAAAAAAAGAAACCGATTTCAGTGAAATGATGAAGTACTCACATACTAAAAAGTTTAAAATAAAGTATTTACTTTAAACTGAGAAAATTTTAAATTTCATACAAGTAATCTTTTGAAGTCGGCGCCAAATTTCCCATAAACTTCTAAAATATAACAGAATTACTCTGTACGTGATGTCTTCCATGACGAAATAATTGAACAATCTAATATCAAAACTGACACTGTATTCCAGTAAAAGTGAGTGTAAATCACATATTTAATTGAAATACAGTGTTAGTTTTGATATTAGAAGAATTTCTTATCAATCACTGTATTTCAGTAGTGAGTGTAAATCACATATTTAATTGAAATACAGTGTTAGTTTTGATATTAGATAGAATTTCCTTTCAATCACTTCCCGGTGGTTCGGAACCCACCTAAAACTGTAGGTTCAAATCATCAATCACCATCATCCAACTCATTACCCACGCACAGGTCTCAGACATAAGTGGGCTTCATCCTAAAAAAGAATTTATAAATTATTTGGCGCCGACTTCAAAAGATTACTTGTATGAAATTAAAAATTTTCTCAGTTTAAAGTAAATACTTTATTTTAAACTTTTTAGTACGTGAGTACTTTATCATTTCACTGAAGTCGGTTTCTTTTTTTGTTTTAAAATATGTTTTATTGATATCTCTTATTTCTCTTGCAATTTTGAAGAATTAAAGATGATTAGATTTGGTTTTTCTCATCTGAAAATAGATGAGAGAGATAATATATATATATATATATATATAAGAGAGAGAGAGAGAGAGAGAGAGAGAGAGAGAGAGAGAGAGAGAGAGAGAGAGAGAGAGAGTGAGAGAAAGAGTGGAGAGAGTGAGTGAGTAGGAGCGTATTTGTGTTTTTTGTCTTACGGATTTCACAAAAACAGCAACGATTTGGAACACTAAATTTATTAGAACATAGCTTCCTCCAAACTCGATTCAGTGTACATCTCGAAGCCCGATTTCCAATTTACTTTTTACATTACTTCTAAACATTGTTCAAATTTCACTTATTATGGACACTATCACTGTTTTAAATGTGTTTAGATGCAGGAAGCTTATTGAACAGCTTATTGATACATGATACGTTGCTATGATATAAAAAAGATACGAGTCACAATAAGCCAAAGCGACACATTTGTTCCCTATCAAAATTGCAGCTCCCAATTCCTTTTTTGGATTGAATTGGCATTAGTGGTTGAAATCCATACATCTCATGTTTAATTAAAAAATCTACCTTTAATACTGTTGCAAAGCACGGGTGAACCACTAGTAAAGAATAAATCGATCTCTTATCTACAATAATATAGTGAATGCATCTCTTTTCAATAAAATAAATCAATAATTGCTTCTAGTTGAAACTATTTTCTTACCTGTAAACACAGCACAATCCCATTATGACATGATCTGCTCATGTCAGGTGGCTGCTTCTTGACCAACATGTCTGGCTCCGAGTTGCATTTGCCCAGTTTGGCGAACAGAGCCGGAGACAGTCGTCCGGGAAACGGCCGGACGCCGTTCAGGTCCCGAAAAGTGTTCGGAGATGCCGGAGTGGACTTGGCGGACATTCTCACTTTGTCCGGTTCTTCATCGTCGTTTTGCTCCACACCGTCTTTATCATCGGCTATCTCTATCGTGGGCGGTTGTGAGGAGGGTCGATCTACGTCTCGCATTTTGTGGCTCCGTTTGGTCTGTGGAAAAAGAAAGTGGGATAAAAAAGTAAAAAAAAGATGAAGAAACATGGTCTAGAAGAGAAAACTGTGAAATTCTTATTTTTAAGGTGCATAAATAATAATTTTATTCAATTCAATTGATTCTTCTTTTAAAAATAAATAAATACGCCGATGTGCATATTTTCAACTTAATAGGATAATCTAATATTAAAACTGACACTGTATTTCACTTTTAAATAATGTTTTACTCACATATGTTGGAGATGCTTGAGGAATGCATTTCACTTCTGAAAAGAAGCTTCGTCAGCCTATTTATTAGTATATAAAGTAACAATCATTTAATAGAGCCAGAATTTATTAATTTCAAATTCCTCAAAGTGCTCTTACTGTGCTATTAAGTGCATACTGAAGACTTTGTGCATACTGCACAAAAATATAGGATAGGATAACTATATTACATTTTGCAATTAATTTAAACATGCACTAGCAAAGCAAGCTTGTACGCTCTGATACAATTTTCTATCAAATTGCTATTCAGTATATTTATTAACAATAAATAGGTATAATAAACCAGACAGCATAACCATAGTTGACTAAGCGTTACAATATGTCAAAGTCAAAGAAAAATAAATAACAAAATTGTAATCAAATTTCTTAATCTAGGCATAATATATTTAAATAATTAACATTATCTTCTTAATATGACTCTTCTTTATAATTCAAGGACAAAATAATAATCTACCAATTTTGAAATAAAAGTTAGGTATGGTTAGGTTGAGTAGTAAGATATAGCATAGACCAACCATTAAGTGATTTCCTTGATTTCTTTATCCTATGGATATATTCTGAGAGTTTCAGAAAAAAAACCTATTAGATTGAAGTAACTGAATGTCTAAAATGAACGCTGCTGTGCAGAAGGGTCACTGTAGTCTAGTGGTTAAGGCGCCCGACCGGAAATTGGGAGGACCGCGGTTCGATTCCCGGTGGTGACTGATGTTTTTGTGCAGTAGCATTCATCGATTTCCATCAGCTATTCAATGTTGTTGTCAATATCTACCATTGCTAAAGTCTTCAGTATGCACTTAATAGCACAGTAAGAGCACGTTGAGGAATTTGAAATAAATAAATTCTGGCTCTATTAAATTATTGTTACTTTTTATACTAATAAATAGACTGTTATTGAAAATAAAACATTATCAATAAAATGATACGAATCATGAAAAAAGAATTCATGAATAAGAAGAGGAAACAATGTGGATTAGGCCTCCAGCAGCCGTGTCTGAGGAAACATTGCAACAATGTGAAATGACCATCACATGACTAAAAGTATTTGACTCACTAGTAAAGTATTTTCAAAAATCATTTATGTTCAAATATCGAGTGAGAAATTAATATTGAACTATACCATCGGAATAATAAAGTTTCCTTGAGCCTGTTGGTCGCATTTGCAAAAGTTTTCTACACATCCCACGAAAATTCTGGCTAAACTTAGAGGTTCAAAGTGGATGCATGGACTATAAGCATTGAATGTTATCATATTTGGTGGTGCATCATTGGTCTCTTGTATAATTTGATAATTAATGGTCAATAAATCAGTAATCTTTTCAAATGAAACTTGTAGAAAGATTTTGACTTTCAAGATTTAATTATGGTAAGCAAAAGAAATTCATCCCTCTAGTTTTAAGTGAGTAAAAACAAAAACGTATTAGAAAATCAGTCTCAGTTTTTAAGTAAGTTATTATTGATCATTTATTACTTACCAGAAAGTCTGACAAATATTTTATACTGTAATTACATTAAGAATTGAACTCTTAAGATTAATAATGATGTTGAATCAAAGAAATAGACTGTATATAATTCAGATAATTTATTTTCAATAAAACTGTGAATTTTCAAACGAAACTTGTAGGGAATTGAACTTTCAAAATTTAATTATGACTCATGTAAAAAATGCATACCGTACCTCCAATTTCAAGTAAGTAGGCTCAACACAAAAACCAATAAGAAATACAGTGTTAGTTCTCATTTTTAATGTTAGATTATCATTAATTTCTTGGATTTCTTGTTCTACAACGATGTGCGTTGTGAATATTTACTTTTTATGGTAAATTCAACGACTCAACTATTCTTATTATTTATAATTGACTGAAAGTCGTTGAATTTATCATAAAAAGTTATTCTTAATTTATTATAAAAAATCAGACCATTACATCATTACATTGAGAATAGAATTCTCAAGATTGAAAATGATGTCAAACAAAACAAATACATTCTCCAGTTCTAAGTGACTATAAAAAGAACAATAAAAATATAGTGTCAGTTTCAATGTTAGACTATTAATAGTTTATTATAAGAAAGTCTAGCCGAAATATCATATATAAAAAATAAATAAATTTATATGAGCCAAGAATTGTGAGGCTTTGTTGTTCAAAACCACACTGAACACAAACAAATACGATCTCCCAGGGATCTACAAACTGAACTGCTCTGATTGTAACAAATTCTACATAGGACAAACAACGTTACAAGGAACATTCTCAAGCCCTGACATCAAAAGCTGAATCGAATTTCGCCGACCATATCATTCAAACTGGACACACTTTTACTGACATCAGTACCAACCTACACATTCTACATATAAAATCTAAAGGACACGAACTCAACACCTTGGAACAATTTGAAATATACAAACACACCCCACACAATAAACAAAACATTCTCAATGAACAACTAAATTTTAAATCTCACAAACTTTTTGATCACATTTTACAAAAACCACAACACTTCTAACCAAAAAACTGACATGATGATCTAGGAACCCACGCCTCTGAAGATGGATCTCATAGATTTGAAAGCGCTCGGCCTACAGATTAAGTGAGTTATACTTATTCTTAACAAATATTTGACTGCAAGTCGTTAAATTTCACATGAAAAGTTAATTGTGAGGCATTTTTCCACAAGCGGAAATACCAATAGAGCTCGCCAAAATTAGGGAGCAAATTAAAAGAACATTTGTTTAATTTTCAAGGATAATGCAATAATTAATCATAAGAAGCTACAACAATAGTCCTGATAGTTGATAGTAATGAATAACACATTTGATGCTAAATTTCACTACTGAGTCTCTTTTTAAATTTATTATAGAGTCCAGTAATGAGAAACAGAACAAACCGACAAAACCATTTTCCAAAACAATGAACTCAATTCTTCCAATTCACTCCCACATTTCAAACAGAGTACACATGTCCTACTCATCACCCTTTTCTATTACTTCAACCCTTTGAGAACCCTTCAAAAGGATTAAAATCGATTCGCATTTCACAGTCCGACTGAACCAAGTGGTCAACTTACTCACATTACACATGCATCATGAATGGAAGGTAGGGTAAATACAAACCCCAAACCCTTTGAAAACTATCCCCCCACCCCTAAAACCCAACCCTGTAGTACAAGAGCATCGCACAAATGCATGAATGAACAACCCATGGGGTGTGTGCGTTGGGTAATCAATATAAATATGACATGTTTTTATATTTCTATAGAAAAGCTCACCTTTTTTTATCTTATTTTAAGATAAATAACCTTCCTAGACAACACAAAACAACACATACAACATTTGACAGTACTTTCACAACATCAGCCCGCCCGTTCAGTCTGTGTAATACTGATAAGTGGACTACTGGAGCTAGAAACGGCGGTGTTGTCAAATTTCCCTCACGCTTGCCGAATTTCCCCGATTCCCTGTGAAAGGGAAAAGGGTTTCCCCCGTTTTTCAAGGACAAAAGACAGCTCGATTGTTGTGATAACCTATTTTGGGTGATGGGATTGAGGGCAGGTGGTTTTTCAAGGGTTTAATACACGCGGAGGGTTTATTTTTTGCGTTCTTATAGCCTGAGATAGCCTGCCTCATTACTGTACTACGGTAATACCTTTTTATATTACCATAGCCGATTTTGACAGTAGCTGTTGAAATGAAATACTCTACATTTCAATGAAAATTAATATATGTGATGTTTTCCATGACAAAGTACCGTACTTGATGAACAGTCTAATATCAAAACTGACACTATATTTCAATTAAATATATGATTTTCACTCACTTGTACTGGAGGGATGCGTTTCACTTCTAAAGAGGCTGACGAAGCTTCTCTTTAGAAGTGAAATGCATCCTTCCAGTATCTCCACTAAAAGTGAGTGTAAATCAAAAATTTAATTGAAATACAGTGCCAGTTTTGATATTAGATTGAGAATTAATATTTACAAAAATTATTATGTCGTATGTATGTAGTACAATAGTCGATTTTGCCTGAAGGTGACTCTTCAAAACTCAACATTATGTTTTGGTCTAAAGAGCATACTACGCAAACAAGGAGTGATTAGGATTTAGGATGCGATTACTTTCCTCATTCCGATAACGGCTAACAGAGTTGTATCTATGCCAAGCTCACCCAAACAAATTATGAAGCTCTATGCTTTGCAGTCCACTTGCACCTTTACACAGAGTCTAGCTGCACAGGAGAGTGAGTATACTTTCTAGCACACCCCTCAGCTACATCCTGCGTCAAAACCATCATTCGACAGAGACGTTTGGAAAGCAACACAATGATGTAGCCTTTTTTAGTATCTGAGATGAACAAAACTTAATTCATCTCAAACCACAAAAAGGCAAGTTATACTTTAAACCACGAAATTAGGCGGCTCAAAGAAATTGCTATATAGCTAAAAACAACTGCCGGCGGTAACAAACCATATGACTGCTAGCCTTGTCAGACTTGCAGACTAGGCAACACGGTACAAGTAGCAGGTATCTGTTCCATCAGATAGAGATAAGCTGCGTTCTCCTGGGTACTCTTCGTAAGGGTAACCGATTAGATTGGCCAGCAAAAAGACACTGTTATCTGCTGTAAAATCACTTCCCGGTGGTTCGGAATCTAAAACTACCTAAAACTGTAGGTAAAGCACATGAATCAACATCATCCAACTCATTACCCACGCACAGGTCTCAGACTTATGTGGGCTTCGTCTTCAAAAAAAAAAAAAAAAAAAAACGGTATTCCAATTTCTTATTTAAGTTATATCAACTCAGTGCCTCAATGAGGATGGGTATCTTGCCCGAAAACTTCTGCCTCAAGAAAGCGAAGAAATAAATATTCCAATTTCTTATTTAAATATTTTAAACAGCTCTGCATGCCATCCAAGTGAAAATATTGAATAATATATGATTTGATGAGCTTCTATCTTCTATCCCACGAATAATATCAAATCAAGAAAAAGCTACTTTAATGAGAGAATTTGACTTCAATCAATCAATTTTATTTCCTAAACAAATACAATTCATACAGTTTATAATAAATCACATTTCAAAATTTATTGAAAAAGCAGCATATCCGCAAAGAAATGCAAATCTGTGCGCGGATATAAGTCGTACTCATAAGTATAATAATAAACACAAAAAAGTGATATAAGTTATATAAAATAAAAGTTTACAAAACTACGGCATGCAAGTTCAATAGAATTTATCATCCAGCCATCCAAGTCCTTCAGATTATGTCTTTTATGACTGACATATATAATTCAACTGGGAACGGAATGTAAAATTTTGTTTTCTCTTTAATTGTATTGATATCTCTAGGTCAATTCTTTGTCCTCACTGTCAAATGTCTTATATTATTTGGGTTTCACAGACTATTTTTGTTGCATTTTATTCCTATCCAAATGGTGAATTAGACTCTTCATGAGAAACTGTTTCAGAGTGAGAGCACCAAACTATGAATAATTCGGTGCTCGGATAGAGCCCCGGTTTACCCAAAGCCGACTACCGGTAGCTTATACTTTTGCATGGCAAATAACTTATGGATGTAGCAATTTGCTGCACCACCCCACGCCATTAGAAATCCATGTTGCAAAATGGTTGAGCATAAGAAATATATATTAATTTTGCTATTTATTAGTCAATAGGCTAAACGACATTTGAACTTAGTTTAAGAATCATAGCATCGGAGCTTAACTGCTCAATACTTACTGGTGAGTGAGAATTGTCATCCTATACTTGATATTTTGGGTGATAAATAATAAAAATCCATTAAGGTACGGTAAAACAAACTTCAGTGTTTCATACGAAGAGGAAAAACATAATATGATAGTCGGTTACAAGATATTGTCATTTCTGAGGTATTCAACAAAATTTGCAATTTTGTACAATAATCTTGATGTTTTCTCTGAAAAAAACGAGTAGAAGATTTAATTCTAAAGAAACAATGTCGAATAACCCAAAAGCAAAAAACACACACCCAGATCTCATGAAATGTCTTTATTGAATCAAAACACACTAATTTTGCAAGTTGTTCCAGCTTGCTATTTTTATGTGTATTCTTTGTTCGCTGAGGAAGGGTTCCAGATCCTGAAACGCGTCCGTTACAACTCAGAAACGTCACTTAAAAGGAGTGTTTATAAAGAAAGTTTGTATTACTTTAAATCAGTATTAACCGACAGATCAGGTAAGGATGAAAACCGAAGAAGAAATTATTTTAATGTTGTTTGATTCATATAAATCCTAATTTATAAACGTTTTAGGTGTCATTTAGGGTATTGGATTATCTGAAATTTTCTCAAAATTAAATTCTCTAGGTTTTGCAGAAAAATATTACAGATATGTTGTAAAATTAACAAAGTTTATCAGCTACAAACTTGAAAAACGTGTTGCATGTTCTAACATGCAACGTACGGATATCCACTTCTGCTTATTCTATTGAATGTCTCAAAAATGACTATAGTTACCGACTTCTAACTTGTTTTATTTGATTTTTCAGGTCATTTAAAATACAAAATGATTATTTTACAAGTGACATGAAGACACTACAAATTCTAAATTAGTAAGTTAATAGAGCTAGCTAATAACTTGTGCCATCTGTAACAAATAATTTTAACAATAGAAAGAAAAATTTGACAACTTTCCTAGACTTAGCAAAAGCCTTTGATACCATCTCTCAAGCCAGACTCTTAAAAAAGATGGAATCACCTAGGAATTAGGAGCCTACCTTTAAAATTGTTTCATTGCTACCTGTCAGATCGTTTCCAAATTCTTACAATAAATAACATTGAAAGTATTAAAGAACTCACTGAGTATGGACTACCTCAAGGAACAGTCTTATCTCCAATTTTGTTCCAACTGTACATAAATGATCTTCTAAAATTAAATATTGGTAATTGTAACATTATATCATTTGCAGATGACACTGCTCTTACTTTTACTGGAGACAAGTGGGATGACGTAAGAATTGTTGCAGAAAATGGACTGAATTTTGAGCATTCTTGGCTTAGGGAGCATTTATTAACACTTAACACAAGTAAAACTGTCTTTACGACTTTTTTGCCCAATTTCTGTACTCAACCACTTACACTTAACAGTATCAAAATCCACAGGTTAGCTGTAACAGTCAAGGCTCTTGCCCTTGCCCTGATATCCAAGTTAAATATTTAGGTATTTTGATTGATCCATATTTGAGATGGGATACTCACATAAATAACATGTGTTTGAAACTTAGAATCCTTATTTACAAATTTTATCAAATTAAACAACTGAATAACCTTGAGATAGCAAAGCTGATCTACTTCTCTTATGGGCAATCTGTTTTTCAGTATGGTGTGAGGGCTTGGGGGGGGGGGAGCTTTGAATGCACACTTCAAGAAGCTTTTTATAATCAAAAAACATATTATTAAAACCATTTTAGGCAGACCCAGACTTTATCCGACTAAAGATTTATTTAACGAATTTCAGGTATTAACGGTTAGACAACTTTATACAAAAAATTTGATATTGTACATTAGAAAAAATAGAAACCTTTTTGAATCGCGTGAATCTCCCTTTAATCTACGTCCCTAGCAAAACTTATTTGAATATGCTAGAATGGACTTGAATGTGTGGAGGAGACAATTTTCTTTCACATCCACCAAACTAATTAATCACATTCCCTCAATATTTCTTGAAAATACTCTCAGGAACAAAAATAAACTACTTAAGGCTGAAATGGATTCATGGGTATTGACAAGCAAAATTGAGGAAAAAATATTCTAATAGTATACTATTACATGAAATTCATTTTTCACAGCATGTTTTCAAACCACTTTCATCACCCTCCGTTTCTTCTCTCTCTCATCCTTCATCTCCTTCTATTTTCTCTCGGTTCACAGCTTTATTTCTATATTCATTTTAAAACATTTTTAGCAACTCATACCTGCGCACAGGATTGTTCCTTGCAGGTTTAATGGATTCTTTAAAAAGTTCTAAATTATTTTGTTTGTATATGTCAAAAGAATCAGAATAGATTTTGATTTGATTTTTCAGGTAATTTTAAATACAAAATGACCATTTTACAAGTGACATAAAGACACTACAAATTCTAAATTAGTAAGTTAATGGGGCTAGCTAATAACTTGTGCCATTTGTAATAAATTCTGTAACGAAGCATTTCCAGACATCAAGTAGGACATGGTAGGAAATTCAATAACACGCTACGGTACCAGTTTATTAAGGGGCCTTTCACACCGAAGATGCAAGACGCAAGATGCATGCATCCTGGATGCAGGATGCATGCATCCTGGATGCAGGATGCATGCATCTAAATCACTGGACAATGTAATTGAACGAGAAGTTTCGCACCGAAGATGCAAGTGCGTCTAGCATTCTGGATGCAAGACGCACTTGCCACTTGAGAACCAGCCGGCTGGAGATTTCAGCGTGCATCTTTGTTGTGCTGGTCTTGCATACTCGCCCCTTCCATCTCTCCCCGTACATTTCGCCTCGGCACGCCCCTGTGATTCACACTCACCCGACACTGTGTTTCAAACGGTTGCACGGTTGAGACTCTCAGTTTTATTTCATAGTTTAATTAGAAACGTAGTTCCAAGTAAGAAAGTTCCATTCACCCTTCAATTGTGCTACCTGATACAGAGAACTTCAACGTGATCTTTGTTAAAGCAGTTGAAGACTATCCTGCAATATATGACAGTACAAGTAAGGAGTACTCCAACAGGGATGAGCAAGAGAAATCATGGAAGGCCCTAGCACAAAAATGGATATAAACAGAAGGTGCAAGTGGCACGTGCAGCTTTGATATGCAACTCCCTTCATCAAGCTGTAAGACGCACATGCATCCTGAATTCATGATGAATGCATCTTGCGTCTTGCATCTTCGATGTGAAAGGCCCCTAAGAGTCATGGAAATTCTCTTGGCTCGAGGGACTCTTGAAATCTAATATAGGTATTTCAAGAGTTCCTTGAGTCCAGATACACTGCAGGAACGTTCATAAATACGGGCATTATACGTGGAGACTTCCAGACGTACAGTAATTTACAAGAAAAAATTTAATTTCACTTTTTTATTTTGGTGAGAGCAAAAGCCCACCAGTAAAGCAACAGTACCGTATGCAAAACACTCAGTTCACCTGTATTTCAGGATCTTATCAAAACGTTCCCTCCTGATAATTTCATCCCAGTTTTTTCTAACAGAATCCTGCAAACGACCTATTATTTACAGTAGAAGGGACAAAACTCGTTGGCAAGCCTGACCCGACCTTGAGACGTTTGCGCATACGCTAACTTAACAGCAAGTGGTACCAACCCACCCCATCGTAAGCCAGTAATACTCCTCACCCCTTTCGTTTAGAAGGGGCCAGGGTCATACACCCAACCCCAAAACGGCACAACTACGTCAGAGGGGGATGTTTTTAGTTGATGGGGGTGGGGGAATGAGTTTCAAAAAAAAATTATCCACTCACAGTAGGGATGTGAAGATCCCCTTCACACTCGTAAATAAAAGGGATGAGAGATCTTTACAATCCTTTGAATTAAAAAGACACGCGCGTGACACATCTCCCCCCCCCCCCCTGGGGGGATCATCATTGGTGGGGTAGGGGAATGTTTGTGCGATTTTTATTTTTTCCCCCATTCTCTTTTCCCCCTTAGATGAGCGACAGTAGCGATTTTTATTTCTGTCTTATCTTTTTTCTTCTCTTAGAAGCGGCTATGGAAAGAGTCAAATCACTCCCCATGGAGATAATGGGGTCTGGGGATTCTTTTTAGCACTGTCGCCTACTGTTGAAAAGCTGTAGAAGGGTTATATAGAACAGATCTTGTGCGTGGAGACATCTTCTGTAGCTTCTAGTTAAAGGGGATCTGATAAATAATTTTGTGACCTAGTTGTATTTGGAAGCGATTTGTTGTTTTACAATCTAATATCAAAACTGACACTGTATTTCTATATGAATTATAATTTTTACTCACTTATACTGGAGGAATGCATTTCGCTCCCAAGGAGAAGCTTCAATGAAAGCCATGATTTAAATAGAAATGAAGTGTCAGATTTGATATTAGATAGTTTATCAAGTATTTTGTCCTGGAAATCATTACAGATTGTTTTAACTCAGATACGTCAAAAACTATTGATCAATTTGGAGGAAAACTAGAAATATGCACAATAGAAAAAAACCTGGAATATGATAACTTTTTCCCCGAAATAATAAGGTCAATTCTAATAGCCAAGGTTTTAAGGACTAACTCATCTATCTAGAGTTGTAGATCTAAGAATATAAAAGTTGTAGATATAAGAAAAAGAAAATTTAACCTAAGATATAAGAAAAAGATAATATAATCAAAGATATAAGAAAAAGATAATATAATCAAAGATATAAGAATATAGAGATATAACAAAACTGACACTGTATTTCAGTAAAAGTGAGTGTAAATCACATTTAATTGAAATACAGTGTTAGTTTTGATATTAGATCGAATTTCTTATCAATTACTATGTATTTCAGTAAAAGTGAGTGTAAATCACATATTTAATTGGAATACAGTGTTAGTTTTGATATTAGATAGAATCTCTTATCAATCACTTCCCGGTGTTTCGGAACCCACCTAAAACTGTTGGTCCAACTCAACAATCTCCATCATCCAATTCATTACCCATGCAAAGGTCTCAGACCTATGTGGGCTTCATCCTCCAAAAAAATACATTGTTAGTTTTGATATTAGATAGAATTTCTTATCAACTACATAAAATATTTGGCACCGACTTCAAAAGATTACTTGTATGAAATTTAAAATTTTCTCAGTTTAAAGTAAATACTTTATTTTAAACTTTTTAGTACGTGAGTATTTAATCATTTCACTGAAGTCGGTTTCTTTTTTTTGTTTTAAAATATGTTTTTTAGTATGTGCCGTGAAAATGGTATTAGACTTAAATGGGAAAAATGTGAAGTACTGAAATCTGAAATTACTTATTAAGGGTTTAAAATTGACAAAGATTGCATACATAAAACTGATGATAAGATTGCAGTTGTTAAGAATGCAAAACGTCCTACAAATGTATCAGAGTTGAAATCTTTTCTAGGGTTTGTTACATATTACTCAAGGTTTATATAGGGCATGGCTAATTCTCTCTCACCTTTATACAACTTACTCAGGAAAAATGTTGTTTTTTCGTGGTCACAAGAGTGTGAAACTGCATTTCAAACAATTAAGAAAGATATTGAAACAAAACTTACTCTTGCGGATTTTGATGTCACTAAACCTATAATTGTTGCTACTGATGCTAGTAAATATGCTATTGGTGCGGTTCTTTCATGTTTAGATGAAAAAGGTGTGGAAAGGCCCATAATTTTTGCTAGTAGATGTCTCACTGCAGCTGAGCGAAATTATTCCCAGATAGACAAGGAAGCATTGTCAATTTATTGGGGAGTTAAGAAATTTTTCAATTACTTGTTTGGTCGTCATTTTACTTTACTGACTGACCACAAACCATTACAAAGCATCTTAAATGCTCATGCTGCTACTCCATCCATCAGTGCTACACGTTTATTACATTATTCATTATTTTTACAAGGTTTTGATTACACCATACAATACCGTAAGACCACTGAACATATGAATGCTGATTTTTGCTCAAGATTTCCTATGGAAATGGTTAATGACAATACTATTGATGAGGTTCAAATTGTACAAATGAATCAAATTAATATTTTACCGGTTACAAGGGAACAAATAGCTCATGAAACTAGAAAAGATCCAGATATGTGTAAATTACTTCGACAAATTTTAGGTACTGAAAATGGTGAAAATACAAACAATATTGCTGAATATCCAGTTGAACAAGGTTGTATTATGAAAGGCTTACGAGTTATGATTCCAAAATCTTTACAATCTAAAGTACTTGAGGAACTACACCAAGGACACTTAGGAATTGTAAAAATGAAAGGCCTTGCACGAAGTTATGTCCATTGGCCAAATATTGATTCTGATATTGAGCTTGTTACAAAGAATTGTATACATTGTGTGCGTCATTCTAGACAACAGTCTAATGTGAATTTACATCCATGGCAATTTCCTTCAGGACCATGGCAAAGATTACATATAGATTTTGCTAATCCTTCTCCAGGATTATGGCTGTTAATAATTGTTGATAGTTACAGTAAGTGGGTTGAAACTTACATAATGAAAACTCTTTCAAGCAAAGAAACAGTTGAAAATTTGCGTGAATGTTTTGCTAGATTTGGTTTACCAGTTACACTAGTATCAGATAATGGTACTCAGTTTACCTCTAGTGAATTTCAAACCTTTTGTACTAATAATGGTATAAAGCATATTACCAGTGCTCCTTTCTTTCCTGCATCCAATGGTCAGGCAGAACGTTTTGTACAAACTGAAGTCAGGATTAATTAAATGTTGCGAAGGTATGATTGTAAATTCTACTTTATGGTTCAAATTAAATAATTTTTTAATGAACTACAGAAAAGCACCACATGCTACTACTGGTGAAAGTCCATGTAATTTACTCATGAAAAGAAATATTCGAATTAGACTAGATTTGATGCTACCCAATATTACTGACAAAGTGTTAGATACTCAAAGAAAGGAAATGCAAAAACAGACAATTAAAGATAAATGTTTCAATATCAATGATAGAGTTATGTACCGAATTTACAATAATAAGGGTAAATGGAATACAGGTATTGTAGCTGATAAAATTGGTTCTTCTATGTACAATATCATTACTGATGATAATCTTTCTATTAGGAGACATGCTAATCAAATGAAGGATTGTAAAATTAATTTAAAGGATTTTTCAACTGATATACCTAATGTTCATTATGATACTGATGTAATTGTGCCTAAATCAACAGTACTTTCTTAACAATCGAAAGCTATTACAAGCAATGATGTTGATGATTCTACTTTCTTTTCTAATTCTTTCAAGAATGTTTTACATTCAACGCCAGTTTCTACAAAATTACCGATTGTGACAGATACTATTTACCATACGCCACAGGCTAGACCTGTTAGGTTCAGAAAACTTCCTGAAAGGTATTCACCATAGGTTTCATTACGGGTGGAGGTGTCATATATCCTTGTACAACATGAATTTTAGTTTTATTTTATGCAGTTGGCAAGACTGTGCCACACCAGAGAGACAACGCCTACTGTACTATGTCTCTATTGTCGATTGAATTTTCATGATGTAATGAGTTTACTTACGCTATTCGTTCTTTTAATAAAATGTATTTCATCAATTACAATGAGTTTGTGATTACTTCTACCACCTACGTTACAGAATTGAATACTATAAAATACATAGCACAACAGAATGGTTACAAACACACACTAATAGACAAACTACTGCACAGAATATCAACAAAACCAATCACTCACACCAGCAACAAACAGAATGACAACCCCCATACATTCATCACACTTACCTACCTCAACAAAAAAACTCATAAAATAGCAGCTTCATTCAGGAAACTCATAAAATAGCTTACAGAACAAATAATTCACTCAAAAAACACCTGCATTTTCAGACAACATCTCAAAACAAGTACAACAGATCTGGAATTTACAAATTGAAATGTGATGACTGCAACAAGTTCTAAATAGGACAAACTGGCAGGACATTCACCACTAGATTCAAAGAACACACAAGAGCCATCTCACACCCAAACACACTTTCCACTTTTGCTGAACACATCATTTCAACAGGCCACAGTTATACAGACATTGACACTAATTTAGACACACTACACTTCACTCACAAAAGCCATAAACTCAATGTTTTAGAACAATATGAGATTTACAAACATGCAAAGCAGGAACCTGACAACATTTAAAATGATCAACTTAACTTCTTCTCACACACTCTATTTGACAAAATAATCCCAATTTCAAACCTCCCGCCTACTCATCCCCCCACCCCAGCACCATTCCAACATACATAACCCTCAAACTCATACCTTAAGTCAGTGTACTGTGGGTTGTCTGACGATGCTCTAGACAACAGAGCGAAACGGCCGTCACGCCATAACGTGAGTTAATTTCCATTTAAAAGTGTTTTTTTTTTAAGTTTATATTACATATTAGTGGAAACAAGATGGATCTTCAACATCATAAATAAAATTACTTCCAATTCAATGACGAATATACTACAGCCATCCTGCCGACCTCCCTATGTGATCACCCATTTCTAGCATAATGGTCGAAATGTGTCTCCAACACTAAGAGAAAATCCAAATATTAAAAAATAATTTAATTTCTGTAGAATAATTTAATATAAGAGTCCTTCACCAAAATTTTTGATTGCCGGCCGCCACTGCAGTGCTCAGTGAGTAAAATATTTTAATTTTCTACTCAAATATTTGACTTCATAGTCGTGCAATTATTCATAAAGTCAAATACTGTAATTATTATTAGTAATACGCGCAGTTCGTCATGTATACCAAATTTCAAGATTTCAAAACCAGTAAATGTTACCAGTGTCATTTTTTGGAGGATGAAGCCCACATAGGTCTGAGACCTGTGTGTGGGTAATGAGTTGAATGATGATGATGATGATTGATGAGCTGGACCTACAGTTTTAGAATAGAATGACTTTTTTATTTGTTGACGTGGCGAAGTTTGGACAGTTATGTCCAATCTACCACTTAACCAGTTTTCGGTGGGTTCAGAACCACCGGGAAGTGATTTTACAGCAGAGAACAGTGTCTTTTTTGCTGGCCGATCTAATCGGTCACCCTTACAAAGAGTGCCTAGTAGATCGAACGCAGCTTATCCCTATCTGATTGAACAGATACCTGCTTCGGCTCACGGCTATCACTTCCCTGTCGTCTGGTCTATTAAAATTCAAAGATGTTGAAGAATTTGAATAGACCAATCAGACTCTACCAGTAACATTTACCAGTAAATGAGAAGGCTCCCATAAACTCAACCAATAATCTACTTTTCAACCTGATTTTACAAATTGTTTGGGGGGGGGGCTTGAAAACGCTTTTGGCACAAAATGGGCAATCAAGAAGTGGAAGGGCGACGACTGTATTACTAGTAACAGTACTATTTGATCTAAAACTGTTTTTTTTCTAAGAAAAATTTTGAAAATCCAAAAATATATAGTTTTAAAAAGTACAATAATTATTATAGTCATTGTCGATTTGAGAGCGTTAATAATCAGCTGATGAACCGGGTCCACTTTGATTCGGTCTCCTGTAAACAAAAACAGTCCCAGTAATACCAACTAGAACCACATGATAATCAAGTTGGCATTGCTACCAGTTACCGGCTTTCATAATCAGCTGACTGCCTCCATTTTCTTCAACGTCATCATCAAACCTCAAACCTTCATCAGTTGATGTCTAGCACTGATAGAGAGAAGAGCTGTTTTGTGCTCCAGTAGATTTTTCAACACACATCACTGGAATGTTACCTTAAATTTGCTATTTAAACAGTGCCTACTGATTAAATACTGAAGTGCTCAAATGATTTAGTGATGAATAAATGGAAAATCAATTCTGGATATCATTCACAAGGTAAGCAGTTTCATATCAATTTTTGAAATTTAGTCTATTTTAAGACACCCTTAAATACCATAGTTTCTTAATTGCATAGCTTTGCTCCATTATTTTGAAGTGAGAAATAACTAAAATGAAATGGCTAAAATTTAACCTAAAAAGTTCATCATCACTAACTCTTTGAAATCTGTCTAGTCATTTTCAGTTACCAACTCTAATTCAATAACTATGTTTCAATACTCGGGTAGGGTAAACTCTACTAGTTTTCCCCTTTATTAACTTATTTCAAAGCCAAGCTAAGAAACTATTTAATAACTACAGTTTTTAATATAAAAACCAAGAAAGAATTGTTATTCATTTTTAGGTAGACTTCTCGCTATTCATTATTATACATTGACCTTGACTACGGTACCAATTTATTTTATAGATCATTAGAATTTATAAATTTTATTGGGACATTCTCAGTGAACATGCATTTTCTCATTTTGTTAGTTTTAATCTACCAATGCTGCTTGATTTCAAATTTCTCATGAATTTATTTTTATTATTGCTTCTATTTTCCCTTGGACATTATTTTCCAGACAGTGTGCTTCAAAAGTCAATCTTAAAACTATCCATCAATTGAAATGTCCTTCAAAAATCAAAAGCAGAGAATTTAAATTGTTTTTGACTGAAAAAAGAAATAATTCATTGTTTGAAAAATAAGTTCAGAACTGGTCGTCGCCTACATTATAATTATTATAAATTGATAGTGATATTATATAATCAAATTAAAATTAGTTATCACACTAGTAGCCTCTTAGTGGAATTTCAATGAGCTTTTATATCATGATGATCATCCAAATAACTAGTAACTATATTGATAAACCTCTTATTAGAACTTGTATGCATACTGGGCTAATTTAATTTTATGATTTCAAGAAATGTTTCTTACAAGCCAGCAGCTACCGTACTGATTTGAACCATGATCTACCAATAATTGATTCAAACTATTCCAATCCTTATAGATAATTAATCCATATTCTTTTCAATGAGAAAATGTTTTTCAGTCTCATTTAATTATTATCTTTAATCTCTGTCCTTTTGCTCAAACTTCACTTACTCACTACTCAAATATATACACATCCCACTTGCAATTTGACATGTTCAGTGACTATAGATAGGCCTACTGTACTAATCCAACATTTTCTCAAAATTATGTTGCTGCAGCCCAAATTGACCAATTTCTTTGATTATTTCACAATTATTTTTAGGATATTATAAAATTGGGTTCCACTATTTGACGTCGTTTTAGGCATTGCTGAATATAGTTAGCAAGATTATTAACTTGAAGCTAGTTTGTAAAATATTTTTTCAAGTTTGGTTTCTCAGTCGTTTAGTAAATTATTCAGTAGCTATTGATTCATTAGCGGCCCTAAGGCTTGTTTCACACACACCCGGCAGTCGGGTAACTGGTGTTGTTTGCCCAGCTGTACGAACATTGCATTATATGGGACTATGTAATCATACCGGATAAACAATAATGGTTACCTAACTGCTGGGTATGTGTGAAACAAGCCTTAGGGCCTCTAATGAATCAATAGCTTTTGAATGATTTTCTAAACGACTAAGAAACCAGGCATGAACCATATATTAAATTGATCATGATGTTATTTCTATGCCAGTGAATCGAAATGACTCATTCCAAATTCAATTCCATTGGATCACCAATTAATTCTAATATATACTAATGATAGTCTTATTGGGATTGAATAGGAAATTTTAATTCATTCCAAGTATCCTCCAACATTATTCTCAAGGGCAGAGATTGTTCATTGATATACTTGATGAATGAAGTGGCTGTTTTACCCTATCAAAATTTCAATATAATTATTGTTGGAGCCGTATTGATACTGGTTTATTTTGTATGGCTTTCCATTTTTAAGAACAAGTATTTCTGAGTTTTCAACTATATCCAGCAAAACATATGATGCAGTATCAGTATATTAGGACACATTGTTCAATGCTCAAGATACTTGATCTTAATCAACATCATCACTTCAAATACATTCTATAGTCAATTGAATATTGCCAGCACATATCAATTTCCAATCAACTTTACAAACTTTTATCAATGTAACACCACCACATATTTTGATATAATTGAAGCAATCAACACACCTCCAAATTTGTAATAGCGTAACTGAACTATTTTTTTTTTCAACAGGATGACTGATCAGTTCAACCTACTTCAAGAAGGAGATATGAAAATACTCAACTTCACGGTAACCTCTTCAGTAGGTCAAGATGGTGGAGTACAAACTGGCCAGGACGTGAAACTGGATATTTGGTATTATGTATCTTGCTTTTATAGTCAGTTAGGTTAGAAGTTTCCCACCATTCTCCTGCATATGCTAGGAGGTTTACAGTTGTTAGTCAAGTACCACACTCTTCAACCATGCTCTTGGATTGTGCCACAAAGTCATATTTGTGGCTTCGATGGCAGGGTCTGCATCTGAGAGTCCATGTCTCTCTTGTAGAGTTCATGACCGCAGTTGTCAGATAACGCTGCTATACGTCCGTCTTATGATGGAGTGGTACTGTTTATTGTAGCTGGTGGGATGTGTTATGAGGCTAACAATCGTGAATGGAGATTTGTTGGGTTGTAGGGCATTTGCAGTTGTTAATCATGTATCACACTTTCTATCCGGGCTCTTGATTTGTGCCATGACATAATCTTATCGCGCTTGATGGTTTTTTGGCTGGGTTCAGTGGCTCTCACGGATGCTTCGAGAGTCTCTCTCCTCGCTAAGGCCTTGTGACTACTTGTTAGTTCCACAAGGAGAACAGGGTGCACTGCTCAGTCGCCACAACCATTTTATTATGGTGTGGTACATTTCATTGCAGCTGGTGGGTTGATATAAGGCTAACAAATGTAAATAGGGATTTGCTGTTAGATCCCTGTCAGGATTCTCATGTCACATTCATTGTGCATGGACTGTGTTACCCTGTGATCAAGAGATGCCGGTTGCCAGGTGAAAACCCTGGAGTAATGATGTCTCCGACATATGTTGAGTGCAGGTGTTAGCACCTTTATGTTTGGTAATTGTGATAAGAGATTAGATTAGACATTGATTATGCAAAAATTGTGGGAGTGGCTCTCACTTTAGCTTCGGCTACTGGCTTTGTGCTTAGAGCTTATGCCATATTTACTGTTGCCAGTGAAAATGCCATAAGCTCCAACACACTGAGAATAGAGTTCACTAAATCAAATCATTTATATATCCTCCTCAACAAAAATAGAAACATAAAAATATAAAAAATACATCTGAATAATATAAAATAAAATTGCACTAAATCAACAAATATATAACTAGTTTATATGGTATTTATATACCAGTTTCAAAAGTACAAATCATGATTTGAAAGAATCAAAAATTTTCTGGGGCTCTTATACACATGCTAGGAAGTGGAAATATGTGATACTATTTATCAATTGCTTAGAGGCGCTTGCCTACAGATGGTAGGAATGCAAATATTTGAAACTATTTATTGATAGATTATTTTATTGGCGCTTGCCTACAGATGTAGGAGTGCAAAAATATTTGATACTATTTATTGATAGATTATTGGCGCTTGCCTTCAGATGTAGGAGTGCAAAAATATTTGATACTATTTATTGATAGATTATTGGCGCTTGCCTACAGACGTAGGGGTGCAAAAATATTTGATACTATTTATTGATAGACTATTGGCGCTTGCCTACAGACGTAGGAGTGCAAAAGTATTTGATACTATTTATTGATAGATTATTGGCGCTTGCCTACAGATGTAGGAGTGCAAAAATATTTGATACTATTTATTGAAATATTATTGGCGCTTGCCTACAGACGTAGGGGTGCAAAGATATTTGATACTATTTATTGATAGACTATTGGCGCTTGCCTACAGATGTAGGAGTGCAAAAGTATTTGATACTATTTATTGATAGATTATTGGCGCTTGCCTACAGATGTAGGAGTGCAAATATATTATACTATTTATTGATAGATTATTGGCGCTTGCCTACAGATGTAGGAGTGCAAAAATATTTGATACTATTTATTGATAGATTATTGGCGCTTGCCTACAGACATAGGGGTGCAAAAATATTTGATACTATTTATTGATAGATTATTGGCGCTTGCCTATAGATGTAGGAGTGCAAAAATATTTGATACTATTTATTGATAGATTATTGGCGCTTGCCTACAGATGTAGGAGTGCAAAATAATATATTATACTGTTTATTTATAGATTATTAGCGCTTGCCTACAGATGGTAGGAGGGCAAAAATATGTGATACCATATTTATTGATAGATTATTGGCTCTTGCCTATTCATGTACAGTGAATGTGATAAGAAATTAGATTAGACATTGATTATTCAAAATTTGGGGAAGTGGCTCTCACTTTAGCTTCAGCTAAAGAAGTAGAAGAAGGATAATATATTATACTGTTTATTTATAGATTATTAGCGCTTGCCTACAGATGGTAGGAGTGCAAAAATATGTGATACCATATTTATTGATAGATTATTGGCTCTTGCCTATTCATGTACGGTGAATGTGATAAGAAATTAGATTAGACATTGATTATTCAAAATTTGGGGAAGTGGCTCTCACTTTAGCTTCAGCTACTGGCTTTGTGCTTATAGTTTATGCCATTCTCTCTGGCAATGCTTTGGCAGTGAAAATGTCATAAGCTCTACCACACTGAGAATAGAGTTCACTTGGGTACATTCAAGCATGGAAGCAATAATTCAAGGGTAGTTTAAGGGTGCTGTCCTATACTTGCTAGGAAATGAAAATATGTGATACTATTTATTGATAGATTACTGGCGCTTGCCTACAGATGTAGGGGTGCAAAAATATTTGAAATCATTCATTGATAGATTATTGGCGCTTGCCTACTGATGTAGGGGTGCAAAAAATTTGATACTATTTATTGATAGATTATTGGCGCTTGCCTGCAGATGGTAGGAGTGCAAATATGTGATACTATCTATTGTTAAATAAGGAATTTTCCCCATTTAATCACTCTTGCTCAAGTCTGTTTCAGCCACACTGTGTTGTTTTCATCACCACTTCTTCTCGGGTATTCTTCTCAAACAGATTCAACTCCATTCGTGCTACAGTCTTTTTTTAAGCTTCATCTACTAGGTAATTAACTGTTTTTCTTTTCTTGTAGAATCTATTCTAAATAACTGAAGAAATCACAATAGCCTTCATAGCTAAACAGATTCGGTTTCAGAGCAATTCAAATATCTAATCCAGTGCTGAGTTTCAAGCATTGCATTTTGAGATTTGTCCAGATATCTCAACGCAGTAATAATTGAATGTTTCCATGAGTGATGATTCTGAATCTCCATCAATAAATCAGATAATAAGTCCAGCCAATCCGACTTAGCTTTTTTAAATGCTATCCAATTCTAAACTATTCTTGATTATTTGAATTAAAAATTAAATTATGTTGTTTTAAAACTATTTAGTGGACTTTATGCTTTGAAAATTTCTTTTATCTCTGATTATTTTCTAGGCTAGTTTGCCAGCAGAAGTGTTCATCTAATTGCTATCAAAGAGGATGGAAACTCCAAAACTAAAACTGATAAGATATATAGTAGTACCGGTAGCTTACCTGAACAGAATTTTTGTTTGAAGCTTGGTATTTGATGATCCAGACAAACTGCTAGCTGGACAGTTACTTGAAAAAATATTATTGTTGAAAATGATAGAATAATATTCTTCAAAAGATTATATTGTTTTCATATTGATGCAGGAAATTTGATGAAAATTTCTGTAAACATGATTAGGCTACCAATACACAGTTTCAGTAGTTCGTTGGTATTATAAACCTTTTAATCAGAATTGAAATGCAATAATTTTTGTTTAATGTTGAAATAATAATTGTTTTTTGCTTTTCTACTGGTGGGGAAGGAATTATGCACAAATTCTGGAACGCAGATTTCAGGGTTATACCGGAACGTTTTTCTAAGTATGTCGGGAATTAAAAAAATATTTTTTAGCAACTTTTTATATTGTACTTGTAATTGGGCATGCATTTATGTTGTTACAATTCTTTGTTATATTGTGTTTTTCATGGCATTGATTTAAAAAACGTTATGTATTAATAATAGCAAAAAAATAATTTTCTATTTAAATTCAAACAATGAAAATATATATAGTTGATAAAGTTTCTATGAGTACAAGTGACCTTTTCAGATTATTTCAAGTCTCAACTTTTATAATTTTATCGATTGTGGCTATTGTAATGTGTGAATACTGTTTGTATTGACTAGTCTTAATACTTCAAGGCATGATTTTGAAACACAGTTTGTACAATCCACTACTAGGTAGGGCATGCAGTTCTCTGTTACTTCGTTTATTTGTTTTATTGTGTATTTCTTGTCATTGATTTTATCAGACACTTTGTATCAATCATTGTTAAAAAATGTCAGCTCCCACTTCAAACAATTGAAGATATATTTAGTTGATAATGATTTATTATTTAAGTATAATTTCAAGTCTCAACTGCTGTAATTTTATCGATGGTGACTAATGTAATGTGAGAATACTGTTGGTATTGACTTGTCTTGTACTCCATGTGTGGAGTTTTCAAGGCTTAATCTTTAAAAAATTCAAATAATAATAAATAAAAATACAGGATGAAAAGGGCAGAAGAAGGAAGAAGCGAGAAAGGTGGGAGGTCTAGGCCACGGGCTTCTCCATCTTTCTTAGTATATTATATTGAATGATCAACATTTAATTTAATTTCCACTTTTAATAATATTTTATTGTTATATAGATAGGAAACATTGTTTTTTAAATGTTATGATTTATTCAAAATTATTTTCTCTTTTGTATGAATTTCATTTATAAAATCTTATACTGGGTTCTCTGCTGTACAAACCGATGGAGAATTTTGAGAGGTTCTTTTTGTCCATCTTGAATTACATCTGAAGTTCTGCTCTTCTGGTGTATTTTGATGATGTTCTCTTTTTGGTGTTTAGGGAGGGGGGTATTGTTTGCGGTACTGGTTCTATTGTGTTGCTACGGTGTCAGTTTGTAGAATAGCTTTTGATGTCTATTTGTTGTATCAGAGGAGTACTGCAGAAAACCCAGCAAATGAGATTTATATTAAAATATATTCTTTTTAAAACAATTATTATTTATTAATAGAAAATGTGGTCAGGGGAAACTGTTTGGTTGGCAGGACAGAGGTGATCTCTGGAGGTACCCCAGGGATTGCCTCTCAACTCCAACACTACTTCCCTTCGTTAATGGGTTGTAGTTAGGAGCAGTATCCACCTCGCGTGGCCCACAAGGCCCCTCCCGGAAGGGGGGCAAGTCAACCTTACGTCCTCGAATGGTGTTGATGCCACACCTCGTGTGGGCTGGGAAACGTACGTCCTGGGTGCCCTCAGTTTGGTTCATCTCTTGACTGGAGGCAGTGTTGAGATGTCCCCTGACGGTGGGATACCACAGTGACTGCGGCCGACAAGGCTCTGGCGATTGGCGAAGTTAGGGACACCCAAAGTTAGTAGACAGATCTATCTGCTACTAATCTTGGTGGTCTCTCACTACCGCTTTTCATGAATTTTTACTATTCTTCCTTTCTGTTCTCAATTCCCTTCTGGGGCCAAGTAATAGGTGTTGTTAATTTTAATTTTTTTATTTTCTCATGTAGGCATCTATTATTTTATCATCCTATACATTTTGTATATTATCGACTGGGTTTGAATTTTTTCAATAGTTTTATAAATCTTCTTTTAGTTTTAGAAAGAATACGGGGGGCTCTTTTCGCATTTTGGGGGGGGGGCTAATTTATGGGGGGAGGGGGGATTGGTGCTAACTTTAGGGGGGGGGGGGTGCGTCATGAGGCTTAGGGGGGGTGGGCACCCCTGGATATAAGATAATATAATCTAAGGTATAATCATATAGATCACATTGATAGCAGATGACCGTATTTAGCAAGAAGAGTGCACAGTTATATAGCTCTATGAGATTTAGCGTTTAATGTGTCCAGAAATGAATTATTGTGAGTGACCCATATTAAGCCATAATAAGGCAAATGTTAAATGCATACAAGAGATACCCATGAACATAAAATAATTTAAAAAATAGATTCCCATGTCCTAACGGAGAGTGTACTCCAAAAAATCAACCAACCTGTGTTACAAGCTCCTGAAATTCACAGCAGAAATGCACAGTACTCAACCAATAGTAATGAAAGAACCTAACTGAAAAAAATTAAAAATGCATTTCAAATAAAAAATAAATCAATAATTAAAAACGTAGATGCATGATTACGAAGATGCAGCCTGTTTTGTGTCTGAAGTGAATTAAAAGTGATTCACTTTCAGCTACAAGGCAAATAATTCATTACAAAAACACAATCAAGCAAAGATACAAACGGGAACAGCCCACTCCTGCTTTCTTTACAATTTTTGAACCAAAAATCCAAATAATACATGTAAAAATGAACAATTTCAAATTATTATTATTATTTGATTAATTATTATTTATTAAATATAATTATTATTTATATTATTTAATTAATTATTATTTCAAATTGAAAAAAGAATATAAAAACAGCTTTAGGAAATGTACCCTTTTCTGTATTTACGATAAATATTATAAGAGATTCATCTTCAGCTACAACATAGCAAGTAGTAAATATATATTATTAGTGATAGCCATGAGCCGTAGCAGGTGTCTGTTCAGTAAGATGAAGATGAGCTGCGTTCTCGTTGGTCCTGTTTGTAACGGTGACCGATTAGATTGGCCATCAAAAAAGACACGTTCTCTGCTGTAAAATTACTTCCCGGTGGTACGGAACCAACCTAAAACTGTAGGTCCAACTCATCAATAACCATCATCTACCCATAACCCACGCACAGGTCTCATGTAAGCTTCATCCTCCAAAAAATGTATACATGAACAAGATGAAATAATTTAACTAAATAAGGTGACAGACGATGTGCTACAAACTCGTTTCCAAGCCGGTTACACACTAACCTACACCCCAACATACATCCTACTGTAGTATGTACAGATATAGAGCAGTAGAGTAGTGTTAATAATAATGTGTACCCGGCTTGAAAACTGACGACAATACTAAACTTAGCTTAAAACGCATCGCTTATCACCCCTTCAAGAACACAACAAACATATTAAAAATTGTAAAAACATGTATCTGACAGCTTGGAACGAAAACTCACGAAAGTTGAATCTTCTGAATTCGTCAGTACAGTTGAAGGCATTTATATAAAATCCATTCGCACAAAACCATTGTTTGAGTTCATGGGAGCCTTAAGGTTCCTTTGGTAAATGAAATTTTACCGGTAACTAAGGCGACAGATTGGGCTGTTCAAGTTTTTGAACGTCTATAATTTGAATAACAATTAGATGCATTGATTTCCGGTACATTTACCGGAAAACGGTAAGGCTCCCATGAACACAACCATGAATTCGCAGATTTCCGCTCCCGGAGGAAAGAAATTTGGGAAAAGGGGTTCGTCAAAGGAAAATCCACAATTTTTTTATGGATTTGCACTTAATTTAATGCAAATTCACACATTGATACTTTTGAATGGTAACAAATACCAATAACAACGCTTTGCATAGTAGATATACATAAAACAAATTGATTTTTTCAAAAATCGTTCTCAACAAATTATTTTCAATTATTTCAATATTGACAATTGAAACACAAGCGATAACAACCTTACTTTGTAGTTGTGTTATAAATAATAATATCATAGTCTTCAGGAATATAATTAGATATTCAATTGCCACTATAGAAAACAATTATTGTTTTCGATTTCTAGAGAGAAAAAAAAATCAATTTTATTCTAAAACGTTTCAATCACTCGGAGAGCACTTTTAAAAATAATTATACATTATATTACGTAACATTAATACCGGCAATAAATACTTTACAATCTTAATACTATTTTTTATCAGATATTACGATAAAGCCAACTTTAGTATGACGGATGTTGTCATCGATTTTATCTACATCATCTGAAAAACAAAGAGAGAATTGCAGTATAAATTATTATGATAAAATACACTCAAAAATATAGTTAAAAAATTTCACTACTAAGCAAGTATCACTCAATAAATTAATAAAATAATCGAACTTTCAGCTTTTGGCTTAATAACTAGCGAAGAATATTTCATAACTGACCATGACTAATAAATAATTCGGTCGATTAATAACAATTAGAATTACCAATAAACTCAATATTAAACAATAAATAATAAACTTAGTAATACTATCCCAAACCAAGTTTGGTTGTCACTAACAATCAAGATAACTAATAATAAAGATTTTCATAATTTTTTTGAACAGCTTTTAACCGGGTAAAACACTTATATTTATTATCTATATTTCATTGTCAATCCTATTTCTGTATAGGTGACCATTTGATTTGATCAACAAAAAAGACTTAGTTCTCTGTTGTAAAATCACTTTCCGGTGGTTCGGAACCCACCTAAAGCTGTAGGTCCAAATCATCAATCATCATATAACTCGTTAACAACGCACAAGACTCAGATCTATGTGACTCCTCCGAAAAAAACATGATAAAATATTCTATACATTTTTTTATTTCGCTTCCACTTGATTTCCATCTAGCTTGCAGTCCACCTAAACCAGACGTGAGCATTATTTTCATATGATTAATTCCTGTTTGTGGTTGGGACCACAAATACACTATTACATTTTTATTCTGACGATATTAGAAAATTTATACTACGGATATCGGTTGCAATTCAATTAGGTATCCTTCCAATTTCATATTTATAGCAACGATACATAGATAGATAGATGAAGTAATTTATTTAGGCTCGGGCGAGGCTGTAAATAGCCCCATATCCAAACCCATTACATAAAATTAACAAAATACAAGAGATAAAAATAATACAATAGAATTTGAAAAAATATATAAACAATTGGTCGGTCTTTAAACAATAACTTGATACATATTATGAATGTGAAAACAAATTAAATTATTCCTTTCTAATTGTCACTGTAAGCAAAATTGTCATATCTCGAGTAATTATCAAATAAGTGTACTGTACATCTACTACCAGTTGAGTCCGCATAAAGGAAAGGTGCGCTAGCATCTACAGGCAATCCTTTTGAATTATCACAATTACTGTCACAGTTATTCTCACACTAAAAAACCGAAACACAATTGTACTGTGTATGGCACTGCGTTGCACTGTCACAAACAGAGAATGTTGAACTGGAAAGAACGTCACATAAACTTATCACAAGTCCTGCTGATTCAAAAACTGACTGACTTCTGACAAATACAGGCTTTTTTAGGCTAGCATTGTTCCTTCGATTTTCAGACTGTTCTGTTTACACTGTAAATTCTAGAACAAGCCCCTAGCAGCATGAGTGCTAGTGAAGAAAGGAAAGAAGGGATAATACAGACGCTATACACAGCAAGCAATAATAGTGTAAACTAAGTTGAACCAACATATCATCTGTCAACAAAAGCACATTGAAGGTCGCCTGTTCATTACCCTAATCGAGCGCCCATGACAGTATCAATGAGAAACTTTATTACAATAATTATTAAAGAATAACGCCCTTGAAAAAATAGATTAGTTGATGGAACGATTGTACTTTGACTGCCTTTAAGTAACGAGTAAGATTTTCGTTAGAAAATGAGCGAAGTGAGAGTTCTGAACATTTTACAAGTTGCTTTAAGGCAAAATACAATCATTGCAAACAAGAATTATTTGTCTATGATTACCAATATAATATTATGTTTAATTCAACTACCAAACAATAGCATAACTTACACTAACTTAACCTAGAATGCGTTTTTGTTGTTCGGTTCTGAATTGAAATTCAAATTGATTTCACAATGATTGAATCATCTGATGTGACGATTGCATAACCTTCATTTCGACACTGCTTTGAAGAAATTCTGAGTTCTTATTGGTCTAGACCCCTGTACTGAGAATTGGCACTACTTTTGAAAAATCTTCATTATTACACTACTTTGATAAGACGTGGAATAATGTAAGCTGTATTGATATCGTTTTCTGACCTCCTACTTCTGTCTACTTTACTTTAATAATATAAATAATAATAATAAGCGTAGGGCTTTTATTGGTGGGGTGACCCTTACGGACAGTTCCACCTCGCCATTCGAGCAATGTTATGGGGAAAAAGGTGGGCCTACTATTTTAGGTGGGTTCCGGACAACCGGGAAGGGATAATAAAGTTTATAACATCAATGTTCTACTTTGTCTAACATCTATGTCCACGTTATAACCTAGTCGTAGATAAAAATATTTTGGAAACGGATAAATAGGTTCAATTAACATTAAAAATTAGTTCTACTTACGATCAGTTGCACGTTTGCTTAGAGAGGCATTTCAAAGTTGACATCTAGTTTGGCGGCACGAGCCAGGCCAACAATGGAGGACAGTTTCACGGCCAGCCGGGCGGCCTCGTCCAAATTATCCACCGGTAAGATTTTCATTCCAGACGAGGCGATCAGAATTTTAGCATCGTCCACATTCGTTCCCTGAAACAGACAGCAAAATGGCAACATTAGTCTCAACATTTCCTGAAATAGGCAGGAAAAATTGTAAAATTAGACTTAGCTTACCATTTAAATTAGCATCAACATTACTATTATACCCATTATACCCATGTAAGGTGTAAAAGCCGGTTACCCGAGGTTCTACATCAAATTTCAGACAAAAATGTTCAATAACGTTTTTGAAATGGGGCCTACGCTCACTTCCCGCCATTAAATGCTCAATAACTCAAAAACTAGAGATCGGATTGGAATTATGATGACATTGTTGGAAAGAGCACAGTATTTCGCTAAAGATATACATATTTTCAATATGTAATTCCATCATTTAGGGTGTTTTTTTAGGGGTCAAAGTACAAAAAAGTGGATTTTCCGAAATCTCACTGAAATTTCAAAGCGATTTTTCTTGATTTGTTTTTAGGGTGACAATGAAAATTTTGTATGAAAAACTTCCTCATTTCTTTAGCTTTAAAATGAGGCTAAAATGTTTCAAATTGTTGAATTGCAAATGCTTGAAAATTGTTTATAAACTATACCAAACCCACAAGAATTAGTGTCTAAGGGACAAGCGCTGAGAGAGTAGAAATCTGATTTCAAAATCTTGTTGTAATCAGATGTTTTCCAAAATGATTAATCTCTGTTGAATCGCTGCTTCCCAATAAAGGTGGATCGGATGAGACCACGTTCACAAGAAGTGGTGCCGTCAATTTTCATAATACACATACTTGGGCAACTAAAATCCTCACGTAATGAGACCAACCCGGTTTCACTTTCAGCACCAATTTTTGGATAACGTGTGGGCTGAAATAATCGATAAACATATTCTTGGGCCATATTTTTTCAACAAACATTTAAATTGTGAAGTATTTCTTTGATATTTATGTGATCTTAAATAAAAAATTTATCTAAAAAAGATTTATTTAAATTTTATGTAAAAAAACTTTAGATAAATTTTCAACTAATAAATTTATCTAAAAATTTATCAATAAATTTTTTTTCTAAATAAAATATTCAGATATTTTTGATCTTATGGAAGATACACTATACAGTAGGCAATTTCGCATACACCATAGCACTTGAATAAACTGATATCGTGTTTTAGTCATCAGAAATGAATATATTTATGACACCCTTATATTTATGACACACTCATTTTTATGACACACTCATTTTTCTCCAGTTGATCCTGATTTTAAATCTCATACAATGGAACAATCTTAGAAATATTCAACTTAACTAAGGAATTATGTTGTGAAGAATCACTTATTTTTCCAACGATGACTTCAGAGCTGTGATTCGGTAAGAAGTTTCTGATGAGTACTGTAATACAGTACTTACTATAAATCAGTATTTTTACGTAGTGTGTCTTGTTACTTTATTTAGTTTGCCCTCAACGGATTCCTGCAGTCACTCAGGGACCAGAGGGATTAATAATTTATTTTGGAAAAACATCTGCTTACAACAAGATTTTGAAATCAGATTTCTACTCTCCCAGCTCTTGTCCTTTAGACACGAATTCTGATGGGTTTGTGACAGTTTCTCAACAACTTTCGAGCATTTGCAATTCATCAATTTGAAACATTTTAGGCTCATTTTGAAGCTAAAGAAATGAGGAAGTTTTTCATGTAAAATTTTCATTGTCACCCTAAAAACAAATCAAGAAAAATCGCTTTGAAATTTCAGTGAGATTTCGGAAAATCCACTTTTTTGTACTTTGACCCCTAAAAAAAGACCCTTAATGATGGGGTTACATATCGAAGCAGGTGTATCTTTATCGAAATGCTATGCTCTTTCCAACAATGTTATCATAATTCCAATCTGATCACTAGTTTTTGAGTTATTGAGCATTTAATGGCGGGAAGTGAGCGTATCTCGAAAAAGTCATTAAATCGAGATATCTCGAAAACAAAGGCCCCATTTCAAAAACGTAACTGATCATTTTTGTCAGAAATTTGAAGTAGAATCTCTGGTAACTGGCTTTTACACCTTACATGGGACACCCTTATATTTATTGAGGCAAAAATAAAATGAATGCAAATATGAATATTTGTGGTGGTGGTGTTTCAACATTGAAATTAATCCTTATAATAAATATCTTACTTGCTGTTATCTGTCGACGAAACTAGCGCTTGAGAATAAGGGATTGAAGGAGCAGAGGAAAAAGGATGAGGAGAGAACTGAAGACGAACAAGAAGAGAGGAACAAAGAGGAGGAGGAGGAGAATGAGGAGGATAAAAGTAAGTAAGAGAATGAGGAGGAAGGGGAGGTGGAGGGGTTAGTGGAGGAGGAGGAGGAGGAGAAGGATAAAAAGAAGAGAGATATGTAAAATGAGACTATTAGATTAAATTTGTAGATATATTATTACACATTCCTAGAAATCCAGATTCAATTAAATCGGGCTACCTGCTAGTAACTAACAGAAAAGCATCAATTGAATATTGAAGAACACTGTGCTTGCACAGTGGACCATTGATCCTAGATTCTAAATTCAAGTTACAAACTAAGGTGGCCATTGGAACTAAAATTAAAAACATGTAAAAAAACACGAGAAAATTGAAGAAAAATTGCAAAACGCCCTGACCTGCAACCGACAGATGATTGGTATTTTCAGATCGAGTTCCTTGGCAGCTGCAATGATACCCTCGGCAATGACGTCACACCTCATGATACCGCCGAAAATATTCACCATCAGAGCGTACACCTGAAACACACAAATCCACCTCAACTTTTAATCCAACTGATCGGAAATGTAGGTATTGAATCAACAGCTACTGAATGACTGAGAAACCGGGCATGAGGCTAGCAGTCATCTCCGATTTACTGTATTGTATTATTAAATAAATTCATTATAATTTACTTTTAGTTATTTTGTAGATGAATAATTGGTAAATCGTTGTTTGTTTTGTTGCAGTATTTACCTATTCAATGCCAGGAGACTATTGTACAGTTGAGGAAAAGTTTGAGAAACCGGACTAGAGTCCTTTGCAAATTTTGACTGGGTTACTGTAGTATTCATATAACTTTGCAGCGTGTAGAGGATGGGAGGACTTGCTAGATCTGAACCCAACTGCTGCCAAGTTATATGAAAACTACAGTATATTTCCCGAAACTTTGAGGTTAGTTCACTAAGAAAAGTATAGAAATATCGAGGGATGGTGCATCTCTAAATTTTATTCATTACTTGATTTTACCTTTGGATCGGATGTGATGATTTTGAAGGCCTCCTTGACAGCCTGTGCAGTGGCACCACCTCCCACGTCCAGGAAGTTGGCTGGCTCGCCTCCGTGCAGCTTAATGATGTCCATGGTGGCCATAGCTAGACCAGCACCGTTCACCATACATCCAATATCACCTACACACACAAATATATGATAAAATCTCTTAACTAAAACTATGGAAGTGATAGCCGTGAGCCGTAGCAAGTATCTGTTCAGTCATATAGAGATAAGCTACGAACTCCTGGGCCCTCTTTGTAAGGATGACAGCAGGTATCTGTTCAGTGAGACAAAGATAAGCTACTCTTTGCAAGGCTGAACGATTGGATTGGCCAGCAAAAATACTCTATTCTCTGCTGTAAAATTACTTCCCGGTGGTTCGGAACCCACCTAAAACTGTAGGTCTCACTCATGAATCATCTTCAACCAACTCATTATACTCGCACAGATCTCAAACCTATGTGGGCTTCATCCTCAAAAAAATCTCACATCAAATGTGATACATTAAACACGGTAAATATTTTTTATAGGATAATAATAACCGCGTTTAATCTATACATTAAAATTAACGAATACACACATGATTTACTGTAACGCTGGAGAGTAAGGGATTGAGGGGGAGAGGAAGAAGAATGAGGAGAAAAATGAAGAAGAAGGGGAAAGAGAAAAATAACAAGAAGAAGGGGCAAGAGAAAAAGAACAAGAAGAAAGAGAAGGAGGAGGAATATCCTATCTTACGACGTATGATCCTTATCAAACTAAGTAGTTTATTGTATTGATTTTTAATAGCCTATTATATTTTCTAATTTCAAACAAAAAAATTGTGAGTAAACTGTAAGGAGACAAGGTTATTAATAATGAATAATAAGGTTACAAGTGTCAAAGAAAATAATTTGCCAAAGTACAAGAGTGCTGGAGGTGAAATGATAAAACTTTTTACCGTCGAGAGCGATGTAGTTGAGTTGGTACTTGGCTGCTTCGACCTCTTTGGAGTCCTCCTGTGACCAATCACGAAGGCCGAACAACTCCTTCTGTCTGAATTCCGCGTTGTCATCAAAACGCATTTTGGCGTCCAAACAGAAATCTAAAAAAGAAAAGAGTCATTGCTAATGCTGCTGATGATGATCATGATAAAGTCGATATGAGACTTGAAACTCGTATTAGGGTTAAGAGGTTAATGGTGATACAAATCTGAAAGAATGATCTTAACATCGCTGTATATTCTGGAATTCTGTACTTATGCTCTCAAAAACTTAGCCCAAATTTAGGCTAAACTTAGACTCAGTGGCTGAGTTTCTATAGTGATAGTTGTTATATTTAATGTGTTGTACTTCTATTTAATGTGTTGTAGTTCTATTGAGTTTTGTTATATTGTATTCCTTTGATGTTATACTGAACAAATATATCTCATGTTATGCACTATATATTGACACATTTTCAATTTCTGTTCATACAAAATGCTTTAGGGCGTTATGATGAATTGAATTAAAGGGTTGGAGGATCTACAGGACAAAGGAGGAGTGAGCCAGAATCCAAAGGCAAATAAGTAAGCGAGCACACAAGCAGAACAGAAATAGAACAAATTTTAAAACAAAAGAAGAAACCGACTTCTGTGAAATGATATGCAAAAATTAAATACTCGCATACTAAAAAGTTTAAAATAAAGTATTTACTTTAAACTGAGAAAATGTAAAATTTAATACTAGAAACCTTTTAAAGTCAGCGCCAAATTTTCCTCAAACTTCTAAAATATAACATGAAATTTCTTATTTAACTTCATGAAATATTGGGCGAAGTTAGCATTAAATTTAAAATTTTCTCAGTTTAAAGTAAATAATTTGTTTTGAACAGTTTATTTAAACTAAAGTAACTAAACATCTACCTGAAAAAACTAAGTGAAACTCTAAAATCTCTATTTAACGTGGCGTATTGTATTTAGGAAAATTATAATAGAGAAAGGTTTCTTAAAAGTGAAATGGCCTTTATTTCGTCTTGCAACCATGCGGTCCCTTTCAGAATATACCTACGCTGAAAAATAATAAATTTGAAGGATATTGTTCAATTACTTTTTGAAATTAACAATCTCAAAAACATTTCTCACTCCAACTCATAATTGAAACTATATAACCTTATTCATACGACTTCATAAAATTGACTAAATTATTATTTTTACAATGTTCATATGAACAGAAATATATTATTATATTCTTCTTATTCTCAATTCAAATTAAGTTCAACTGGTTGGTCAAAACGGGACATTACAGGCTTGTTTCACACATAACCAGCTTTGGGTAACTGATGACGTTTACCCGGCATAATCACATTACATCAAATGATTTCGAAAATCGAGTTGGTGTGAAGCGCTCCATATGATACAATGATTAGCCTGGTAAACGAAACTGGTTATCCGACTGAGGGTTATGTGTGAAACTATCCTATTCGAACAAAACTGAAATGGAGACATCGATGAATAATGTTCCTTTTTGTTTAATATTGGGCCAATCCTTGCGAAACTTGGGACCACCGCTGAATGATGCTCCGTCATTAAAAAATCATCGATATCGGTTCAGTAGTGTACGAATAATTGATATACTGTACAAACATAAGCGGCTGGCGGGCCGCTTAGCGCAGTCGGTTGGGGCGTCGCAACTTCAGCTTGCTGTCGTTTAAGGTTGTGGGTTCGAATCCCTCTCCACCGTCAGGCATTTATGTGTAATCATTCACCTCATTACCCACGCACAAGTCTCAGACTCATGTGGGCATCATCAGCAATAAAAAAAAACAACAGGTCCTCCTGTTTGGAAGTCGGTTAAAAAGAAGAAAACTGTTCCAAGAAATCATTAATTTATTGCAGATTAGAAAAGAAGTTGCTATTAATCCAATTGCTGATATCTTTTTTCATTCTCTTGTTCATTTTCAATTGATAATGTATTGTTCGGGAATTTTCATTATGATTTTTGTACGGATGTATACTAGTTGTCTCCTGATTGATTCAATATTAATTTTATAGATCTGAAATTTTTTGAAGTGGGTCTCATCTATATTGGCTGATGAGTATGTTATTTGCGCAACAGAAAGTAGTTTTGTTCTTAATGATGTATTTTACTACATTATTAACGTACAACTGTCTGACAGACATTACCTGAAATTCAGCAAATATTATATTACTTGGATAAAGTCTGTTTATTTAAAATTGTTTTGATTATTAATTTCCACATTATGAATATGTATAGAATTTCGATTGCGTTTTCCAAATAAAATACTCACAATTGCCAGATGCATCTTCAGCATAGGGATTGACTTCGATGAGAAGAGCGTCCTTCTTCACAAACAAGTCGTAGAGTTTCAGCAGCATATCAGCAGTCTGCTCCTTCTTATCAGCTAGGCCCACTTTCTCAGCAACGGCTAGAGCTTGCTCCTTTTTCAACCCTGAAATTAGAGAAAACAAGAGTGAAGATTCAAAAATCCTAGTTTGAAACCAGAATTAGAATTAAAATCATGCTAAAAGTTTAACAAGTTTTGCTGCTACTTATTTGAATACTAGCAGGTTGCCCGATTCAGTTGCATCTGCAACGATTGTATATCAGTTGGATATCTGGAATATAGTACAGTATAACCTATTTATTTATTTGCATAGCCTCACGAATTTAATACTTATTATTCATCTTCTTGCATCTTCTATTCCTTCTTCCAATTTCTTCTTCTTCTAATTCTTCAGTTCCTTGCACCTTCTTCTTCTCTTTTCTCATTTTCTACCCTACATTCTAATTCTCCTCCTTGTATTTTCCTTTCCCCTTCTCTTTCTTCAACTTCGTCATCTTCTTTTTCTAATTCTTCAATTCCTTGCACAGTCTTCTTCTCTTTTCTCCTTTTCTACCCTATGTTTTTATTCTCTTCCTTCTTGCATCTTCCTTTTCCCCTTCTACATTTTCTCTTTCTTCTTCCACTTCATAATTTTCTTATTCTTCTAATTCTTCAATTCCTTGCACCTTCTTCTCTCTTCTCCTTTCCGTCTTCTTCTCTTTTCTCATTTTCTAACCTATATTCTTATTCTACTCCTCCTTCGTGCATCCTCCTTTTCCTTTTCTCCTTTTTCTCCTTCCACTTCATCTTCTTCTTCTTTCAATTCTTCAATTCCTTGCACCTTCTTCTTCAATCCCTTCAACCGCTAGAGGTTCATCGATAGAGGATCATCATCTTATATAAATAAGATAATAGAGTTTGATTAAACTACGCTAACGATGACGCTAATGTTTCAGCTTGCTCTTTAGCATCTTGCATTTAGAGCAAGCGGAGGCATAGACTGATCAGGTTAGAATTAACGTCATCGTTCGCATAGTTTTGTTGATCTGACACCTTGTCAGAAAAGGACCGACTCTTTTTGTTCTTCAACATGGTTTATTTTGAAAACATTGTAATATATCTCTTTCTTCTTCAACTTCATAATTTTCTTATTCTTCTAATTTAATTCTTCAATTCCTTGCACCTTCTTCTCTCTTCTCCTTTCCGCCTTCTTCTCTTTTCTCATTTTCTAACCAATATTCTTGTTCTACTCCTCCTTCGTGCATCCTCCTAGTAAGTATAATACATATATCATCATCCTTGGCTCTACAATCCAAAGCGGATCTTGGCCTCCTCCAACAGTTGCCTCCATTCTACTCGGTCCATGGCAGTGCGCTTCCAATTGCTGACCCCAACAATTCTTGAATCCTGAACAATTGCATCCATCCATCTCAACCTTGGTCTTCTAACTTCCATGTTGCAATCCATTATCTTTTTAGGTGGATAAGAATCATTAGCTCTTGCAACATGGCCTGCCCACCTGAGCCACCTACTCGGATAAGAGCCAACACATCAGTGTGGCCATACATAATATATTTTAATTAAACGTAAATAAAAATTTTTTATTAAAATTTTTATTTACGTTTAATTGATTTTTCGGTTTTTATTGTATTCGGTTTACTTTTATTTGGTTAATTTCTTATTTTATTTTAACCATTTTATCTAATTCAGGTGGTTTAATCAATTAGAAAAGGTGCAAATTCTGAAAAATTTTATGTAAATAAATCAAACAGCAAACAAATACTTCTCTCAAATATTCGTCTCTAATGAATATATGTCGTAAATATAATATATAAAGGGTGTTTCAGGAGGAAAGGTTCAAACTTCGGCAACTGATTCTAGAACTAAAAATAAGAAAAAAATGTATAATAAACTTATGTCCGGAAACGCTTCATTAGCGAGTTATACAGAGTGAAAGATTTCGCCCAGAACTCAGTACCCTCGGTAAAAGAAAGTCATTAAAATTCCGGGAAGGTAAATTAAGGACCAAATATAGTTATCTCTTATGGCTTTTGATCTGAAAAAACGAATAAAATAGGTCCCAGAACTCTATCTTCAGTAGTTTTTATGATATTATGATGTAAAACAGAAAATGCTGTGCCTAAAAACACGTTTTTTCAGCTTTGAGGAACAATAACTTTGTTAAATGAATAATAAATGCATGAAATTTGGATACAAAACTTGTAGAGAATTTAATTCTGAAAAATTTTATGTAAATAAATCAATCAGCAAACAAATACTTCTCTCAAATATTCGTCTCTAATGAAAACTAAACAAAGGTTAATTTAACTGAAAACTTCTGTTTTGAAGCAACGTTCAACAGAGACGGAATTACCAACTCCTGTAACTTTCATGAATGGTCAAAAGAGAATCCATTTTCTTTTGTGGAAAGTAATTTTCAGAATCGCTCTTCGGTAAATGTTTGGTGTGGCCTCATTGATGATATTTTAATTGGCCCATTTATTTTAGAAAACCGTGTTAATGCAGAAAGCTACTTAGACGTTTTACAAAACAATTTGTTTGTTCAATTGTTGGAAGACGTCCCACTTTCAAAACGCATGACAATGTTCTTTCAGAATGACACTGCTCCAACCCACTGTGCAAATGGTGGGATAGAGTTCTTAAATGAGAAGTTTGATAACAGATGGATTGTTCGAAGTTATTACTGTTAGTTGGCTACCAAGGTACCCGGATCTCACCCCCGTGGACTATTTCTTGTGGGGGTGGATGAAAAATGAAGTATACATGCTAAAAGTTAATTCAAGAGACGAATTATTGATAGATCGTATTTTCATTGCTGCTACCGTAATAAAGAACGGAAAGATGCTGTTCGTCGGGCAACTACAGAAATTCAGGAAAGAGTTTCATAGTGCATGGAATATAATTTAGGGATTTTTGAACACCCGCGTTAAAAAGAAATTAACATTTATTATTGTGTTTCAAACCACTTGAGTGCATTTTGAATTTAATATAAGTAAAAGATGCTATTTTTTATTTGTTATTGTCCCCATATTTGTTTGTCTCAATTTACATTTTGATATTCTGACAGAAGTTTTCAGTTCAATTAACCATTGTTTAGTTTTCATCAGAGACGAATTGATTTGAAGCTGGTATGATTAGATTGTCTCGGTAAATCAATACTATACCATCTCTTACAAGATCTCAGAATACTGAATTAATATATCGCTGGAACACTGATGGAGAATTACATAATCCAAAAGGAACTTAACAAAATTGATATTGTCCATTGTGTATAACAAATGACGTGTACTTTCTACTCTCTTCATCTACTGACACATGAAAAAAAACATTTTTCAAGTCAAGTGTACTAAATAGTTTAGCGGTACTCAGTCTGTCCAGTTGATCCTCAATTAAGGGTAGTGGATATCTGTCTTTGACAATCATGGAATTAATTTTCCTATGATCAATACAAACCCTGGATGATCCATCTTTCTTTTTCGTTACCACAACCGGACTAGAATATTCTGATGAACTCGGTTCGATGATGCCTTCTTGTAACCATTGTTCAACTTGACTTTCAATGACTTTCTGTTGTATAAATGGAAGTCGGCGAGGTCTATGAAAGATTGGAACTTCTTCTTTCAATATTATGGTCATTTTCACACCGGTGGTTCTTGATTTCTTAGGCTTACAGCTCATTACAATATTTTGTACGGCATCGCAGACTGGAAGATCTTTTATGTGACTAAGATCGAGTTCTCCTACCTTTTCAATAACGTCTATTTGATATATGTGAGAAAATTGTGGTTCTTCATTGGGCTTGATGGAATCCTTCACTTTATTTTCTGCATTGATGCTTTGAGAAGAATAATTTAATTTTGCTGAATTTGTATTTATGTGGCTTATATATCTCACTTGGTGAATGTTCTTGTTTTCAGAATCTTGCCTCTGCTTAGACAACTTAATGTCCAATAGTCCAATAACATCTGAACCAACTATTATCTCTTCTCTGGAGTTTTCAAGAACAAACACTTTAACAGGAATTGTGTTAGCGTTCCCATCGAATAATATTTCGGTGATAAAATAGCCAATAGGCGACTGTTCCTCATCTCCAAGACCCAATAATGATGTAGAGTCTGAGTTCAAAGCAGGTGAACTAAGATACTCATAGAATTTCTTGTTAATAAGGGTAACAGTACTCCCAGTGTCTAAGATAGCATCTGCACTTTTCCCATGAATCTTGACATTGAAATAAAATTTTCCATCATGACTAACCGAACTTTTAATTTCAATTTTATTAACGTTTCTTTGATTTCCAGAGTTTGTTGTGCCTTCTTTCTTTTGTCGACATTCCGTTGACTTATGTCCAATTTCGTTACAATTAAAACATTTGAAACTTGATCTGAGGAAACTTCGTTGGTTTTGTGCCTGAGATTGATATTTGTCAGATTCCTTGAAAATGCTTCTATTGGTACTTACTTGAGAAGGTTTGGTTTGAGAAATATCCTTCTTCAAATCCTTTCTAATATTGTATCTGGATGCCTCATATTCATCCAACTTTCAGTGATAATATTTTCTAATAGACTCTTAGTGAATTCTTCATCATAGTCTTCAGATTCAGCAATAAACTTACATAACTGAACGACTCTAGGATTGTTAGGTAGAACAATATTCAATTCTTCAGCTAGAATCAATAAATCAGCCTTTTTTGACTTTGCTAGGTATGCCATTTTCAAAATTAGTTTTCTTCAAGTTGTTATCCTATGTAGAAACTAGGATACTTACAACTGTTTTTGGAGAATGTTCAATCAATATTCTATCAATATTTTCTCACTTTATGAAGTCCATCCCGGACGAGCCCCCAAAATTGTATGGAATATAATTTAGGGATTTTTGAATACCCGCGTTAAAAATAAATTAACATTTATTATTGTGTTTCAAACCACTTGAGTGCATTTTGAATTTAATATAAGTAAAAGTTGATATTTTTTATTTGTTATTGTCTCAATTTACATTTTGATTATTCTGACAGAAGTTTTCAGTTCAATTAACCATTGTTTAGTTTTTATCAGAGACGAATATTTGAAAGATATATTTGTTTGTTGTTGGGTTCATTCACATCAAATTTTTCAAAATTAAATTCTCTACAAGTTTTGTATCCAAATTTCATGCATTTATTATTCGTTTTGACAGATTGGTTTCTACTTTCTTGCAAATTTGACGCCTAGTGGGACCGGACTCCCCGTCAGTAATGCGTTAGAGCTCGTAGCGGTAGGTTGTGTAGTCGTTTAGAGTGGTGTAGAAGAGTAGTGAGTCAGCAGTTTGTTCTATTGAATAGGAAAAAGTGGAACAGATTCGCAACGCGATCGGATCAAATTCTGGACTAAATTTTGCGCAAGCAAAGCATAATAGCGGCCGTTTGTGCTTTACGCGGCCGGGTTACGTGCAACCGCGTTCGTGTGCGTGCGCGAGTGTATACGGTGTGCGTTACACATAATTATATAGGACATTATGTTTTTCCATAAAAAATAATGTCGGAGAAAAAACTCATTATTCCACCCAGATTCTTGGTCCCGGAATATGAAGAAGAGGATACCATGAGTGAGAGCACGGAGACAGACACACGTGATATCTCATTAATGCAGTGCTCACCAGAGAAATACGTAAAAATTAATCAATTAAAATCAACGGCAGAGCAGATTCTATACAATGCTTGGAAAGAATCTGAGCTGAATCGGAAGAAAGCAGAAGAAGACAACAAGCTGCTCTTGAAAAGAATCGAAAATCTAGAAGCTAAGCTATTGAATACAGAGAAGAAAGACACTATAGCTAAGTCACAGGTTCATTATGAAACTGATGAAGAGAACCTGGAAGAAGAAACAGAGTGGGTAAGAATAAGAAATAGGCGCTCAACAAAAAAGAGGAAGCTTATTAATTCTCCACCGCAAATTCATGAAGAAGCAGAAAAAATTAAAGAACCAACAAACAACAAAACGGTTGATGGAGTTCAGCTGGGAAATCTCCAGAAGAAAAACAAGGCGGCCCCTCCCCTTCCTCCGATTATGGTTGAAAACATCACATCTTTCCAAATCATCCAGGAAGAAATAAGTAAAATAGCCAACCAGGGAACTTTCAGCTTCAAGGTTTTGTTGGGTAACACTTTGAAGATTAATTTCACAAATGAGGAAGATTTTCGAAAATCTACAAAATGGCTGAATGAAAAGGGCTACTCATGGTTTTCTTATGAGAATAAGCAGACCAGGCCCATAAGAGTGATGGCTAAAAAATTACATCACTCTTGTAAACCTGAGAGTATAGTGTCTGATCTTAAAATCAGGGGGTTCAAAATATTAAATGCTACCAACAAATTGAAATGGAAGACTAAAGAGCCCCTTGACATGTTTGTGTTGTCTTTCAGTCCGGAAGAAGAGATAAAGAAAATCTATGAAATAAACCACATAATGGGGTGTAAAATTGAAATACATGCTCTATTAACAACCAAATTGGTTCCTCAATGCAAGAAGTGCCAAGCTTATGGACACACACAAACATATTGCAACAGAGAGCCAAGATGTGTGAAATGTGCAGGAAAACACAACACAATTAGTTGCACAAAACCTGAGGAAGATGAGCCAAAATGTGTACATTGTGGAGGAAAGCACCCAGCAAACTACAGAGGATGCAGTGTTGCCATCGAACTACAAAGGATAAAAAATAACAAAACAAAAAATTCCAAAACTGAGCAGAACATTACAGATCAGGAGCCTGCCAGAAATGCTGCAAATGTGAAGGAGCCCAAGAAAATAGTTCACAATAGTTCTACTATCATTCCTGGAAAGAGTTTCTCTGAAGCAATAACTGGAAGGAAGAAAGAAGAGAAGCCTGCTAGGGAGAATATAAGTGACATCCTTAGCCTTATTCTTGCAAAGCTTGATAAACAGGAGTCACTAATAACTGTTTTTGAGCAGAGATTAAGGAAAATAGAGAGCATTCATGATAGATCATCATCCAAGAAGAAATTAATAGAATGTTGAGAATAATGACATGGAATGCCAATGGCATTCAACAGAGACAAGAAGAGCTATTGGCAATACTCCAAATAAGTAAAATAGATATATGCTTGATTTCTGAGACTCATTTCACTAAGCAATCCTATATGAGGCTCAGAGGTTATAAGACATATCACACTATACATCCTCAAAATACAGCAAGAGGTGGTAGTGCAGTAATAATTAGAGACAGCATAAAACATTTTGAAAAGTCACCCATACAGACAGAAGAAATTCAAGTTACAACCGTATCAGTGGAGACTGAAATATACAAATTTACTATAGCAGCCATATACAGCCCACCACGACACAGTATATCAAAAGAAATCTATGAAGATATGTTCTTTCATCTTGGTAACAGATTTAAAATTGGAGGTGATTTTAATGCCAAACATATAGAATAGGGCTCAAGGTTAATCACTCCCAAAGGAAGAGAACTTCTCAAGGCTATTCAAGAATGCAGATGTGAAGCTATTTCATCAGGAAAGCCAACATATTGGCCAACGGATAGGAACAAAATACCAGACTTGATAGACTTTTTTGTATATAAAAGTTTCTCATCCAACCATATGAGAATAGAAGAATGTGATGATTTAAGCTCTGATCATACGGCAATTATCTTGGAAGTGAGTGAAAAACTAATCTTGAAAGATTGTCATCTGAGTTTAGCAAATAGAGGAACAGACTGGGAAAGATTTAATCAGACTCTTGAGCAAAGGATAAACCTCAATGTGCCAATTAGAAATAATGATCAACTAGATTCAGAAGTAGAAAAATTCACTCAAGACATTCAAGAGGCAGCTTGGGATAGCACACCACACATTTCCCAAAGAAGACCTTGTGGAACATATTATCCTCATAATATATTACAACTGATATATGAGAAAAGGATTGCAAGGAAGAAATGGCAGAAGACAAGAGATCCAAGGGATAAGACTCACCTAAATTTCCTTGTACAGAAAGTGAGAGATAGTATCAGGAACCATAAGGACTCTGTCACAAGTGAATACCTCAGAAATCTTGACAGTGATAAAAATTCAGATTATTCTCTCTGGAAGGCAACAAAGTATTTGAAGAAACCCACAGTCCAAGTCACTCCTGTAAGAGAAAGTAATGGTGATTGGGCCAGAAATAACTAGCAAAAAGCTAAACGATTTGCTGAATATTTAGAAGAAGTCTTTCAACCACACACTGCTACTGGTGAAGAAATGGTTAATGAAGAATTATCAGCAGAAGTAGGAGAAATACCAAAGTTTTCAATGAATGAGCTGAAACAGCTAATTAAGAAGGTCAACTGTAAGAAAGCTCCAGGGTATGACCTTATTACTGGAACAGTTCTATAAAAATAACCAAACAAAGCTCTGAAGAAGTTTATGAGCATCATTAATGGAGCATTAAGACTGAGGTATGTCCCAAGTCTGTGGAAGGTTGCAGAAGTGATAATGATTCCAAAGACAGGAAAGCCGCTACATGAAGCTTCATCATATAGGCCAATCTCCTTATTGCCAGTCATGGCAAAGATATTTGAAAGAGTACTACTCCAAAGATTACAACCAATAATTGAAAGAAGAAAGCTCATTCCAGACCATCAGTTTGGGTTCAGGAGCAAGCATTCAACCATCCAACAGATCCACAGGGTTACTGATACTATTGAGAAATCCCTTGAGGAGAAAAAGTTCTGTGTAGCTGTCTTTCTTGATGTCGCCCAGGCATTTGACAAGGTTTGGCATGAGGGATTGAATAATAAACTACAAAAAAATCTTCCCCAACAATATTCCACTATACTAAAATCCTACCTGTCAGACAGATATTTCAGAGTAAAACAGGAAGATTGTTATTCAAAATTAACAGCAATTCAAGCAGGAGTTCCTCAGGGAAGTGTTTTGGGGCCTATCCTGTATCTGCTCTACACCAGTGATCTGCCAGTAACAGAAGAAAACACAATTGCTACTTTTGCAGACGACACAGCAGTCCTAGCATCAGGAGACAACAATCAAGAAACTACAAGGAGCTTGCAAGTGACACTAACAAAAATTCAAAAGTGGACCAGAGCTTGGCATATCAAGTTGAACGAGAAGAAATCTACGCATATAACATTTTCAAATAGACCACATGAATATGTATCAGTCACAATCAACAACCAAGTAATACCATATGCAAATGAAGCAAAATACCTTGGAATGACACTTGATGCCAAACTACAGTGGAGAAGTCATGTCAAGAAGAAAAGAGATGAACTGAACTTCAAGTATAGTAGAATGTACTGGTTGTTAGGAAGAAATTCATCCCTATCAACATACAATAAAATTCTTCTATACAAAAAAATTCTGAGGCCTGTTTGGTTATACGGTATTCAGCTATGGGGCTGTACTGCAGAGAGTAACATTGGCATCATCCAACGATTTCAAAATAAGTTCTTGAGAAATGCTGTCAATGCTCCATATTTTATTAGGAACTCCGATCTTCATAGAGATCTACGGATGGAGACAGTCAAGGAATCAATAGGAAAAGAAGCCAAGTCTCATGAAGACGCTCTCCACCACCACCAGAACATCAAAGCAATCCAGCTCTTGGACAATTCCATGATCATTAGGAGACTTAGAAGAAAGAATCCATCAGACCTGGTGTAAAGCTTCAGAAGTGCTCAGCAGTGATAATGTGTGATGTATATAGTTATATTAGTGTTGTTCTATAAAAATCAATTTCAAACAAGGAGAACCTGGTGAGAGTCTCCTAGTGCAGAAACGTTAATTATTATTTTAGGATAGAAAAAAACTGATCGTTAGTCGAAAGTACTAGTAGCAGTAATAAATAGAAAAAAATGTATTATTCATTTAACAAAGTTATTGTTCTTCAAAACTGAAAAACGTGTTTTTAGGCACACAATTTTCTGTTTTACATCATAATTGTAGGAGAACTCTTGAATTAAAATCAAAATCACTTTTCGTAATTCATTCTTTTATTTCTTTTCACAGTAGTACTTTTTCAACTTACGTGTGGAGCTTATTCTATCAAACTAAACTGTTTATTATTTCAGTTTCCAATGGTTACTCATATGTAATAACACGATCACATGTTTGAATGTTTACTGAAATGACCTACCCTACATAATATCATAAAAACTACTGAAGATAGAGTTCTGGGACCTATTTTATTCGTTTTTTCAGATCAAAAACCATAAGAGATAACTATATTTGGTCCTTAATTTACCTTCCCAGAATTTTAGTACGACTTTCTTTTACCGAGGGCACTGAGTTCTGGGCGAAATCTTTCACTCTGTATAACTTGCTTTGTTTATTATGAATTTTTTTCTTATTTTTAGACCTAGAATCATTTGCCAAAGTTTGAACCTTTCCTCCTGAAACACCCTGTTTTTTTCGCTGTAATGTGACTGCTTTTTTATAGTAGGCCTACTGAGACTGATGAACAGTTTGGATTTAACTAAATCTACAAAAATTATGAATTAAGGAGACTATTAAATTGAACAATGGTGATATCGGTAGAGCAAATGATATCAAGTAATAAGAATCTGAGTGATGCTTTTAAATAAAATTTTATTCATTATGCAGTAATTACCTTCTGTGATGTTGATAGGCTCATAGAGAATAGCCTGAGGATTTTCAGCTGCTACCTCTTCAATGTTCACTCCACCCTGGGATGAGGCGATCAGAACTGGACCCTAAAATGACAAAACAATAATTAAATTGTTAAAACACAAAACAATTTGTCATAAGACGATAAAAATAGTAGAAAACAGTGAACTGAAGGTTGCATCCTATATTTTTCCAGTTATACATTTCCTAATTTAATAGTTAGTCTATTATTATTTCAAATTATTTCCATTATTATTGTTTCAAATTGGTTTTTTTAATTGATTACTCTGCAGCCGGGGATATTCAGATCCCAACCCTACAGAGCTACAACACAAAATAGAGACAAAACAGATTTTATTATTATCATCTCATTATTTAATTCATTTTCTTAATTTAGTTGATTATATAATTCAGTTATTGACTTAATTTTCCTCATTCCTATCAACTAAATAGCTTACATGAGTTATTAGCTAAGACAGATAAATTCTCAATTATTCATTGAATATTCATATTCACAAAATAAACATATATTTGTTATGGGAATTGGATTACTTCATCTTACTCAATTTCTAAATAATAAAAGACAGACCAATTCCATTATGATAAAGAGCTAAACTAAAAGTAATAAAAGTTAGTAAAGTTAATAACAACTGAGGGAAAAATACAAACAGATTTTTAGAACGTGAATGAAGAAAATGTAGCGAGTAAGAAGACTCAATTGTAGTAAAAATAATCTTTAGAATAATAAAAGAATACAGTCTAATGTTAAATTAGTCAGTGAGAAGATTCAGTTGTAGTAAAAATAATAATTTGAATGAGTAAACAGTAACAAGTATTAAGTAAATGAAAGAAATTGATGAGTAAACAAGAGAAAATTGTTGTTGAAAGAAAAAAAGTTGAATTCATAAGTAAGAAATACACGTAACGTCCTTGCAAATAATGGCATGTTTACAGTTAAGATAAACATATCGCTATCATCAGTTAAAAACTACAGTTAAAACATGAAGTCTGAATGACTAACTGAAGTACATTCTTCAATCACTGCTTTTCAAAAAGTCTTTAAAAACTGCGGTAGCTTGTTGTAGAGTTTCCAACCAATATAACTAGGTTTTTGTTTGAATAGGCTACTATTTTGATTCACCAAGTGATAATCTACTCGGTTTCTATTATAATCGTGTACCGTACGTCAAGATTTTGGTTTATATCACTCTTTTCTCATATAAAGTAGCTTCATAAACAACATATAAGCAGGATGTTGGTCTCACTTGTCTTATAATCCATAACTGGAGTCTTCAAGCCGTAATCTTCAAATTAAAAAAGGTTGAAAGATATGCAAAAGAGAGAGTTAGTTTTATTTGAGGTAAGCTGTTCTAACATTTAGATTGGAAAAGGGAGAGGAGAAAATGATGAATAAGCAGAAAAATATGGAAGAACTCACAGCAAATGCGCGTTCCATCATGACGGCGAAGTAGTACTCTTTGCGGGGGAATTTCCGCTCGGCGACCATGACCGAATTGCAGATGCGTCCCTTTGCCCCAGTTTGCTTTGTAATAAGAAAGTCACCGATCATCTGACCGGCAAATTGCTCCGCCTCTTCTGGCCTAAGAAAGAAAATATAACCCAAATTTATTTCAACAAATTGAAAGTATAATTTAGAAGTTTCAAATTCAACTTCCGGAAGTAAGCTCCAAGAACTTTCAGATTTTCATGAAGTAATACTTGTGAACCATAGCAGGAATCTGTTCAGGCAGATAAAGATAAGCTGCGAATTCCTGGGTCCTCTTTATAAAGGTGACCGATTGGATTGGCCAGCAAAGAAGTCTTTGCTGTAAACTAGAATAGAATGAACATTCATTTCCAAGAAAAAAAACATCAATCCAACATAAACTTGCAAACTTTGAAAGACATTTACTCTGTAATTTTACGAACACTGTGATTTGAACATTATTATGGAAATTAACAAAATACTTCCCAGTGGTTTGGAACCTACCTAAAGCTGCAGGTCGTATCAATCACCATCATTCAACTCATTACCCATGCTCAGGTTTAATGTCCGTATTCCTTCAGTGTCTCTTGACTGGAGGGGCTCTTGAAATGCCTGTACAAATACGATACACTTCAAGATTCCCTCGAGAGGAACTGAAGGAACGTTCATATATAGGGCTATAAGACCTAAGTGGGCTTCATCCTCTGAAAAAGTGAAGCTGTTCTATTCTAGACTTCCCTTGCTAAAAGTTTCCTTATTGTAGGCTGGATTTCAAGGGTCTCCTGAACGATACTTAAATAAGTACAGGGAATGGAATGTTCTTATAGAGTTTATAGTTTAAGACTTACCTTTAGCTATAGTCTATAGTTTAGCTTTAGAGTCTTAACATCATCTAATAAAACTGTTTTTCATTCTAAAGTCAAGTGGCGTTCATGAATAAGGCCCTAGACCCATATTCATGAACGTTCCTTCAGTGTCTCTTGATTCGAGGGACTCTTGAAATTCCTCTATTCTAAATACATTTCAAGAGTCCCTTCAGTCAAGAGAGACAGAAGAAACGTTCATAAATACGGCTCTTAATCACACTATACTCAAAAGTGCTGAAAATATATTGACAAATAGAAAATATATTCAAACCAGTTCAGAATTATGAGTTAATTAAATGATAGGATAACTAGCTAACTAAGTATAAAACTCACGTGAACACCATCTTGACACCTCCCTTGAGACCGCCTTTGAACGCTCCCTTGCCTCTTCCTCCAGCCAGCACCTGCGCCTTAAGAACGATGTCCTTGACATTGAGCTTTTTTGCGATTTCCTTAGCTTCCTGCTTGCTCTTAGCCACACCGAAGTTGGGCACAGGAATTCCTGCCTCTTTGAGCAGTGTATAGCTCACATGTTCCTGTACATTCAGGTTTCGGGTCTGCTGGCCATTCTGCTGAGAGCCTGATGGACTTGTGGCTCCCAATAACTATAAAAAATTGATTAAATATACATTTGAATTGAAAAAATATCAATACTAACAATATATAACAATTTATATTAATTGTTTGAGTCGAAATTATTATTAAATCAGCGTTACGCTGCATCTTTGAGCCGTGTCCAAACAACATGTCATGTGTCAATAAATCTATATAGAAAAAAACACACAATATTTCATCATATTTATGTTGCACGGGAACCCAGTCAAGCGCAACTTTGTCTAGGCTATACCAATCTGCAGGTTGATTAACAACTCGTTTACATATTTCACGAGCAGTTCACCAATCCGTAGGCCATAAAAAATAAGCTTCTTATTGAAGTTAATTGTCTTAAGTCAAAATTTAAAAAGTGGAATCATCCTCCATTTCTAGATTGAGGCAAAAATATTATAGGCTCAACTACCATACTCTAAAAATGAGAGAGGGAAGATTATCAGCACTTTATTCTGAGTATGAGTTCTGATTCTCTCACTGTTTACAGTAATACAGTCAGTTCATCAGCAAACCCGTTTCATCCTTGCAACTTAGCATTATTATAAATCAAAATATATAATGGAATATTGGGCCACTGAAGATTCAGGAACTGAAGGACAGAAATGGGTCAAGTATGTCTGGTACACACACTCTCAGTTGCTGCCACCTGACTAAAATTGAAGATGCTCATATATTAGAGGTTTACTGGAAAATCAATCATGTCAGTTTTATTAGATCAGTGGAATTGCTTTTTTAACCGACTTCCAAAAAGAACAAGGTTCTATATTCGACCTGTTTTTTGTAGATTGTTCAGCTGCTCAGTTGGTTGGAGCGATTGTCTGTGATTAGATAAGATGCTGGGTGGCTTCGTATTCCTGCAGTCTTGAGATAGAATTTCATTCAGCCGTGGATGTATTTTTATCATCACCCATTTCCCTCATTACCCACGCACAAGTATCCAGACTCATGTGAATAGACATTTTATTTTAATATAATATCAGATATATGACTGCCGCGGCTGGCTTATTTGTGGTCTAAAGGGGTGGCCCAATTTTCAAGTACTTCTTGCATCATTTCAGGACATATATTGGCAATAACGCGGCGAATGTTGTCTTTCAAGTCGTCAATCATGGCTGGCTTATCTGTATACTGTATAAGGGAAATATTAGGACTGCTCTTAATTTAAATACTGTGGAGTTAACATTTTTGTTCAAAAGAAAATAGCACCGTATTATTTGAGAGAGAATTAAAACATGTTGTCATATTATTGCCACATGGGATGATTATGATTTACCATTGGAGTAGGAACAATCAATATTGTCAACTAGAATAAAAAAACATATGTTTATTACAGACTGACCATTAGTAGACCTCAGTTATACATTGTATAAGTTAAAGAACTAACTTAATTTCAAATCATAAATTAAAAATTTGTAACATTCTTAATGATTGAAATAGCTGTGGGGTCAATCCTGATTAATCGTTGTGAATATTATTTAATGCAAACAATAAAATTGAATACAATTACAGTACTCAAACAGATTATTGATAAGGAAGCCTATAGAGTTTGGATCATACAATTAAGCTGTGATCACAAATGTATGTTTGATAATTCATTGATCATTACTTAGTCTATCAGCAATACAAAGTACACATTAAGATTAATAATTACTGTTAAATAAATAAATCCCCAAGATGAACAAATAATATCGATCAATATAACCTCTATGAAGGTGAACAGAATTTGAATTTATTAAGAAAAAGGGGGTAAACGGTGTTAAAATTGACATGCATGAATTTTGGGTGATGATTGTTACAATATATTGATTGACCATGCAATTTTTCAGGGATGATTAGCAATAAATGGTTAATGATTGCCTGATTCCCCCAAATTAGAATACTGATCAGCTGATTAGGTTACTTGAAGCAGAAAAGTCATGACCGAAAAGTTTGTAAAAGAAGGGCATGCAGATAAGATTCTATACCTTCACGCAATTCCTTTTAGCTAAATTTTCTATGAGAGGCACACTTCTAGCTAAAATTGTAGCCATATCGATCAATTGCCTACAAAATTTCAAGTATAGCAAGAAAAAGTAGGAACCCTTTCCAAACTACCCAAGCAAGGTCTTCTGCTTGTTATGAAGTAGCGGCAAGGCTACCACCATAATAGTCACAAATGATCCAGTTGGAGCTTCATCGAGAGTAATGCGATCAAAAAGTATTCTTCGATGTCTATAAAATTCACTCATGAATTTTAGTTTTTGATCACTAAAAGATATACGTAAACGAATTCAATGAATTAAAACGAATAAAAATCATCAACTATTATTAAATTCTACTTCGTCAATCGATTGTTCACTAGCTGTCAACAGCCTTGAAGTCGATATCGAAACATCGAAACTTCGACTATAACGCATAACCTGGTATATCTGTCAATATTCCACGTATATGAAGTTATTGTATCATTGAATTAATAAGTTTAAGCGATTCATATTGTGTCAAACGACATTTCGATAGAAAAAGGGACATACATACATTGAATGCTTCGCTTTATGTGGTTCATAGCATAAAGAAAGTGATAATTATTTGTGTTTTGTAGACTATAACCTATAAACCAAGTAGTGTTTCCAGTTGTATTTTGTGACGAAACTGTTGTATTTGGTACGGATTATTTATCAAGATTTGAAGAATTTTTATCTATCCTATTTATTGTTGATAATTGATTCAATTCAAGATGGAAGGATCACTTTTGGAGCCAACACTCTACACCGTCAAAGGTATGCTCATCTTGGACAATGATGGTCACCGGATTTTGGCAAAATATTACGATCCCGCAATATTTCCAACAGCTAAAGAACAAAAAGCATTCGAGAAGAACTTATTCAACAAAACCCATCGAGCAAACGCTGAAATTATCATGCTTGATGGTCTAACTTGTGTCTACAGATCGAATGTTGATCTGTTCTTCTATGTGATGGGGAGCTGCCACGAAAACGAACTGATTCTGATGAGTGTACTTCAGTGTCTGTACGAATCCATCAGTCAGATTTTGAGAAAAAATGTGGAGAAACGCGTTGTCATGGAGAATTTGGACATAGTGATGCTAGCTATGGATGAAATTTGTGATGGAGGTATCATTCTTGAAGCAGATTCTCAGTCTGTTGTTCAACGAGTTGCTTTGCGAACAGATGACATTCCTCTTGGTGAGCAGACTGTCGCCCAGGTATTCCAGTCTGCTAAAGAACAGTTAAAGTGGTCACTGCTTAAATGAGAAACAATTAAAACATGGAATCTTTTCAATTTTTCTGAAGATCCATCATGAACTTTATTGTGAATATAACTTATTGTTCTATCGTATTACTTATTCTTATTACATTTCTAATAATAGTATGCTTACTATACAAATGCTTATTCAAATAATATAATATCTGTTGCCTTTAGTTGTGATATAGAAATATTCATTTCCCCTGGCTATTCAAAGTTGGGTTATATCTTTGCAGTAAATTTTCAACCAAGGGTGTTTGTACAATGGATCATTCAATACTCGAGGATATTGACCATCCCAAAATCAAGCCCATGCTGTGGAATAGTGTTATTCACTATGCTCCATTTCACATTATTTGTTTGATTTCGTGATTATCCTCAAGAAAGTTCCACTGTTCAAGTACTTCAAGGGATACTAGCTTACTCAAGTTATTGTTTTTTTCAGTAATGCTAGTGGGTGCCTTCTAAACTAATTCACATAGAAATATGGCACAAGGTTTTGGCCAAAATATGTCACAAATAATCTATCATTTTGTGTGGAAGGGCAAAATCTTCACCAAAATTTGCAATTAATGATAAATGCTTCGACTAGTGCTTTTATTATGAGGGGAAACAAAGCCCAAATTTTTAAAATGAACATAAAATTCAAATTCTACAATTAATAGATGGATTCTAATTGAACTTTTACTTACTTGATGAACTGTAAGTATAATTAAGGAACAGCTGTTCTATTACTTATTTGATGAGTGTCAATTGAACATGTAATCAATTTTTGAGCTGTTTAAATACAATTTAAAACAATATCCAATAAATTTTATTACATACATTTTATAATAGTATAATATGGACTTGAGGTTTTGGGAAGTTATTAATAATAATAATCTATAATGTTGACTAGTATGGCTGCAACTACCTGTTGAATAGCTAGTGAAGTTTATCTGAATACCAACAAATGATTAATAATAGTTGAAAATATGAGCTATGAAACGTGACTTAATATAGACTGATTTCCTCGTACTGATGATGCCCACATGAGTCCAAACTTATGAGTGGGTGTAATGATGTTAGCTTATATTGGGTTGATGATAATTGTGTCATGGATTTACTTATGTTATTGTACCTACATATTATGGAACTATTCAATCACTATTGTTTGATGTAGAAAAGGGTTGTAGAAAGTCATCAGAAACAATATTTTGGTCTCTTGAAATCTGAAGATGCGATACAGCAGTACGAAACAGGCTTCAAATCTAAGTGAATAAGTATTTTTACGATATTCATAGAACCAGTTCTTTATTAGTTTGATATTTCATGAGGATTTGGTGAAAATTACGATGAATCACAAGAAATTTTGACATTTGGTTCGGAAACCGCTCAAAAAATATAGTGCGAGTGATGTCTGGTTTCTCAGTCGTTCAATAAATCATTCACAGATTCATTAGCAGTCCTAAGGCTTGTTTCATACATAACCAACAGTCAGGTAACCGGTTAACCGACATATTTGCATTGTATCACATGATTTCAAAAAGTGTTGAGTGTGAAGCGCTCCATATGATACAATGTCCCTATACTAATGCATTAATTTTTCTTATTGTTTTGTAAAATTATTTTTTTGGCAAATAAATTCTTTGGCACAGCTGGATAACAACACCGGTTACCCAAATGTCGAGTATGTGTGAAACAAGCCTTAGGGCCGCTATTGAACCAATAGCTACTGAATGATTTACTGAACGACTAAGAAACCATAGCATAGTAGTAAATTATAATTAATATTTTCACTCACGACATGTGCAAAAAGTTTTCAAATTTATAAGAAGTTGAATTCTTGTTACTTGAGGCAGAACATGTTTTCGGGCTTAAGCCCATCACCAGGCACTTACTAATTGCCTCGACCTTTTATTAATAATTTAAAAACTGCTCTGCATATCAGTCGAAAGTGAAAATATTAACTACTCTACTGGCAGATTGTCATGAATCATCAAATACTAAATTATTAGTTTTAGAACTATATGTGTAATGATTGTGACCTGTATTTGACTTGACCTGTGTAATATTGTATTTTTGGCTCGAACAAATCATTGAATCATAGTTATCAACAAATTGCGGATGTCTTCAGCATGATTTTTACCATTCAAAGGAGTAATTCAAAATGTATTTTGTTGTATATATTTAACAATTCAATAATATTGTAATATCTTCTTAAACAGCACTAGCTCACCTGTTTATTAGTTCTGGATAAATACAGTCAAATAAAGAGGAAACAAACAGGCTTTTCAGCCCAACACTGCTTAATTTTCAATATTTATTGTAGAAAAAGAAAAATTAACACCAAAAAGCTTACATCCGCCTCTTACATTGTGAGTATATCCTTTCGCACTGAGCTTTTCCCATTCCCAAAATTATGGCTCTAAGATATTCCAGCATGGATTCAGATTTTCCTCTCACTTTTCCACTAATCCAACTGAGACCAAAGCTGGAAATGACGAAAAATGCTTCAATCAAAAAGAAAACAGAATTAGAAGGATGAAGGAATATTTGAAAAATGGTACAATTAGCACCAGATACACGAAGATAACTTCGCCGTCCCAGGAAAGTAATGAAGGCAATCAATCAATCATTTTCTCTCTTTTTTCTGCCCCTTCCTTCTATTTATTTTTCTCCTCATTCTTCTCCTCCTCCTCCAGTCCTTTACTCTCCAGCTTTAAAGTTTCATCGACAGATAACAGCAAGTAGCAGTTAATTAAATATTTATAATAAAGATAGTTTGAAACTAGTCTTTTTATCTGAAAAAATCAATCTGTGATGTTTTTCATGATAAAAATACTTGATGAACAATCTAATATTAAAACTAACATTGTAGTTCTAATTTTATTAAGATTTGACTCATTTAAACTGGAGCAATGCATTTCAATTCTGAGGAGAAGCTTCATCAGTCCGCCTTCTCCTCAGAAGCGAAATGCATTCCTAAATAGAATCATATTAGTATAGAAATACAGAGTAGTTTGTACTTCCCTTCAACGACCAAGTGGGGATATAACTTTTATGTCTACATTACATAAATGCTCATATAGGTATGCAGTCCATTGTCCAATTCTTAAATCAGTTGAAATTAAAGATAAATGGTGAAAAATGCCAATACCTTCAATTCAAAAACAAACATAATTCAAATGAAGATAGGGCTAAACGTGTTTGTTAATGATAATTAACTAGACCAGGAAGAAAACATTGCATTTCTAGGAGTTTTGTTGGTTCGACGATTGACAAAAAAAATAATAATATATGTAAATTTGTAAACCCTATTCACCTCCATACGGGCACCCAAATCTGTTGTTCACTAGATAACTGCCTTGCAAATTTGTTGTTATTGCAGAGTGACAGCCTGAGACAGTGTTCCTGTTGATCTGTACGCTGTATGCTGGCCAGAGCATCAATGGAGCTCACCACACTGTAGCTCAGCTCGTTTAGATAGTCGACATCGATCGCCGCACCGCGTTTCACACGCACAAACCTCGTGTCATTCCCTTCACTATCACCACCTGTCATCTGCATCACTACGGTTGGAGTTTGCACCTATATATGTACAAAAAAGAAAATAAATAGGCAGTATCGATTAGAAATCTGACATTTTCCATTACGAAATAGGTCTCCTTCATGAACAATCTAATATCAAAACTGACACTGTATTTATATTTAAATTATAATTTTTACTCACGTATACTGGAGGGATGCATTTCACTTCTAAAGAGAAAGAGCCTCAGGCTGATGAAGCTCCTTTTTAGAAGTGAAATGCATCCCTCCAGTATAAATGTGTTTAAATCATAATTTAGTAGAAATACAGTGTTCTGATGAACCTTCTCTTTAGAAGTGAAATGTATCCCTCCAGTATAGTGAGTACAAATCATAATTTAATAGATCATAAACTATGACAATAATAGATCATAAATATTTGTTGGAAAAAATAGAAAATGTCTTATTAGAAAGGTGAATCCTTTCTTAACTGTACTATCTGTAAATAGGTTACAAGATTCAATAATAATAAATTGACAATTAAAGTAGTCTCCCATTCCTTTAAAAAGTGCCATGTCCGCTATGCAATTTTGGTATGGGGTTGTTCCAGTCTTCAAAATTTTAAGAAGGTATTCAGGATGCAGAAGAGAGCTGTTAGAGCAGCAATGAAAGAAGTCAAGCAACATCAGTCGTGCAGGGGGTATTTTGGTATTTTAGAGATTTGTGTCTTCTGACTGTGCCTTCCCTGTACATTTTTGAGGTCATAATTTTTATTTATTTATTTATAATGTAAATTAAACAGAGATTTTTCAAAAGAAACTGTGATAGGCATAAGTATAACACCATAAATATAAATAAAATTATACTTCGGTGAATCACAGGACAGCTCTGTTTGAGAAAAAGCTTACATATACATGGGTTTTAAATTTACGAGTAGGCTGACACCATGGTAAGAGGCTGTGATCCAGTGAGGCAGTTATGTTGGGGTCATGAATTCAAATTAAAATTTTTCATTTACACAAATTAAATTATGATGTTGAAGATCCATCTTGTTTCCACTAATATGTAATATAAACTTAAAAAAAAACACTTAAATGGAAATTAACTCACGTTATGGCGTGACGGCCGTTTTGCTCTGTTGTCTAGAGCATCGTCAGACGACCCACAGTACACTGACTTAAGGTATGAGTTTGAGGGTTATGTATGTTGGAATGGTGATGGGGTGGGGGGATGAGTAGGCGGGAGGTTTGAAATTGGGATTATTTTGTCAAATAGAGTACGGTATGTGAGAAGAAGTTAAGTTGATTATTTAAAATGTTGTCAGGTTACTGCTTTGCATGTTTGTAAATCTCATATTGTTCTAAAACATTTAGTTTCTGGCTTTTGTGAGTGAAGTGTAGTGTGTCTAAATTAGTGTCAATGTCTGTATAACTGTGGCCTGTTGAAATGATGTGTTTAGCAAAAGTGGAATGTGTGTTTGGGTGTGAGATGGCTCTTGTGTGTTTTTTGAATCTAGTGGTGAATGTCCTTCCAGTTTGTCCTATATAGAACTTGTTATGCAGTCATCACATTTCAATTTGTAAATTCCAGATCTGTTGTACTTGTTTTGAGATGTTGTCTGAGAATGCAGGTGTTTTTTGAGTGAATTAGTTGTTCTGTAAGCTATTTTATATTTGAGTTTCCTGAATGAAGCTGCTATTTTATGAGTTTTGTTGTTGAGGTAGGTAAGTGTGATGAATGTATGGGGGTTGTCATTCTGTTTGTTGCTGGTGTGAGTGATTGGTTTTGTTGATATTCTGTGCAGTAGTTTGTCTATTAGTGTGTGTTTGTAACCATTCTGTTGTGCTATGTATTTTATAGTATTCAATTCTATATTGTAATCTTCTTGTGACATAGGAATGTTTGTTAGTCGGTGGAGCATGTGATTGAAAGCGGCATGTTTATGTTGGGTTGGGTGATTTGATGTGTTATGTATTACTGTATCAGTTGTTGTGGGTTTCCTGTAAATTCTAAATGTTTTGAATGCATGTTCCTGCTTTGTTATAGTGATGTCCAAGAAGTTCATACTATTATTGTGTTCAAGTTCTAAGGTGAATTTTAAATTGGGATGGATTTTATTGAGATTGGTGTGGAATATTTCAGTTTTTCTTTTATTGCCTTTGCAACAAGTTCTATATAGGACAAACTGGCAGGACATTCACCACTAGTTTCAAAGAACACATAAGAGCCATCTCACACCCAAACACACATTCTACTTTTTCTGAATACATCATTTCAACAGGCCACAGTTATACAGACATTGACACTAATTTAGACACACTACACTTCACTCACAAAAGCCAGAAACTCAATGTTTTAGAACAATATGAGATTTACAAACATGCAAAGCAGGAACCTGACAACATTTTAAATGATCAACTTAACTTCTTCTCACATACCGCGTACGGTACTCTATTTGACAAAATAATCCCAATTTCAAACCTCCCGCCTAATCATCCCCCCACCCCATCACCATTCCAACATACATAACCCTCAAACTCATACCTTAAGTCAGTGTACTGTGGGTCGTCTGACGATGCTCTAGACAACAGAGCGAAACGGCCGTCACGCCATAACGTGAGTTAATTTCCATTTAAAAGTGTTTTTTTAAGTTTAAATTAAATTTATATAAAAGAATGTCTAAAAGCGTTTATTTAAAAGCATAAATTGTGAATGAAATTCCACTTACACTGAAACAAGTCAGAATCAGGTTTAGAACAAACATTCCAAAGGCTAGAAACGCAAGAGCGGTAAGTGCTAAATCGAAGAGATCCTTCAGAGCTAATCCTTTTTCTTCGTCATGTCCATGACCGTGGACGTGTCCATGACCGTGATAATGCCCGTGATCATGGTCCAAGTGTAAATGGTGATCAGGTATATGACTGTAACCTGGAAGAAAATTGGCCAATTCGTTAAAAAACACGTTTTGCGGCTAAACGAATTTTAGCAAAAGCATTTTTGAAAATTAATTACACTCACACTAATGAATACCGTACACTTTATTATTTAAATACTTTTTTAAAGAGATGATGTCAAGATCTTGACATTATCTCTTTAAAAAAATAATTTAAAATAGCATACAGAACAGCCAACTTACTAAAAAAAAACAACTGTGATTTTACTCAAATAAAGCTATCTGAATCTCTTATTCTCTTCTGTCTCTCTCTATCTCTCTCTCTTCAAATCTCACTCCTCACTCCTTATCCAACTGCACCAACAAACACAATAGATTCAGGAATTTATCAATTGAAATGTGATGACTGCAGCAAGTTATTCTACATTGGACAAACGGGCAGGACATTTATTACCACTAGATTTAAAGAAAACACAAGATTTCAAGAGAGAGAGAGAAAGAAATTGATTCAGATAGCTGTATTTGAGTAAAAGTACAATTTATTTGACTACTGGCTATAACCTTCTCTTACAAGGAATGACATCACCTAGATTCATGGAAAGATAAATACAAAGTACCTTTTACTAGCCGATACGTTTTCACTGTTACTAAAATATTAATATTACACTTTTTTGTAAATTGTATAACTGACATTAATTTATAAGAATGTTTGCATAATAAATTAAATGGAATATCCTGGTGATGCATTTTTACACAAAAAGGCGAAGTTAGGCAGAATAGCCCTACCTTACACTGAACCTAGAGAGTAAGAGAGAAATTAGATAAGAGCAGATTATCTTTCTTTATTCATGTAAATTTACAAATTTTGCATATTAAAAACAAAATGTTCAACATCACATAGATATTTTGCTAGGCGGGCTGCTTATCGCAGTTGGTTGGGGCGTCGCAGCTTCAGCTTGCTGTCGTTTAAGCAGTCGTGGGTTCGAGTCCTGCTCCTCCGTCTGGCATCTATGTGTTATCATTCACCTCATTACCCACGCACAAGTCTAGGACTCATCAGCAATGAAAAAAAATAGATAGCTATAGTATTATTCATATAACTTGGCAGCATGTAGAAGATGGAAGGACTTGCTACATCTGAACCCAACTGCTGCCAAGTTATATGAAAACTACAGTACTATAGTAGACTTACATTATATTTTTTATAGTGCTAGAAATTATGTACAATAATATATTCAAAATAATCACCATGTCCTCCCCCGTAACTATCAATCCCAGAATGCCCTCCATAGTCGGCAATAGGAGGAGGCGGTAGCCCGGCCTGAGGATGGTCACTGCCACCATACTTGTGATGGTGATGCGTGTGTATGGCTGGAACAGGGATGTTGGCATCACTGGGCGGGGCCCAAGGCGGCAAATATTGGTCGTACAGTTGGCTAGCCTGCTTTTCTTTGGTATCCAACCCCGATTGTTGAACGGCAAACCCCGTAATATCCCCACTTTCATAGAGTTGCATGTTGGAAGAGCCTGCCTGATCCTGGTCTTCTGAGCTGCTGTGGTGTTTGTAGATGTCTTCGAAAATTGATGACCTTGAAAATAATTAATAAATTGGAGTTATTTTAACTCAGAATAAATAAATTCATTTGCGTGGAAAATATATTGTAAATTTGCCTTATTGTGACTCAAGGTGAACTGAGTTTTTTATCTTAGATACAAAAAAAAGACTACATCAATTGTGTTGCTTTCCAAATGTCTCTGTTGAATGATGGCTTGGATGCAGGACCTGTGCAGTCAAATCAGTGTAAAGGTGGAGTGGACTGATTAGCATAGAGCTTCAGAATTTGTTTCGATGGGCTTGGAATACTGATACAGTGGCGTAGTGAGGTCTTGTGGCACTCGGGGCGGTTTTTCAACTTGCCACCCCCCCCCCCCCTCCACCGTAACACACAGTTAATAAACGACACCTTATTCATAGCTGATTCTTATTTTGTATCAATCATGGAAGAATTATAATTTTTTATGTAGATATTCAAAATGTGGGACTCCAGGGGTGGGCGTCAGAAAATTTTTGATTTTTAGGTCTTTTGAAAGCAATTTTAAGCTATTTTGGTGATGTTTGTCTTTATATTGGGCTCCGCACAATTGATTAGCTTAGGCCTTCATATCGCAACTCTTCAGAATGTTGGCAGGCCAATTGAAAATATTGAAATAGCTTGCTTGAACAGCATGTGATTCAGATGAGTATTCCAGTAGACCATTAGCTGGTTCACTTTGGGAATAGTACTTTAGGACTCTATTATTGGAATTTAGAGAAAAAATTTAAATTGTGAATTAGCTGGGAGGAGACCTGTGACACTTCAAATGAAACAAATACCTCTTCTATAGGTGGTAGATGGGTGATGCGGGGGTTTTCCCCCGGAGAAAAGAAAATAATCTTCTCAAGCACTTTTAGACACAAACTCATTCATCTTACACCATAATCTTTGGTAAAAAAATTCAATCGATTTTTTTGTGTTTGAGAATTGAATGACTCAATTTAAGTTATGGCAAATGTTTGGGTCCAACTCTGGGATCACCTCAATTTCTTGACTATAGATTCAACGTAAACGGTATAGTCCAATTAGTGAAAAGCACCTACAAGATTGTAAAAATGTATTCTAAAAAAATTGTTGCTTAATAATTTTTTCTACTGAAATAATAATATGCCTTGAAATTTAATTACATTACTTTATGACTTGCTTTTTAAGATTCAAAGTAATAATTTAAATAACTTTCCCTTCTAAACTCTATCATCTACCTTCACAGTAGGCCGATAACTCAGAATAAATTAGGGTGTCTTTTCACGGAAAAAGTAAAAACAACCCCTCTAAAATTGAATTTTGAACGTTTCTATACATAAATCCTCACACATTATTTTAACCCATACATATTTCTGTATTAGCCGACCAAAAAAAGTTTTAGCTCTCACCCAAAAAACCATATACGGTACCTTTTATGTAAACTCTGTATTTCAATATTTCAACCCACATTATGAATCAAATTCTAATGCTTGAGTCATCGCTAATGGAGGGTGTCCGTATACCCGAGGACGCTCCTTGGCTACTCTCCTGACACCTGCATCAACAAATCCACTGATTCTCTAAGGGTGAATGGCAGTGGCAGGTGTAGTAAAACAGAACAGATTTCTTCAAATAATAAAAATAAATTTAGCTGATAAGTAACCTCTGCTTCACACATTTCGATACTCACTCCTCCTGCACCATGATGACTAAATTTCTCTCAACTCAATCGCACGCCAATCAGTTGCCTGTCATGTCATCCATAACTTTTTCCCTATTATTTATTAGAAAAAATGATCTATTAAAAAATATTTTTAAAAACATTCAATACCAGTTCTTAGTCCTTTTAAAGCCTGATTGGATCTGTTTTTTGTCACCCCCCTTTGGGCTGTCACCCGGGGCGGTCTGCTCCCTCCGCCCCCCCCCCCCGTTGCTACGCCACTGTACTGATATAAAACTGTAAGCTCAGAGCTCAGTGAGGAAAGCAATCACAAATGTCCTAACTCCTCGTTTGTGTAGTACGCTCTTTGGACTGCAACCCGACGTTGAGGTCTGAAGAACACCTACAGTCAAAACCGGCTATGGTACTAAGCCTAGATTAAATAAGTAAATGAGTATATTTTTGTAGGAGATATTATTGAAATGTAATAATTGTGTCTTTGAAGATTGATGACCTAGAAAATAATAAACTGATACTATGGAATATCCAAGGACCCAACGAATTTACATGAAATAATAATTATTACAAGTTAGATCAAAGTTACTGACAATTGAACAAACTGACAAATTTACTTAAACAGAATTTATTAATTTCGAATTCCTTTAATTGCTATTAGTTTATACTGAAGACTTCCGCAATGGCGGATATTGACAACAGTATTTAATAGCTGATGGAAATCGATGAATGCTACTGTACAAAAATATCAGTCACCACCGGGAATCGAACCACGGACCTCCCAATTGCCGGTCGGGCGCCTTAACCACTAGACCATGGATTTCATGGATTCATCGATTTCCATCAGCTATTACATACTGTTGTCAATATCCGCCATTGCGGAAGTCTTCAGTATAAACTAATAGCAATTAAAGGAATTCGAAATTAATAAATTCTGTTTAAGTAAATTTGTCAGTTTGTTCAATTGTCAGTAACTTCGAACTAACTTGTGAGATACGAGCCGATATGGCCAAGTTAAAAATGAATGCTGCTGTGCAGAAAGGTCTCCATGGTCTAGTGGTTAAGGCGCCCGACCGGCAATTGGGAGGTCCGTGGTTCGATTCCCGGTGGTGACTGATATTTTTGTACAGTAGCATTCATCGATTCCCATCAGCTATTAAATACTGTTGTCAATATCCGCCATTGCGGAAGTCTTCAGTATAAACAAATAGCAATTAAAGGAATTCGAAATTAATAAATAATTATTATTATAATTTTTTTTGTAGATTACGTCTTGATGGAGACTCTAGTTAAGGAGTATAAGACTTAAGACAAGTCAGATCAACAATATTAAACAATCGTATACACTATATAGTTACCATATTTATTTACTATATAAATTAGTGGAGGCGAGGCTTAATTATTTTGATGTGATAGGAACTCTTGTACCGTACACTATAAAAAGAATTAGTTTTATCAACTAAATATTTTTTCAATTGTTTTTTCAATATTTCTATATTTCTATATTGGTTGCTAGATGTCGAGTTTTATACCAATATAACTAGGTTTTTGTTTGAATAAGCTGCTATTGTGACTCACCAAGTGATAATCTCCTCGGCTTCTTGTATTATAATCGTGTATGTCAAGATTTTCGTTAGGCCTAATATCACTCTTGTAAATTGTAATTCATTAATTATTGAAATTTATTCAATCCAACACCTGCAGCAGATTCCTGCCTTTAAAAATCAGATTAATTTATTGGAAAAAATTGTTAATTCATTATTTTTTATTTACTTTATTGTTATTAGGTATTTTACGTTGTTGTTGTCGTTGTCGTTGTTGGAGTTATTATTATTATTAATATTATTAATTTATTCAAATTAAAATAGATGCATGCTTACTTAGCCAGCCATTTCTTGTAGTTGTCAGATCCTTCATCATCCAACAGCTCATTCTGGTCGATTGGGGAGTTTTTTGATAAAATTCGTCTTTCTGTTATCTTCGAAGAGGCTGCCACTCCTAATCTATCAGCTTTTATATCACTGCGATCAACTTCTGTAAGTATTTCGTTGGCTAAATAATTTCTGCATAAATATTTGTTGATCATCGACCTAAAAGGAAGGAAAAATATTGAAATTATATAATATATTGATCCTAGCGAATATAGTTCACACCATTAAATTGGGGAGACGCTATACGAGGCAGAAAAAGCAGTCAAATAGGCGTTGCTTACATTTCCCATCATTTCACAAATAAAAATACTAACAAAATGTAGGTACAGTAATATTTTTAATAAATTTAAGAAATAAGACAAGGCAATTGTTTTAATGAAAAACACATTCAATCGAAGAGACAAATTAACAGGCAACTATGACAGCATCATCAGCCAGACCCTCTGACCCTCTCCCCTCCACCATCATAATTAATTTATCAACAACCCCAACCAATGAAATACCTTGAAAGTAAATATTTTACTTAGTGAAGAATAATTTTCTCAACTAAAAAAAAATATTGAAATCTAAATACTTTTATGATTTGCTTTCTGCAAACTCAACCAACAATTAGTTTGTAACTTTTACTTAAATAATGTAAATAGATTATGATAATTTATTTCTTCAAGTAAAAATTTATCAAATACAAATACAAAACTATAAGTGAGTTACAGGTCCCAATAAGCCTATCCTTGGTTGTAACAGGCGAGCTTTATACCTCAAAGTCTTAAAGTGATAACAACCTCCTACAATTCTGAAGAATACAGTACATGAGTTTCTAGTACAAAAATAACTCTAAAATCGCATATTGAGCGTTTTTCTAGACATAAATCCTTTCATTTTAAGCACATTATAGTTAAAAGTGAATTCTATCTAGTGCTTGAGAACTTGAGCAAAGCCTCACTACATACTGAGTATCTATAGTGAGGTCTTGGCTTCATTCATCGCCTTAGGAGGAGGGTTTGGACCCGAGGAACCCACTTAAATTAGCCTTTGCTTGTCATACCTAATTGACATGGAATTTCGTAGTTTCAATTCATCAACTCAAACTTTAACGAATAAGTCGACTTGTATATGGACACTAGTCTCATATGTCAATATATTTAGAATGTTTCGTCTCACAATAATGATGATGTAATTTCATTTATAACTCGTCTCGTTCAAAAGAGATCCTCCTCCGGAAAGAAATTGAAAATAACCATATTTTGAGCGTTTCTGGACATTATGAGTCAAAGTAAATTAAATTTTGTCTAGTGATTGATTCATCATCAATAGAGGGAGGGGTCTGGACCCGGGGAACCCGCTTGGCTTCGCCCATGTATATAAGTTACACATATTTTTAAAAGGTTACGTATTGAAGATTCCGGTTATGGAGTATAAGACAAGTCAGATCAACAATCATATACAATATTACCATTCTTATTCACTAGACAACACAATTACAATTTAGGTTATTTGAGCTGAGGCTCAATTTTGACCTGAGAGGAACTCTTGAACACTTTAAAAAGATTTATCAACTGAAAATTTCCTCATTTGTGTCTTGAATAATTTAATATTTCCAAGACTAAAATTATTATAATCTTGGCTATGAAATAGTGTATTTTTTATTTGAGCGGTAAGTCAGTTCTGTTGATTGTTTTGTAATGGAAAACTTCACATATTACAGTAAATTATCATATGTATTAATAATAAGCGTACCGGTCAGAGAGAATAGAACAGTAATCCCTGGTACCGGTATGGCTTTTATTGGTGGAGAGATCCTTACGGGTAGTTCCACCATGTTGTTTAAGCCATGTTATAGGGAACATGCAGTGGCGTAACTAGAGGGTCAGTCTGGGGAAGATGACCAATGATGTAATGGTGAGGGGGAGGCTCCAGGCACTATATATAGTACACCATAAGACTAAAAAGTTTAGCTTACTTAAAACTCGGTTTGGGGGTACAGTACTCCCCGGGATTTTTTGGAAAATAATCCCTGTAAAACGACATTTTAAGTAATTCTAGAAAAAAATAATCCATTCTAATATTACTGTAACCCAAATTGTGTGTGATGGATAGTTATTTTCATCTAGTTTTTGCATCATTGTCAGTGGGCGATCCGAACTCTCATGCTAAAAATTTATTGTCCAAGTACCGCTAGTCAAACTAGCCTACTTAGTAGCCAAGCAGGCCTACTTAAAACTATTTTTACTATGCTATTCTAGATCCCCCACCTCACCCGATTATAGTACCGTAGGTACTTGAAAATGTCTCTTAAAAAAGGAGGGGTTTTCTAACAGTAATACAAGACTTTATTGTTCATTGAAAAGGGGGGTCCGGAGTAACCGGAAATGAAAAAAAAATCCCTCTAAAATAACATTTTCAGCGATTCAAGATGTATTTTTTGCAACATTTATTATTATCTCTCAGAGCTCGTTAAAATTATAAAATTTATTTTGTCTCTGGTTCTATCGCCCTGATCTCCCTACTGTTATGCCATTAGTAAAATGGCATTTATTTATTTATTTATCATATTGTGTATTAATTTATTTGTCATTTCTATCTGTTTATCATGTCTTATCTATTTATCTTGTGTAGCCTATTTATTTATCATGTGTATTTATTTATATTAGAAATTTAACTCACCTGTGATAGCTCATTGTACTTAAAGCTGTATCGACATCAGCCTTAACATTCAAAGTGCTATTCTCCATAAGAATATTTCTGCTATCTCCCACAAGATCGGATTCCAACACTAACGTGCTTGGAAGAAAATAAACATTTAAAAAATTTTCGGCATCGAGCTCTGTTGAGTTAGTTGGTGAACCGTTTATGTTTCTCAATGATAAGATTGCTGCTAGAGTTAGTATTTCAAGGAATGTATGCATGTTTGCTTCCATATTTAGCTTGAAATGAAACCTGGATGGGAAAAATATTTCAAGAGATTAAAACAGAAACAAAACAATATAAGAAATGATTTTTTTTCATATTTAAAACAAACCAATACGGTAGTCTACAACGGAGTATCCGAGGACCCGACGAATTTATATAAAATAAACCGATACAACGGAGTTTCTGAGGACCCGATGAATCAAATAATAATTATTATTACTATCAGTCGTGCTGATAAACCTATTCACCATTAAACTTAATTGATTTTTATAAAAATTATTATATGCTTCCCAATTCACAAAAAATGCACATCAACAGCTCTTCAAAAAGCGTTTTGTTTCTTCTTCTTCTTCTTCTTGAGTTATAGATTTTTTTGAGGATAAAGCTCAAATAGATCTGAGACCTGTGCATTGGTAATGAAATAGACGATGGTGATTGATGAGCTGGGTATACAGATTTAGGTGGGTTCTGAACCACCGGGAAGTAATTTTATAGCAGAGAACAGTCTTTTTGTTCTGGCCACTCCAATCTGTCACCCGAAGAGTTCGTAGCTCTGTCTGATTGAACAGATAACTGCTACGGCTCACGGCTATCCTTCCATTGAAAGTTTGCAGTCTACATATACATAATTTTATTAACAGCGATTATTTAACATCCCCCCCCCCCCCAACATCTAATAATATATCTTTCTTCAATATTTTATTTTTTTTACAATTTAAAATAATTCAAGAAAAGATTTTAACACAATAAAGAATGAAAACGGCAACGCTTGCACTGTTTAAGTAATGTGGTTAAAACACGACTAAACAGAAACTTTCTTAATTTTCTTCAACTTAAAATTGATATTCTTTAATTTTCAATACTTTTTTGTATTCGAAATGAACCAGCTGTCCTATGATTTGATTTTTACTAGCCAAAACTAACCTAGTGGTGATTTGTTTTACAATTTACATCACAATTATTTGCACAGTAATTGGACTCCATACTCACAAGTCAATAGCGATCTCACTTGGACTATGAGGAAGCTACATACAAAATTTCAAGAGTCAAGAATCTTTCTTTCAAGAGCTAGAGCACGGACGGACGGACAGCGGTACGATTTCAATGAGGCTCTGTTGGGTTCTCAATAAACTGATTTGACAAAGAAAATAAATAAATATTTAAAAGATTAATGACTAAAAAATGATTAAAAATTAATGACTAAATCACAATAACGGATCAACACAATAAATAATGAAAAACATTACCTACCTCAAGATACACACCGAATAAAACTTGAGTAATTTCTGATTTTAACACAAAATATGGAATTTTTCATAAAAACTGACACAGTATTTTTTGAATATGACGTATAACAACCGCATATTCTTTACCAAAATGTTGACTACAAAAGGATTTTACTTGTCAGTAATGAGAGCACAAAGTGTGTCATCAATTATTTAAGGAAGCAAGGCTGGCTACAATTACATGCTTATGATTTTTGTAATTATAACAGTTCCATCATCACTTCTTCTATTTCTTCTCCTTCTTCATCATACCTACTTCATCTTTGTCTTATCCTCCCCCTTCTTCTCCATCCCTCCTTCTTCTTTGTCTTCTTCTCCTCCTCTTTATTCTTCTTCACCAACACCTCCTTCTACACCTTTTTTCTTCTTACCATTTCCTCCTCCTTCTTCTTCTTTTACTACATCTCCTCCTCCTTCTCCTCCTCCTCAATCTCCTGTTCGGCCTATGAATCCATCTTTGTCTCATTTTTCATTACCTTCTTCTTCTTTGTCTCCTTCTCCATCACCTCCTTCTTATTCTTCATCACCTCCTCCTTTTTCTTCTTCTTACCACCTCATTCTTCTTCTCATTTTCCACTGCCACCTCGTCTTATTCTCATCCTCCACCTCGATCAGAGACTATTCAGAATAAACAAACTTGTCAAAGAAATCCTGAAATATGGCTAACCTAATTACTAATTAAAACCTAATTAAAAACGATTTCAAATTTGTTCCTGAAGACAGACAGAATAATGTTTCACATACTAGAACCGGAGATAATACCCTTAGGATTTAGGATACCGAGCCACCGTAATACAATCTATACTAAAGCATTTGTTGTAAGGTTGTAAGTGCTTGTCGGGCTTTGGAACGACTTCCTAATTCCATTAGGTGCATTGACGAGAGTCGAGCGGGCTTCACCTCGTCATTGAAGAGGTATCTTTTGGAGAGAATGACTGCATCTTTTCAACCATAGAGCACATGCATGACAACCTTCATCTTTCATTTTGTAAATAGTATCCCATCTGTATTGTTCAGAAAAAAAAACACTATTTTAATTATGTTTAATCACTTCTAACTTTTTCAATTTGTATTTAAATTTTATTCTATTACTAATTTTTTTTTATTGCTGATGCTCACATGAGTCAGAGACTTGTGCGTGGGTAATGAGGTGAATGATTACACATAAATGCCTGACGGTGGAGCGGGATTCGAACCCACGACCACTTAAACACGAGAGCAAGCTGAAGTTGCGACGCCCCAACCAACTGCCTCTATAGTCTCTTAGTTCAAAGTTATCAAGCATAAGTTTGAATGGACGAATTTTTTTCCCGACTTCGCCCTTATTACGTAAATGCTTCACAAAAAACCTCATTGTTAATATCCAAGCTATTTCTCGTATAAAATAAATTGTGTTGTTAATAATATGCTTTTTAATCAGTCAGAAGTACGTAAATAAAGTAATTTAATCTTTATCTTCTTCTTCTTCAACAACTCCTTCTACCCCTACTTCTGCTACTACTTCTTTTTTCTTCTCCATCTCCTCCTCCTCCTCCTTCTTCTACTTCCTCTTCTTTTTTGCCTTCTTCCTCACCACTTCCTTCTTCTTCTTCCACACCTACTTTTCCTACTTCATTGTCTTCTTCTTCTTCTTCTTCTTCTCCACCATCTCTACATTGCTCTGTCTGTTATGGTCCAGAGAATCTTTCAGGGGTCAGTGAATCAAAAATTATGTGTTAACCGAAGTTTCGTTCCAAGAATTCAGGAAATTATATTTCTTAATGGAAAAGGATGTCAACCCATAAAGAAGAAATTCTCAACTGTATATAGAAATGAAAGATAATCTTAAAAGTGAAATCTAAATCAAACTAAGTATTCAGTGATTACAGACTATTTGGTAAAAGTTAACCTTTAAAGTAAGGTCTAAATAAAATATGCATTGTATTAAATATTTACAAATTATAATTTTTTATCACATGAAGCCCACATGAGTCTTGAGACTTGTGCGCGGGTAATGAGGTGAATGATGATACACATCTATGGTTAAATGAGATTCGAACTCAGACTTGTGTGTGAGTAATGAGGTAAAGGATAAGAAATATCCATGGCTGAATGAGATTCGAATTGAAGACTGCAGGAAACGAAGCTAGCCAGAGTCTTATCTAATCACAGACAAGCGGTCCAAACAACTGCACTTCCAGGGCCGCCTTGCATTTATCATTTATGTAAATATTTGAAAGTATTTATGGAATTTCTAATAAGTTTGATTATTAGCAAGTAAGTACCGGTAATTGATATAAACTTTACCTGAATGGTTCTATTATTTTTTGAACCTGTATCTTTGTGAATAAATTAAACCTTGTTATAAATGAACTTTAATTTCTTCCAAGTGGTGATAAAAATAACAAATGTTTGCTAAAACTGATTTTTACATTCATTAATGTATTTATTATTATAAAGGACCTGACCTGACCAGGATCCTAATGGAACTGAATATGCAGGTGGAATGAATTTAAATCTTTAATAGCGCAAGGAAGAGAAAGATTGTATTTTTACAACATTATCAGGGGTAGGTGAGTGTCTTTCAAAAGTTATTACGTGCTCTGAAAAATATCAAAGCGAATTATCAAATAAATAGCATTTCCAATGTATTACACCCTACTGGAAGTAAATAGGCAGGTGGAATGGGCTTACATCTTACGTGGAGGGGACTGGTAAAATATTGTTTTTTACAACATTATTAGAGGTAGGTGAGTGTGTTTCAAGGATTATAACATCTTCATTTGAATATAAAGGCGTGAGGTAGGTTGTGATAAATTTCACTGAGCTAACAGAGTTGTGTCTAATGTCTATACCAAGCCGACCGAAACAAATTCTGAAGCTCTGTGCTTAACAGTCCACTCTTGCCTTTATACAGGTTCTGGCTGCATAGGTGAGTGTGCACACTATCTAGTACACCTCCACTTCCACCTTTACACATGGTCTGGCTGCATAGGTTTGTGTGTACACTAACTAGCACACCCCTGAGCTACAGTACTTCCTTCGTCCAAGCCATCATTTGGGAAGCAACATTTGTTATAGCCTTTTTTTTACCTGAGATGAATAAAAATCAATTCACCTCAAGCCACAATAAGACAAATTATTATTTGATAAATAAGGCAAATGATTGATAAATGGACATGATTCCCAGAGGAGCTCTAATTAAAAACACTCAGTTATTTAATAAATGTATAATATAAATACATCAATATCACTAGATTACACAGTGCTATATTTCTTAGTAAACACTATGTATATAATGGTAGGTATATTAAAACATCAACCTATAGGGTATTAATATAACAGTGGTATGATGTTAATATGACATATCACTTTCAATTCACATATACAGTAATAATACAATGTGCGATATAATTATCACATAATATATAAAAATAAAGTAATATAATAGTCATGTTTCAGGAGAGTAATAATTGCTGAGTTGATTAATGCCTTTTTGAAAGGATGAAATATTATGAAGGTAACTTGAAAAAAATGGAAATAATATTGAATAAACAATTAAAAATAAAGTTCATAGGAGAATCGTTTCTCAAAATGGAAATGAAAACAATTATGAAAATAACTTAGAAGAGTGGGAAATTATTGAATAACTACACTAAAAATGAAGAGAAATTTATTGGGGAGCCGTTACTCAAAATGGAAGAGAAGTCTGCAACCAAGTGCCGAGGAAGACCTACGTTGTTCGAAACACGTACGACATGACTCGTAGGCCAAATACGAATCTAATTGTTAATGTTGAGTGGTTTTATCAATTAGACATAATCTATTAACATTTAAAATTAATCGCCTTCCAGTGAAAAATAATCATTTTTTATTTTTCTAGTGAAGTTTCTTAGTAAATGAAATTTTCAGTGTTAACTCAATGTTTTGGACATTGAAACATGTAAATAATTTGTAAAAAGAGCAGTTTTAGACTCGATTCTGTTGCATCTTCACATTCATTGTAATTTTACCACAATAAATAAATTAATGTCAGTCACAGAAAGGTTCTAGTTCCACCTAGAGGAAATTTACATTTTTCAACAAATGTTATTCTCTATTTCTTATTGTTCTATGACAAACCTTTAGCTAAAGTTCTTTGCCAATCTTAAAATCTGTCAAGCAGGTATAATTAACCAGTCAAATTTAAACTCAAATGTCATCCCCACCCTTTATTGAGGGGTTTCAGAACATATTTTATTTAAAATTTTATAAAAATAATAAGAGAGTGCTGCTGGAGAAGCATTTCAAGACTAGATACATTTAGTATATTAAAACTTAATGCTCTCTCTACTGCCTAAGATTCCCACATCCCAAGACTTGTGCGTGGGCAATGGGTTGTAATAAAAAAACCGGATTAGCCAAGAATTGAACCAAGGGACAACGGGATAGTAATCACCCTTTGTAAGCTTTTCACACGAATCACACAAACTTCAGAATTTTACTTCCCCACAATTATTATAAATAATTCAATGACTTCAATTACTTCAGACTTGTGCGTGAGCAATGGGGGTGTAATGAAGAGAAACCGGATTAGCCAGGAATTGAACCAAGGGACAACAGGATAATAATCACACTTTGTAAGATTTTCCCACCAATCCCACAACCTTCAGCATAATATTTACTTCTCCACAACAAAAAAAGAATTTAATTACTTCAGACTTGTGCGCGGGCAATGGGGTGAAATAAAGAGAACCAGAATTAGCCAGGAATTGAACCAAGGGACAACATGATAATAATCACACTTTTTAAGATTTTCTCACCAATCCCATAACCTTCAGGATTTTTACTTACCCACAACATTATAAATAATTTAATTAGATCAATTTAGTGTAATATAATTATGCATTATATTTTTCCAAAATATTTGTAGCCTAAATAAAGTATACCGATACAGTAAAGCTTATAATTTATAGTTAAATAAAATAATATACCAATAGTAGAATATAATAACAAGTTCTGTAGAAAATACATAGTAGAAAATAGATACTAGCTTTTACGAGAATACGACTTTTACTAATATTATTATTATATTTCACTAAATATTATAATATTTTGTTACTAACCTAAATATACTGTACTTTAATTAATGCCTCCAATTCATTTCAGTATTAATAAAAATGTAAACAACCAATGAGTTGAAATGTGGCTAAAGTAATACAAATAATATATTGTTAATAACAGGATTGGATATTCATCAACTTTAGGAATTGGAAACGAATAATAAAACTACATAAGAATTCGCTGAGAAAAACTAAGTGATGTTTCCCATGACATAAATACCTGATGAACAATCTAATATTAAAGCTGACACTGTAATTCTTTTTACATTATGCTTTTTACTAATTTATTCTGGAGATATTGGAGAGATGCATTTTACTACTAAAGAAGTGAGGCTGATGAAGCTTCTCTTTAGAAGTGAAATGGATCCCTCCAGTATAAGTGCGTGTAAATAATAATTTAAATAGAAATAGTGTCAGTTTTGATAGAAAAATAAACTACCACATGTTTTCCTGGAATCACCTACTTATGATACTTGGTTACTGAATAGATGATAATTAGAATAGATGATAATTGAAATAATAAAAAAACGATAAATGATAATTTGAAGGATAAGTGAACAATAAATGATAGTTTGAAGGATAAAACAACGATGATTGATCATTGGAAGAGTAAATAGACAATACATGATAAGTTAAAGAATAAATAAACGATAATTGATAATTTGAAGGATGAATAAACAATAAATTTTCATTAAAAGGATAAATTCATAAACAATAAATGATCATTTAAAGAGAAAATAAACAATAATTAATGAAAAATTCTGTATGGAAAATATGATTCCTATTCGTTCCACTCTATTTCAACAGTGAAATAAAATAAGTAATAAATAAAGGAAAAGTATTACATTAAAATATTTTTTCTTTCTAAATCTGAATGAAGTAATTGAAAGAATCTACAATAGATCAAATTAATGTGGGAAAAAATTGGCATTTGAAAATAATTCATTGAATAAATAAAATGTGGCCTAATAAACCAAAAACATGTAGAAAACAAATAACTTTTAACAAACTTATAATAAAACAACACTTTTCAAACAACTCGTGCATCAAGGAACTTATTTTGGCAAGACAACTGGAATTTTTGTAAAATTGTTACAAATAAAATATAATAGTTACATAATAAATGGTTAACAATGCACTCAAAAAATTCAAACTTCACCCACCGTGTGCGTTATAAATATTTTTCTTTTGGAAAGCTAATAAGAAGTGGATTTAAAAAAAATATAAATAAATAATAGTTACAGTATGCAATAAATGGTTAACAATGCACTAAAAAATCAAAATTCACTCACCTTGTGCGTTAAAAACAATTTTTTTAAAAGCTAATAAGTGGCAGAAGAAATTTTCTTATCACATTTTTGCATCACCTTAACAAACATCTGTTTCTAGTTTAGAAACAAAAAACTAGATGGAAAAATAATTTACATTTGTGAATGTTTTAAAAACCTTTTAGAAAAATTTCACAACCAAAATTTTTTTCAAGTTTTTGGCAATTTTTTGAAAATTGGAAAGATTTTATTCAACAGCTTTACTTTCCAAATTGGACTTCGTTTCAGGAAACTGTGCAGTGCTTTGATTTTTCGGAGTCCTGGAAAATAAAAGAATATTAATTTATAAGATTTATCTAAAAAAATGTTTTTTTATACTTTAAGGACCTTATAGTAAAGTATTAATTTATAGTTTAGTCCATTAGGATGTACCCAGAAAAACTCGTAAAAAATTATAACTTCAGGTGCTTACACAGTTGAAAATATACCTGATCATAATAATAGATGCCAAATCAACCACATGCTGTGGAATAGTAGATAGCAGATTGGACTACCACGAGAACAATTATAAACAAGTATTCTAATAAAAAATTAACATTGTAATAAAAGGAAACCAATAAAGATCAATAAATCAACCAGTTTTTTCGTTTATTATAATGTTGATTTATATTTGGTTACCTGTTTTCCAATTGTTTATCATTTCTATTTCATTGCTCCACATGTTACTAATGAGCGTGTCTAGTTTCAGCCCTCAACCAATGATAGACCTCTAAATTAGAATAGTTCAGCCAATCAGATTGCCCCATTTTATCGACCAATAATATAGAGTAGGTATGAAAAGTATTGTCCAGTAATATAGTAATCTTATAGTATAGGTCATTGGTGTACTCCATGTAGGATAAGCTGCTCTGTATTATAGTACAGTTTGATTGAGATAGGGAATGACATGACTGCTGAAACTATGGTATCTCGTGTTTTCATAATGTGGTTGTGACATAAACTCTGATTCACAATGGTTATCTACCACATCACCATCACTAACACAAAAATATATTGTACTTTTGTTTGTTTTAAATAAATTGTAGAAGACTTTCAATATATGGCCTATTTTTTATACTTTATAAGTTGAGTGAATAAATGTGGGGTGTTTTTTTTTAGATGTATGGAACTTCAAGTTGGCAGCACTGCTTCCAGTGGCAAACACTTAGTCAACTAACAGCTGATTTGTGTTCAGTATTGTTTGCCATTTTATCATGTATAGAGTGACAACTGAACAACGCTTGCAAATTTTTCAGATTAAGGGCCATGTTATACGAGCGTTAAAACGCGAAGCATTTAGCGTCGGATCATTGGGGCAATGGGACATCAATGGTGCAAGTTATACGAACGACATTGTCGTCGGAGAGTCCGCGTTAGCCGGGCGTTGAGCGTTGCTAGCGCAACCTGCCGCGCTAGCAACGCTGAACCAAGTTATACACAGCGTTGTCGACGCGCATCTGACGCCCAATCATAGTCTGTGGTTATCTCTTCTTCTTATTGGTTCCCGATGTTTGACATGGAGAAGTTCATCTATTGCATTGAGAAGCTGACACTTCTCTATGATGTCAAGTCAAATGATTATTACAATAGACAACTGAAGGCTAAATGCTGGAATGAAGTTGGAGAGGCGATGTGACACCTGGTATGAAATGACTCCCACAGAAAAGGACAATAGAGGTAAGATGTTATGTGTTTACAATAAATGAGCAAATTAAACAAGTATATGCGCACGGGAAAAAATTGAATATTATTAATATTAATACTTTGACTGCCATGTGCATCATATGCGATCACAGGTCGAGCTCTAGTGTTTGCCTTCATGCGTCATATACATGCACAAAAAAGTAGAAATGATAGGGATGACAAAGTAGTGGCCTGATATGAAAGTTTTCTGTACTGACAATTTTTCTGACTTGACAATGCACGCGTCGACAATGCGCTGTCAACGCTGTGTATAACAGGGGCACGCGCTAGCAAAGCGTGTTCAACGCTGCGTTAGTAGCGTCACGTATAATTTGGAATTTTAGCGCCCTGTTTCCCGCGTTATTAGCGCTCGTATAACATGGCCCTAACTTTGAAAATCATGATTCCATTCATGAAACATATCACACACTATGTCCTTTTAATGGTCAACATAATTGTTCATCAGAGCAATTAATTAGATTAGCATCATGTGTACTGTAGTTTTCATATAACTTGGCAGCAGCAGTTGGGTTCAGATGCAGCATTTCCCATCTTCTACACGCTGCCAAGTTATATGAATACTACAGTACTTAAAATGATGATATGCATCAGTTCTGATGCAAATCGTTCCATTGTTAATCTTATTAATTGCTCTGATGGACAATTATGTTGACCATAAAATGGACATAGTACATTATATGTTTCATGAATGGAACCATGATTTTCAATGTAAATCTGCACAATTTGCAAGCGTATCAGGTGTCACTATGTTCATGATAAAATGGCAAACAATACTGAACACAAATCAGCTGTTAGTTGACAAAAAGTTTGCCACTGGAAGCACTGCTGCCAACTTAGTTTTATACCTCTAAAAAAACACCCTATAGTTTCTTATACAGGCCTACTCAATATATTGTGAATAATTGGAAACAAATGATGTAAATACACGTTGTCTATAAAAGACAATCGTCAGTTTTATAATAGTTGTTACAGAGTATGACAGCTGCTTCAACGGTCACGATTCGGGTTCGATTCCAGTTCTAGCCAGGCATTTATTTCTACCATTCCATAAGGTCGACTCCTCGTGATGATTCAACTCCTGTAAATGGGGCCTATCTCTGTATACTGCATATTTACTTTTCAATGAAACATTACATTAACATTGGGGAAGTGATAGCCGAGTGCCATAGCTGCTGTTCAATCAGAGTTTAGCTACCAAACTCCTGGACGCTCTTTGTAAGAGTAAGAGTGATCGATTGGATTGGCCAGCAAAAAAGACTGTTCTCTGCTGTAAAATCACTTCCCGGTGGTTCGGAACCCACCTAAAACTGTAGCTCCAACTCTTCAATCACCATCATCCAATTCATTACCCACGCACAGGTCTCAGACCTAAGTGGGCTTCATCCTCCAAAGAAATTGTGCTCTCTAGTCATAAGATGTTTGCTGAATCAATATTTGATATGATACTCAATTTTTCATTGAATGTATCAGTCAATAAAAACTCATGATCCAATCGGCAGTGTAATCAAACTTATTCTGTTTGTTCTGAAGTACAGTACATCATAGAATGAACAATTATAAATATTACAATGAAGGCTTTAAAGTATCAAAGCACACAAGAATAACATGTGATAAGGAAGTGATTGCCGCGAGCCGTAGCCGGTATCAGTCAGATACTGATCAGCCACTATGCAAAAACTTTCTATTATATCTCTCTGAAACGTTTCAATGCCTTGCCTAAGAATGTAAAGATCTTACCATAAAAAAATCATGAATAGAGTTGAACAAATTTTGTTGGTGAATCCTATTTATGAAATAGAAGAGCTTTATTAAGTATAGTTGACAATATGCTTGTTTAGCAACTGTTTTGATAAGGAGCGTTTTTCTTCTTTTTAATGTTGTTATGGATATGAGTATGTTTATATCTGTTGTCATGACTTCTTACTTGTGATTATGATTTAATTTATTTGACGTTTGCAATGTAATTATTGGTGTTCTCAATAGCTTCTTCAATAAACTCTTTTGATAGGATGAGCTACGAACTCCTGGGCCCTCTCTGTAAGGACTATTTCATCAATATACTTTGGGGGTTGAATGAATGTAAGAGAGGGTCGGCTAAGCCCTAACTCCGCTCTCTTAGGTTTCAAATAAAGGCACTCTATTCAATATTTACCATAAATTAAATTAATCTAAACATGCTACCACATACCATACAAGCAGTAAAATCACACTGACATTCCCATTCTAGCTAAGAACAACAACAAAAAAGCAATAGCTATATGGATGATACGCAAACCACTGACACCAATGATAGGATGGATAGAACTACAATGAACAACTACTCAAGAAAAATATAGAATTTTTATTTTCATATCGAAGATACACTTTACATAAAATCGTCCATTAAAAAAACAATCACATTGTATTAAGATGATAATTATGAACAATATTTTAGTCTAATACGAGAATTCTTGTAGAATTCGACAGATTAGTCTAAAATTTCACTAATTAGTCTAAAATTTCGACAATTGGTCTGAAACATGACTAATTTATCTAAACAAAATTATTAGGATGATAGGCTAATGATGAACAGTATTTGACTGTGATAGAATTCCAAAAATTAAGCCGGGTTTCCCTAGCTCCGCACTTTTTGCATAGCGTCAGTATTGCCAGACGCGAACAAAAAAATTGCTGGGATTTGGCTCAAAATTACCGTACGTTTAATTGTTGTGTACGATAATTTTGAGCAGAATCCCCCACAATTCTTTAGCTTGCTACTTACGCAAAAAGTGCGGAGCTAGGAAGACCCAGCTTGAGTCTAAATTTTGATTAATTTGTCTAAAAAAAATTATTATGGTAGGTTAATGATGAAGACTTTTTTAGTGTAAAAGAATTCGACAATTTGTCTAAATTTTGGCTAATTGGGCCAAAATTTAATTAACTAGTCTAAATTTTGACTAATTTGACACATAATGATCGGGAAAACCATGCAACATAAACTATGATGACACCTACGTCCCAATTAACTACCACTTATGAACGAATTGAATTAACATTAACATAAATAATGTTGTTGAAAATACTTTATTGGTGAACTTAACAATTACAACTTATTTGTGTGATAGCTATTAGCTATTAGGAATAGTTAATTTAAGTGTAAAAATGTAGGTGTAATGCTTCCTCAGAAACGGCTGGAAGTCTACTCCAGCATTACACCACGAGGAAGCAGTACACCATTGCGAAATAGCTGTCACACAAAAATTAAGTGTGTTAAACTCATAAATAAATTATGTTCAACAAATATTTATGTATAAATATCAAGCGTAAAAGTTATACATCATACATTTTAGTTGAAAACAGCTAACAGTATATTCAACATCTATGAAGAATTTGTAATGATGGAGTTGTTGACTTCTATTTGATAAAATATCATGTAATTAGCTAGAAATAAAATAAAAAGTTATGGGAAATGAGTTTAAAATTTCTACCGAACGTGCCCAGTGATTAACAAATTATTATTATAAAATTACTATTATATTTTATATAAAAAATGAATTATAAGGTAATTAAATTCTGTATCAATAACCAAACACTTGGCACAAAGAAAATATTTTATTATTGAACGCAATTTTTATTTAGCACCTTCAATCTATGCTTAATTCGTATCCAACTGTAGGTTTGTTTCTATTATTAATAATGTTGTTTTTTAAATGTTTGTTCCAATGTTTCTATTATTTTTCTTAGTCAAATTTATTTTAATTTGTGTAAGCTTTGTTTAAGTTTTAAATTTTTTTAGACATTTACTAGGTCTGCTAGAATTTTTCAAGTGTCAATTTCATTTCAATTATAGAACCGCTTAAAATAATATTCACTTCATCCCTTCAATAATGTGCCTAAAGTTATAAACCTTCATTTACACATTCAAGTATTGAACCAGAAGTGAATTGATTTATTGTCATAAAGAAGATACAACGAAAATATATATATATATATATATATATTAAAACAATGATAAATAAATTTGCTCACAATGATCATCACTAATTTATTGCAATAGAAAAAAGAAAATGAATTATGAGAATATTAAAAATTATTAATAACCTATTTAATTTTTATATAATAAATAAAACAACAATAAGTAGTTATCAGAATTCATAGGAGAAAAATTATTTATATTGTCTATCAGTTCGTTGATTTAACATATCACACTATAAGCATTGGATTTTGAAGATCACAATTACTATTATTTGATTAAAAACGATTAAAACGTAACTAGTTCAACGCGGCATTGATTGATAACAATTAAAAATATTAATAAATATAATTAAAACCTTGAAAGGAACTGAATATATTTTCAAATCAATATAAGTATGAAATAAAATATAAACACACAAAAAGTGTTTATAATTAAGTTTAACGTTGAAAGTCAAACTTTAGTTAAAAATAATACAATATGGGCAAAAATGGAACTACGCCATCAAATCAACGGTAAATTTCATTTAATTACTTTTTTGTATTTATGAATCTACCTTAAGGTTTCCTTAACTCAAGGAAAACTTGGAAAGCCTTTAGAGAGAGTGTGAGAGAGAGCTTTCATGTCTCCCTTGATTGAAGGAAGGTTTACAAATACCTATCTTGAGGCTTCCTTGAATCAATACAAATTGTATCTATGAACCTATCTCAAGGTTTTCTTAATTCAAGGGAGACTTGAAAGGCTTTTTAATGAGTGCTTCTTAAGTCACCGTAAAGAAACCTCACGTCAAGTTCTTAATACGGTCCTGAAAAGCCCAATGAGCTAATGCTTTTCAAGACTTCCTTGATTGTTATAATAAACACATTACAAATGTAGAATTTGTAATGTCAATCAATTGAAAATTTGCAAAAATTATAATTAAGTTCCTAGTGATTTTCATATATCAATATCCAGATTCATCAGCCATGAAACGATAACAAAGTTTCCATTGAGTTATAAAGTCAAGGTTGATAAAAACGAGCCTATTCAGGGAAAACTTGAAAAGCTTTCTGAGTGGATACTTCAAGTGGATCAAGTATTTCTTGAGTAAGAAAGCCAAGGAAGGTTCATAAATTAATACGAGCCTTGAAAAAAGTGATTGCTGTTCAAGTCTTCCTTGAGTAAGGCGCGTCCATAAATACATGCCTGATAATTTGTAAGGATTAACGCAATCTCTCAAGGAAATATGCCAAGTCCTCAAATAGGCCAAATACCAACCTCAATTTCCATCCAACTTGAATCATCCGATAAAAAGTCAATTTTTTCGGAGGATGAAGCCCACATAGGTCAGAGACCTGTGCGTGTGTAATGAATTGGATGATGGCGATTGATGAGTTATCTGTTTTATTCAAATTCCAACAATGAACAACCAAGTCAAGTCAAATTTCATCTATGTAGGCAAGAGGCATTTAAAAACCAATGTAAAATTCCCGGTTTTATCTTTCGGGTAACAAAGGCCTCTATTTATGAGAAAATTTTGAGGCTTTTTTCACTCAAGGGAGACTTAAACAGCATTCATTTCAAAGGGTGTTCAAGTCTCTTTGAGTTTAGAGATTTCCATAAACAAAGAACAAAAAGTCACATCACGAAATTCGCGCCATCGTGAAAGCAGCATAACTGTGAACGGTGATTCACAGTTATGCATCAGACCGTTTTCCCATTAACCATGATCTAATGGAGCAATCCTAGTAACATGCATCAGGCTGTGGACAGTGATTCACTCACAAAAGAAAACCATTCATTGTTCATCACAATAGCCAGCTATGCATTGCAGTTAAAAGATAGACAGGGATAGAGATAGGGAAATGAAAGCAAATAGAAAAAAGAAAGAGAAAGAACCTGAAAGTATTGAACGAACGACGAGGTCTCTTGGTTCAAGTGTCGATCGTTTTACATTTGTCTGTCTGTTTGTAACGTATTTACGGCTAAACGCGTGGACTAATTTCTATGAAATTTTGCATGGATCTTCCTTTAAGGAATGCCAGCGATGTATGTGTAAGGATTTTCGATGTGTGCTTACATTTGAAGGATATTGAAAGGGGGGGGGGGAATATTATTTGAAAGGAAAATAAGAAAGGCACTCGGGCCTACTTCTAAAGGAAAAATAAGATTTTTAAAATGAGCTTCTCCATCATTATGCAATTGGAATCAGATTTCAAGATAGCCCTCGGGCCCTCTTATTCATCTGGTTGATCCCTTATAAGAATAACATATTTGTTTGAAACAAAACTTTCTAATATCTCAATCAATTACAATAAAAAGTGATTACTAAATAATTTGAATCCTTTGAAGATGAATCTCCATGACTCGAAAACGTTTGGCCTGAGTAGAAATATTATTTATTCACAATTAAAATTGACTGCAAGTCGTTAAATTTACAATAAAGTCAATATTAACAACGCAGATCGTTATGGAAGAAGAAATCCAATTTTACAAATTTAATTAATAGCAATAAATTCATTCATCAGACATGTGAAATCTGACCTGATTTTGAGCAATCAGCTGTCTGGAAAATAGAAACATTGGCTTGGTGATGTGAAACAGAGTGACTTTGTGGAAAACAGACATGAAATAGGCTGTGCAAATTGAATCAAGGGACAGGTCTGATGATTTTTTTTAAATTTTGTGATGGTGATTATCATCGAGAATGTTCCTCTGTGCAAGCACCCTTATACTTGGGCGTGAGGTGTACTGTTCATAGAACTGGTATTGTAATATATCCTTTGTATAGGCCGCCAATCAAGTGGGCTTCTGGTTGACCTAAAAGGAATACAGTACTTTGTAATTAAGCTCTATAATCAAGTTTTTTAAGCTTGTAAATTAAATAAATAAATTAATGAAAAAACCAGTTTACTGAAAAGTTGTGACAAATATTAGTAAAATCTTGTCCAGTTGTAGGCAATAGCCTGTTGTATCTTTGTGTTTTTGTCATGACTAAATAAGTAAAATCTTTTCTAAAAGTGAAAGATAGCATCTGGTTGTATAATAAAATACAGTAATAAGTTTTGTACTATATTTATGAGTGGGATAGATTCAATAGTTTTACACAAACAAGGTAATTATTGTACCTTGAGTAAAAATACGACCAGTTCCAATATATCCAAGACAATAATTTCATCACATATTACATTTTTCAATAAATAAATTCCTATTAAAATGAAATTTGGTTTTTAGGACTCGCTATATAGACAGATAATTGAAATGTTTCTATAACTCACTATATAGATAGACATAATTGAAAATAAATATAAAAGCTAGAAGAGAATTTCAATTCCAATTGAATTCGTTAGAAAATAGAACATTATTTCACCCATAATAAATATATATTTATTAATTTAAATACTTTGCTCAATAATAGAACAAAGTAGGAAAAAATTCCAATTGACTTCTTTTAGTAAATAAAATATTACTTCACTCATAATAAATTGATTACTAAATTAAAAGAACTTGCTCAATAATGAATCGATAAATAAATAATCTCTAAAATAATAAATAGATAAGAGGACAATAGCCCACTAGATCGTTAGATAATTACTATTATCAAGATTAAACCGAGAATTAAATAAAAGCGGATTAAAATAAGATACGTGCCAAGTTAAGGATGTCAGTTGAGATCTTCCTAAGGCAGAGAAATAAAGAGAATGAAGGAAATAATAAGAAGGTATGATAAAGAACAAGGAAGAAGAATAGAAGAAAGTTAGAGAAAAAGAAGAAATGAAAAGAAAAATTAAGAAAAATAGAGGTTGATAATGCTACTGAACGGTAATATTAATAAATGCGTTGCTAGCGGCAGGAGGGGTAGGGTAGGGGAAGAAAGGAAGGGTGAAGGGGGGAGAGAGCAGGAGAGAATAGTGAGAGAGAGTTGATGTGTTACTGCTGTGCCTTGGTCAGTCGGCGTGCGCCGCGGTTCGGAGGTCCCTTAGGCTTGTCGAACTTAGGGCGGTGTAGGCACTTCTTAGGATGCAGTTCGTCCTGAAGATAGTCTTCTGTTAGTTCTGATCCGCTGTCGATTTCCAACTAGAACAAAATGAAAAAAATGTTAAAAGAATATAGAACAATTAGTCTTCAAACGATCAGGAAACATTGAATAAAAATAAACAATGAAGAAAAAATGAGAAAAATATTTAAAAAATCAATAGTATATTGTTTTCCAGTACATAAAGAAATAGAAATGTCAGAAATTATCGAATAAAATAAACCACGAAGAAAAAATGCGAGAAATCTTGACAAATCATATTGTGTACAATATTGTTTTCCAAAAAAACAAAACAAAGTACATGAAGAAATCAAAGCATCTGAAATAATTGAATAAGAATAAACCATGGATGAAAGATGAAAGGAACTCTGACAAATCAACTTGAATTAAAAAAAAAAAAAAAAAAAAAAAAACAGATACGCGAAGAATCAAACGATCACAAATCATGGAATAAAAATAAATCATAGAAAAAGATGAGAAAAATCTTAAAAAACAGAATTTTGTATTGATTGGTTTATATAAAAAACAAACACATGAAGAAATCAAAACATTAGAAACCATCGAATAAAATTAAACAATGAGAAAAGATGATAGAAATCTTGTCAAATAGAATTGTTTATTGATTGTATACATAAATACAGAACAAATGCAGATAGATATCAAACTAATATATACACAAATACATATAGAAATCAAACAAATAAAGAAAGAAATCAAACCATCATAAACCATAAAAAAATAATAAATAAAATTGTGCTTGTTTTACAATTAATACTACTTGCAAAGTGTAAGTTGTGTTAAAAAAAAATATTTCATGAACATCGATATTAATTAACCGTTGAAGTAGTATGAAAAGCAAAGAAGGAATTAACGAACTAAAATTAAACCAGTAGTTGAAAATATCACGGAATTTTCGAATGAATTTATTGAATTGTACTACTTGAATTAACTTTTTTCGAAATTAACTTTTTTACCTCAGAAGAAATTAATGAATCAATAGTAAAAAATTGTCTATGAGGCGATATAATATAGGCTACTAATGATTCTTTCAAAATAATATTTTTAAATATCAGGAAATTGTGGAATGTATTCTTTGATTTAATTAGTTGAATTACACTTTTTCTGAAAGGATAAAAACCACATAAGAAATTATCTCAGAAAATTAAATCAATAGTAAAAATTTGACTATAAGGCGTTATTTATTAATAATTATTTTCAAATAATGTTTAAATATCATGGAACTGACGAATAAGTTGATTGAATTGTATATTAATTAGTTGAATTACCCTTTTTTCGACTTGAAGACCGATTGAAGTAGTAATAGTTTCTAGTAGGGGCGCCTTACAACTGCTATACAACATCTTCTCCTTAACAGAACAACAGTCTCCTGGCATTGAATAGATAAATACTGCAACAAAGAACCAACAATTGACCGATTATTTATCTAAAAAGTAACTTTTTTAAGTGAATTGCAATATTCAATAACACAATAATTCAATAGCGGCCCTAAGGCTTGTTTCACACATACCTAGCAGTCAGGTAACCGGTGTTGTTTACCCAGTTGTAGGACATTGTAACATATGAGGCGCTTCATACTTTTCCTGATTTTTAAAATCATACGTTACAATGTAATTATGCCGGGTAAACAACACCGGTTACCTAACTACCGGGTTTGTGTGAAACAAGCCTTAGAGCCGCTACTATTGAATCAATAGCTACTAAATGATTTACTGAACGACTGAGAAGCCGAGCATAAGTCATGAAATGGAAATTCTTTTTGTTATTTTCAATAAAATCCCCACAAAAAACGAAGAAAATCATAAATACCAGAGTCCTGAGTAACTTATGTCGATCATGCTCAGAAGTGAAATGCTAGTGGGGACCATGCAAAAAATTGTTAAACACATTTTATCATCATTTTACTATACTGTTACGGGTTCTATGTCTAAAATATAGCTGGCAACACTTAAATTTATCACTCGCACTTTATTAACACAAATAATCCACAACTCACACGGTTCAGTAATTTCTTACACCAAATAATGAAATTGGAAACAGATAAATCGATATTGTTCAACTGATAAAGAGTTTTCAATATTACTGTACAAAAATCAATCACTACAAGTTAAAAGGCCGATCAAAAAGTAAATAATTACTTTTCAATAATTTGTCCAACAATTATTAAAGAAGAACGTCGAAATAGAATTATCACTAAAGACAACGAAAGTTCTTAACACAGTTTCTAATAGCGCCAACGTGATTGCACTGTCTGTATTAACGTAAACAGAAACTGTCACTGTACTCTAACACTTCAACAACAGACGTTTGTTTATCACGGTCTGAATAAGCGCTTACTGGTAAACAGGAACTGACACCACTGCCACTTATCGCATTAAAGATCGAATTACCACTGAACTTATTTTTACAAAAGTCTCTCTATTTATATATTTTTCCGTAATCGAGATATCTCTCCATTTTTCTATCAACTTCTACCGAATTCCAAAACAAACAGATAAGGACTCTCGCATCTTCCACAATCTTCTATATACAGGGTGTCTACTAGTTCCTAATTGTAAAATTCCCGACTTTTTCCCGACCACATTTCCAAAATTCCCGACCTCTAAAGTTCTATAATACCTATTTTACTTAAGGTAATATATTCCACGATATTTCGATAAACGGCAATAGTAACTAAGACTCTTTTACCTAGAAATTGTAAGGGACTCTTCGGGCTTGCGGGTAAGAGAACCCAAGAACAGCGGAGGCAGATGCAACACCGATAGCGTGAATTAGTCTGCGATGTTGATACACAGGAGCGGATCCAGCAGCAGATTGTGGGGGGGGGGGGGGGATGGCCCGGGGTGTTTTAAAATGAGTCCTAAAATATCGATAATTTGAAGCAATTGAAGGTGAAAGGTGTCACCATTGGTTTTAACGTTGAAGTTTGTGTGGTATAAGTTTATTTCTCAAATCTGATTCAAGGATTATTTTCAGTAGAATGTTTTATTTTGAAACACGTTGTGACATTGAGGAGGCAATAGATGTTGATTAGGTCAGAGGTATTTCAATGCCATACATGAATTCATTTGTGTTTGACATTGAGATGCTCATAACATTTATGTTTCTAATATATTTAAGGCATTGTCAAGTAACTTAAAGGGCCAGTAGATGAGTCAGTAGTTGAGTAGTGAGCAGTGAGTTGGTGTCTTGTGTTGATGGATGCATGATGGAACAGGAGATTCCATCTTGCATGGCATCCCATCACAAAAGGTAAGACCTTAGTTGATTTTTACAATTTCATTCATGAACTAAATAATAGGCCAGCCCCATAACTAATCAACATCTATCTTGCTCAATCTTGCTCTAACATTTTAAATATTTAGATATGCTAAGCGAGTTGCCAATCCCCTTTTATAACTTGTATTGAAGTCAATTTAATAAAATAATATTATATTTTGTTGTGAGATAAAAATTCATTTCATTTTACCTGAGCTACGCAGCCCTTTACATACATGGCACAGATGATTACATATTCAAGTGGTTACATAATGTGGTCGCCGTTGCTACATATTTGGTGAAGACCCCGTTTCCTCACGGAGTGGGTTACAAAGGTTTAACTGAAATGAAACCAACTTTCCAAATTTAATTTTTCACCTATTCCTGTAATGATATAATAATTTGAAGCAATTGAAGGTGAAAGGTTTAACTGAAATGAAACAAACTTTCCAAATTTAATTTTTCACCTATTCCTGTAATGATATAATACAGAGTGTTCATTAAGTCGCGCACATCAAAAAGGTTGTGAAGTAATGTATTTTATTTGGTATTATTCATTTATTATTGTTATAACTTTCATACATATATACTTATATAACATATAAACTTATTTCCAACATTTTTTGTCTTAGGACATATGTTCAAAATGGCTGCCTTGTTCATTAATACATGCACGAATTTGTTTTAGCACGTTTGTTAACACTTTGTGGAGTATCCCTACACTAATATTGTCAATCTCCGTTGTAATTTTAATTTTTTGTTTATACAGTGTATGAGGCCTATTTTTATAAACCCTTCCTTTAAGATAACCCCACAGGAAAAAATCTGGAGGCATTAAATACTGTTCAAGAAGGAATACTCGTTGCTCTTGGGAAAACGACATGTTTACCTTATCGCAATCTAAACAATACTGCAGACCTGTTGTAACCTGTACACACAATAATGAGCTTTACATCTGTTGTTTATATTACCAGTGGTGCTATCTTGCAGTATTGAACGCTCTGTATTATACTGTTAATACTAAATTATTCATGATTAAATGCCTTTACAACGTCCTGTACTGCCAAAAAAAAAAAAAAAACAGAAACTTTAATGGGTGTTAATAGAATATAAGTAAATTTCTGGGTGTAAATAAAGTAATCGATGTAAAAAAAATTCAAGTTCAATCCATAATTATATGTTTTTATCTCACATAAACATCAAGTGGGAATATCACATTGAAATTATATGAACTTGACTACAAAAAATTATGTTATTGGTTGAGACAGCAGCTATCTATTGAATTGAAAGATTATATTCTATTAATAGATAATTTGAATCCTGGGAGCTGACTAGATTTCAAACAGAAGAATTATTTCTAAAAAATCCCTTCGTCCTCTTTTTAAACTTATCATTGGACAGAGTTCTTGTTTCTAGGGACAACCATTGTTCCCTTTTAGTCCTGCTTTACCTTCACCCAGATAACACAATCATTTATCACCCTAAATCCTTAGCCCAAAAATGTGGGACTCTTGACTGTCTACTGTCTGCTATAAAACTATTGTTCAATAAATAATAGAAATCACATTATGAGGATACTTGTTTCTAGAAAGTATAAAAATTACGATACACAAATTTTAATAACCTTCTTTTAATATGTATCGTTACCTCACACAAATCAGTAGCATAACTACAGAGTCAGTCCAGGGTGGAGGATGAACAATGATGTTGCTGGGAGAGTTAGACTCTCGGTACAATAATTACAAAGGTAATTTGTAATTTGGAGTAGTAGACCTCTCAAGATAAATTGAAGCAATATACATGGCTATTTATTCCATAACGGGGTAGTCCCCGAGAAATTTTTTGAAAAATTACCTCTCTTTTATTATCACATTTCAAGTGATTCTAGGCGTTAATTCTTTTAACTTAATACTTCAATACACGTTATGGGTCAATGCAAATTTAAACAAGTTCTTGTATTATTGTCAATGGGAGGGAGATCGGACATTACTTGAAGCTTCCACTTTTCTATACTTGATCCCTCACTATTCCTGATTGGGGTACCGTAGGATACTTGAAAAATTATTTCCAAAAAATTGAGGTGTACACCTTGAAAACGTTTTTAAAATAACAATTCAATATAAAACCACATTTTAGCGATTCGTGACATCATCTTTGACTCTTGCCAAACATTGTCTCACAATGGCCTTCAAAAATTCCAATTTTTGTCGAGGGGGGGGGTGTGTGTGTGTGATTGTGTAATTAATGAAAAATTACGTATATTATTCGCAATTAAAAAAATATCAGCCAAAATCTCCCAACTATTTTTTGAGGATCCAGGATCTAGTCTCTAGGGTGATTATCTGAGTGAATGTAAATAAGTGCTAATAAAAAAGTCTGCTTTTTCTGCCATGGTAGTCCTCAGCCATGTATTGATAAGCTGCGGAATCCAGAAAAACCTTTCAGAAATGGCATAAAGTACTGACCAAGTACTGAAGTACACAATTCTTTGCAATAGAAAATCAATTGTTGGGAAGGCATTGCTGTCTCATTTTCCTCCCTTGTCAGTAACTTTGAAAACTCTCCTTCATTTTCTTCTACTTCTTTTTCCCTTCTTTTGATAAGATCTACAATCTTTTTTCTACTTTTCTCTCTTTTCCTTCCTCTTCTTTCCTTTCTTTTTCTTGTGTTTGGGGGGGGGGGGGGATTTCTCCCCCCCCCCCAGTGGATCCACCACTGCGTATACAAGAGATGACTAATAATAAGATGAATGGAGCATTCCAACTGCTTTATTTTTTTTACACAAAAAATAGTAAAATCTTGTAAAACAAAAAATGTAACCCTTCACCTTTAAAAATGTTTCACCCTTCGGGGGAATTGACCTGCCAATTAAAAGAAAATCAACCACTTCAGGGCAATGTAGGCTGATGACTCCATCAAAATAGCTACAGCAAGTAGCTACATATTGCAAGTTGTTAAGGAATGTTGTTCTAACATTAGTAGAGGCCAGTTTAGAAAAATTTAAGCCATTAAATATTTTACTTAGACCTTGTACTTAAGAAAATCCTTTAAAATTTTACTCTACTAAATAACATTATTTTTAAACCCAAGGAGTTCTGAGCCCTTTCTATAAGTCTCTTTGGTAAGCTTTCATCATTATCATCTGGAATAATTACAGTAATCGAAAGGTGGTAAAGGCCTATTTCATACAATTTGAGGTTTACTCATATTAAAAAAAGGCATAGTTGGCTTTGTAATCATACTCATGTTTAGAAAAAATTAAAGATAGCTTGAGACTGAACAGTTGCTTGCAAAAATGCGTTATACTTGTTTAAATTACCTAATTCAAGTTTTTACAACCTTGGACAAAAATGTATACGGTCAAATAAATTGAACTAATGGTATGGAGGATCACAGTACAATAGCAAAACTTTCTATGAACAAAATGGCATTTGATTATTTTATTGCAAAACTTTATTGACTAATTGTTCCCAGCTACACATCGAATTATTCTTGTGTTTCCTTGTTATCCAATTGAATTATGCGCTCGTAACAAAAGCATGTCAAAATACGTGTTACAATCAATTTTCTCATTTTCCCGACCAAATTCAAAAAATTTTCAAAATTCCCGACCTTTTCCCGGTTTTTCCCGACCTATTAGAATTCCCGACCTTTTAACGACTTCCCGACTTTTCCCGACCAGTAGACACCCTGTATATATATAAAAATGAATGTCTGTCTGTATGTATGTTCCCTATAGACTTCAAAACCATTTGACAGATCAGCATGAAACTTTGGGAATATGTTGTGTGAATATTGAGGATGGTTTCTGACCATAAATTTCTATTAATTACTATTAGGTCTATAAAATGGATTAATTACAATTAATTAATCCATTTTATAGACCTAACCTAGTGAACTTGCCGGCCAAACAGCTTAAAGGAACAGCTGATAGAAGTCAACAGTTTTTAATCATATGGCAGGCCCCTTAGCGGCGTTATTTACGCTGTCTTTGAACAGCAAAAGACTTTGCACTTTGCATGTAGGCTACCGTTCAGTCGGAGCCTTGCAATATGTAGGAAACATACGACTGAGTATGATGAAATGTAATTATGTCAGGTTGATGACATCTGTTAACCAATGAAGTGCTAGCTAGAAATTTGAAATGCAGCCTCAGCGGGAGGTGGCGAATAACAAAATAAAAAACTAGCTTCTACCCTTATAGTCGTAGGAGGTTTAAATTTGAAATGTTTCTTCATTCAGAGGTGGTGATTAAGAAAACAACGAAGCCTCTATGATCAGCTGGAAGAGCCCTAGGACTAACTTCTTTCCTAATTTGAAATGTAACCTCAGCGGGAGGTGGCGAATAACAAAATCAAGGAGAATTTTTATGAGAACGCAGCAACGCGCGTCGAGCCAGCTAGTATATATATAAAAATGAATGTCTGTCTGTCTGTATGTATGTATGTATGTTTGTTCCCTATAGACTTCAAAACCATTTGATAGATTAGCATGAAACTTTGGGAATATGTTGTGTGAATATTGAGGATGGTTTCTGACCATAAATTTCAATAGAAGAGCTAATAATTACTATTAATTAATCCATTTTATAGACCTAACCTAGTGAACTTGCCGGCCAAACAGCTTAAAGGAACAGCTGATAGAAGTCAACAGTTTTTAATCATATGGCAGGCCCCTTAGCGGCGTTATTTACGCTGTCTTTGAACAGTCGGAGCCTTGCAATATGTAGGAAACATACGACTGGGTATGATGAAATGTAATTATGTCAGGTTGATGACATCTGTTAACCAATGAAGTGCTAGCTAGAAATTTGAATTGCAGCCTCAGCGGGAGGTGGCGAATAATAAAATAAAAAACTAGCTTCTACCCTTATAGTCGTAGAAGGTTTAAATTTGAAATGTTTCTTCATTCAGAGGTGGTGATTAAGAAAACAACGAAGCCTCTATGATCAGCTGGAAGAGCCCTAGGACTTTCCTAATTTGAAATGTAACCTTAGCGGGTGGTGGCGATAATAAAATCAAGGACAATTTTTATGAGAACACAGCAACGCGCGTCGGGCCAGCTAGTATCCGATAAGATTCCATTAAATTCTAATTAAACACCTAGAATATTCTGCAAAGTTCCAAGTAAACACCATAATAGTGTCAAAAGAAGAGTAATTAATTGCTCTGACCAGACACTTGTTGACACAAGCAGATAACAACGAGAACTGTCTATTCTTCCTCTTCATTTTCTCTACACTTAGCATATTTTGATGGCTCTGTACGGAAATAAAAAGAAGACATTTTGATGAAATTCAAGAAGGAATTCACGATAAAAATGCAATCTTTCATTGTCTAACTCACCAATTGACTCGAGTATATCTCCTTCATGAGTGTGCTTGAAGTTGAACAAATGATAGCGGGCATTCTGGGAGGGTACAAGCGACGGTAGACCAGCTACTGACACCTAAAAATAGATGAAAATTTAATAACACAATATACCAAAAACGATCAATCAATTAAAAACATTAACATCAAACTATAAAAAATATATATCTAAGAACAAATAAATCTTATAAATCGTTTGGCACCTTTCTCTCAGTTACAGAAAGTTTCCATCTAATATTAAAACGGAAACTATACAGGGTGTTTCAGGAGGAAAGGTTCAAACTTCAACAACTGATTCTAGATCTAAAAATAAGTAAAAAATCATGATATAAACATATGTCCGGAAACGCTTCGTTAGCGAGTTACACAGAGTGAAAGATTTCGCCCAGAATTCAGTACCCTCGGTAAAAGAAAGTCATACTGAAATTCCGGGAAGGTAAATTAAGGTCCAAATACAGTTATTTCTCATGATTTTTGATCTGAAAAAAAAACCGAATAAAATAGGTCCCAGAACTCTATCTTCAGTAGTTTTTATGATATTATGATGTAAAACAGAAAATGCTGTGCCTAAAAACATGCTTTTTCAGCTTTGAAGTACAATAAATTTGTTAAATTAATAATAAATGCATGAAATTTGAATACAAAACTTGTAGAGAATTTGATTCTAAAAAATCTGTTGTAAATAAATCCACCAAAAAACAAATACATCTTTCAAATATTCGTCTCTAATGAAAACTAAACAAAGGATAATTGAACTGAAAACTTCTGTTTTGAAGCAACGTTCAACAGAGATGGAATTAACAACTCCTGTAACTTTCATGAATGGTCAACAGAGAATCCATTTTCTTTTGTGGAAAGTAATTTTCAGAATCGCTCTTCGGTAAATGTTTGGTGTGGCCTCATCGATGATAGTTTAATTGGCCCATTTATTTTAGAAAACCTTGTTAACGCAGAAGCTATTTAGACTTTTACAAAACAATTTGTTTGTTCAATTGTCAGAAGTCGTCCAACTTTCAAAACGCATGACAATGTTCTTTCAGCATGACAGACCTCCAACACACTGTGCAAATAGTGTGATAGAGTTCGTAAATGATAAGTTTGATAACAGATGGATTGGTCGAAGAGGGCCTGTTAGTTGGCCACCAAGGTCTCCAGATCTCACCCCCGTGGACTATTTCTTGTGGGGGTGGATGAAAAATGAAGTATACAAGGTTAATTTAAGAGATGAATTATTGATAGATCGTAAACGTAAACATTGGGATAACACCTTGAATGATCGTTGAGTATGTTGCTTGTGCCCTGTCTATTGGGTTGCGATGAATTATTTGATGATTTGTGAAGGAGTTGCCATGCAAAACATTTTCAAATATATTTTTTTCAACAAATTATGCTATCTGCTGGTGAGTATTAAAAATAGTCCATGCAAATCTTAGATTATAGTACAGAGCTTTAATGCAATATTATTTCATATGGAAATATGAGAGCGCTGTTGCCAATTTTCGTTTACATTTTGCCACTCACAAGCTGTCGTAGAATCTGACCGCCTGACTAGGTTTGTTCGGCTACTTTACAACTTGGCAACACTGTAATACGGCTGATATAAGTTTTGCACAGAATCATGAAATAATAATTCTATCACCCACCTGCCCCACATGATCCAGCAATATCTCTTCATTGCCCAAATCGATTTTCAGTCGCACATAGTTGACTCGCTTAAGTTTCAAGTTTTGGATGGCGGCGACAGCTTTGGGCTCGACGGGAAACGCCACCCCACTCAGCGTTTGCGTGCGCGTGTCTATGCCGACATCGGCCAGTGAACTGGACAGTGTTGCCATTTCCTCTTCGCGCATTGTCAGCGGCACGGGGCTCTTTGCACAGGTGCGCTGTTTGGTCAGACCGCGAAGTGTGACGTCGTCCTAAAGTTGACAAACATTAATTACAGAATTAGATAATTCAACAGTAGGCTTTTCACAGATGTATTGATCAATTCCTTCAATTTCAATTTAAACTCAAAAAAATAATAACTACAAAAAAATTAAAAACAACAATAATAAGCATAAAAAGACAAACAATTTTTAGAGGTCATGGTGGCATGTGGCGTTGAATAACCTATCCAACTATGGCTACCCGCGAACTAGGAATACTTTATCCATTTTAGAAAAGGAAGAGAAGAGTAGAAGAAGAGAGAAAAAATATTAAGGAGAGCCAGAATAATCCAAAGGAAAATCTCAGCAAGCAAGCACACAATCAGAAACATGTTTTAAAACATAATTTACAGATCCAAAAAATAGTTGCTCTTAATTCAAATACTGTCATATTTCTATCTTGGTTATTTTGGTGTTAATAATGCACTGTTCAGGAATTTTGGATATGATTTGAACTTTTGTGGACAAGTTGTCTTCTGATAGCTTCAATGTTAGTTTATTAGATCTGATATTTGATGTGGGTCTTGATCTATATTGCCTGATGTCAATGATATTAGTGCTTGGAAAAGTGGACCTGCATTTAATTATCTACTTTACAACATTCATAACGAATATATTGTATCTTATTATTGTAACGTTGTCTATTGCTAAAGTTGAATTATAATGGAATATTATTCATTTGTTTATCGAAATTTTCAGGCATGACTGTCGATGTACTTTACTTAGTACAGCCCTAGATCGGGGAGTAAGGTTCGTCTATGGTACAGCATATATTTCGATTTTTTGGTGTTACAGGCTGGATGAATAAAAATTGGCAAATAGCGAAACGGGTGGATTTGAGGTCCTTATTATATAGAGCAACTGCAGTTGCAGTCAGGCGCCACAATGTTGGTTAAATTACGACAGTTTAGCGTCTGACGAAGCTCAACAATGTGAGGTTGACGAAGGCATTAACATGTTTAGAACCATCAGCTCATTTTCCAATCAAATTTACCCGGCTGGTGTAATTTATTCTTAATTGTGGCGCGCAACTGCAACTGAAGTGGCTCTATATAATAAGGCTCTAACCTGAACGGTGGCATGGAGCTCCTCGGATATTTGTCCGCTGCCGAATTCCTGTTTGAGTGTGGCCTTGGTCGAGGCGTACAACATCTTCTGGCGCACCGGCGAGTCATCTGGCGACCAGCTGATCAACAGCCAATCGTAGGCCGTCGTTTCGCTCTTTGTGTCTAACCTACACAAAATATAACCACAAATTGTTTCAAAAACATCAGGAGTATTGATAGAAGACAGGACTGTAAGAAACTGACAGAAAACTAAACCAAATATTGAAAAAAACCTGTTTAAAAAATATCAATGAGATTGATTCATAGGAACCACCCTTGTAGAAACACATTCAAGAATCTTCAATTTTTTTAACATTACCGTGTATTTACATTCACAAAGTCATTTTATTCATTGCTAATAATATCAACACTTTTAAAACTAATTCACAAGTGCATGCATATAATGCAAGGGGTAGTGGCAACGCATTCGTTGAGCATTACAGATTGAAGTTTTCTGATAAAACTAGTTCTGATAAACATAGTTCTTGTGGTCTATAGCTTTTTAATAAATTACATAGATTTTTATCCATTTCAGAAGGAAACATTTAAGAAGGATTTGTATGCATTCCTTGTAGGGAAGGCCTACTACAGTGTGGAAGAGTTACTGAATGACAGAACAAATATTAGCTAATGAGATAGCAGTTATTTTGTCTTCAATTGATGTTTCATGACATGCTGTGCTCAGATAATGTTAGGCCTAAGCGTTGTTTTTTGAATAAATTGATTTTATGAGTTTTTTATGTTTTTACCTATTGGTATAATTTTACTTTGTATAACCTGTTTTAGACTGTATTTGACTTGATTGAACTTATATTTTTTAGTGATTGTACTTTGCACTTATTGAATTGACCGATTCATGCATTGTTTTTGTGACTCAATGAATTGATATGATATGATTTGACTGTAAAAATGTTAACAGAAAACTGAAGCTGATATTTAGAAAAAAATGTTTAAAAATATGAGTTATATTGATAGAAAATAAGACTGTAAAAATTGTTTTCTTCAATTCTAGAAATTAATATCATTGAATTATTTCGAATCTTGATAAAAAATACTATACCAAATATCAATGAGTAAAAATATTGATAGAGAACTATTAATAAAGAATTAGTATACCACATATAATTACACAAAAGAAAAAAAGGGGAAAAATTGTAAAAAAATATCAGTAATATTGATAGAAAATAACACTCTAAAGAATTGATAACTACAACAAATATTAATAAATATTGTTAAAAAAATATTAATGGTATTGAATAGAGATGGAGAAATTTTAATATGTAACTAGCAGGATACACAAAATATAATTACAAAATTGTATAAAAATTTCAGTAATATTGATAGAAAATAACAGTGTAAAAATGGTAAAAAATCTGAATCAAATATTAATGAAAATTGTTTAAAAAATATCAGTAATAGAAAAAAGAGACTGTAAAATATTGATCCAAAAAAAAAATTTGTTTAAAAAATATTAATGGCATTGATTGTTGCGACTAAAGAAATATTGATAAAAAACAACTAATGAAGAACTAGTACACAAAATAGAATTACACAAAACGAATAAAATATAATCAATTAAGAAATTGTTTAAAATATTGATAGAAAATAAGACTAGGAAATTTAAAAAAAACTAGCCTACAGCAAGTAACAATATAATTTAAAAAAATGTTAATGGTATTGATTGATTAGACTGTAAAAACATAATTATAGAAAACTATCAATAAAGAAATAGTTAACAGCATTGGAAAGGCGAAGATGGGATGAAAGATTAGAATAACAAACAAAAAAAATCAAACACGAATACACAAATAAATTAATAAAATAGATGATAAATTAATACATTATTGATTATAACTGGTACTGTATTAAATGAATAAAATTAAATTGATAAAGATAAAAATAAATTAATCACAAGGAAAAATATACATATCACACTACTTCAATCAAAATCAACTAGATGGGCTAAAATAAACAGTAAATACTTATAATTGTAGAAGATATGCTGTTTCTTTTTAGAAATAAATTTGTCCCCTAGGGCAGAGCCCCCTGGATAGAAGGATGTGGCGAACAATATTATTATAGTAGCCTATAACTAATAAAATAATATAAATACAATAACTAAGACATAATACATCAGGAGCTGGCCTATCTGAAACACTGCGGTGACATTAGCTGTATGTTTCAGTCATGGGTATGAAAAGGCAAATTACATAAGCAAGTAAGAAATATAATAAAAATGGAAAAAGAGTGATAAGGTTAATAAAAAATAAATACTCTACTAACCTGAACAGGATAAATGTTGGTTGATCAGCTTCAACTAGGCCAGGTACAAATTTTTCGTAATCACTTTCCCACGTGCCTTTCTTTTCCTTATAGCTTACCAAAGATAATTGCTCTGAAAATTGAAGAAAGAAAAAAACTATTTGAGGCATAAAAGGAAAGTGGAATTTGAGTTTCAATTAAAATACGAACAATATCACACCAATCTTGAAATTAATTGCTTAGAAAAGTCAAGCTTTCACAAAAATAATAAGAAAACATACCTGCACTGTAATAATATAATATATATTTTTGAAATGTTTTTTGCTAAATGATGATGCATTATATATTATGTGATAGCTTACATAATATATGTGGGCTATATTATCTTCTGATACATAATATAATTATTTATGTTATAATGCACACCAATATTTTATTATAATTGCTCAGAAAAGACAAGTTTCCACAAATATAATGAGAAAATATAACTACACACTAATAATACAAAGTATATTTTTGAAATGTTTCTTGCAAAATGATGATACCGTACTTACATAATAGCCTATATTATGTAGTACATAATAATTAATAATATATTTCAAGTTATTGAAATGAACTTTTGAGGTATGAACTATGTTAATATTCCAATTTTTTATTTAGACATTGATAGCCTAAACAATGAATGGCAAGATTCAGAGTAAATTTTGGGTTGATACACTACCATGTTCACATATAACTTCATATTTTACTCCAAGGTTAATTAACTAAATTTCTAGTATGCTCTTTTCGTCTACTCACCATTTTCTATAGCGATTTTCATTACTCTAATTTTTCCATCTCGACATTTACCAAAAAATTTCTTCAGTTCTTCATTGGCTTTAACAAAAATTAAAACACTGAATTATTACAGTCAGCAAGGCTAATGTATGACCAATATCAAATAAGTTAAAATTAAAGTGAATTAAATTAATAACAAGCAATCTAAAACAAAATTAACTTTATCATTGTAATCAGCATTTATTCTGAAAGATTCAAGTCACTGTCCTCCTATAAGACTAAGAACGAAATAGATCGGATTCATGAAATTTCATGAAAATCAGAAATAAATAGAAGCGAGAACGAAAACTTATTCATTTCTTGATTGTTGATGATGGATGCTTGATTTGGCATGGTGATTTTCGTCGAGTATTAGATGCTCCACTGTGCAAGCACCTGGATGCAAGTTTCAAGTCTATCCATGGATCTGCGGTTCTACATTTATAAATACGATTCACGTAAATTCCCTCGTAACGTCACATCATCAAAGTTGAAATCCAAGGCCCACCAACTAGCGCAAACAAAAAACCTTGTGAAACACTAACATGAATTGGAGTGCACAATTAGAAGCAAGGATGAGGACTTATTATTTCTGTGTTTCACAAAAAGTCACCCTGCGTCATGTAGTAAAACATGCGATTCTATTAACGCCGGGACAAACTCGTTAGATGATTTTTGAGGGCAACCTAACCTACTTTTTAGGTTAGAAATTGAAACCTCAATGTTTTCTTCATACATTTGTAGCTTTGATGCAACGAATTATAAAAGTGAATCATTTAACTTAAATTATGTAGAGCCTCCCTAAACACTAGCCATGTAAGCCAATGCAGTCGCAATTATTTATGTTTAAAAGTCATGAAGCATGAAGATAATGTTTCAAATCGTTGCAAAACATTCATGAAAAAACTAGGTAGATGTAGAGTCTAATTGTTATAAAGATTTCTACTGAATTGTTGAATTTGTTTTCAAGTAACTATATTAATTAATCGAGAAAGCATCATAATATGATGCTTTCTCGATTAATTAATATAGTTAATATAGTTATATTATCAAAATATCGAAAGTAATTCCAACCCACCTCGTATTCCAGTTTGATGAGACATAATACTGACTGAATTGAACTGCTTCTATCTGAAATCAGTTTTCATGTAATTCAATGGAAGAAATTAATGAATTTGATAAACTAAATACTAGTAATAAACTACTAGAAAGTGCTAACCACTTCCATTTTCTAGAGATCACTGTGCAATAAGCATCTTCAAGGAACAAGGAAGACAAACAGCTGATCATAAGCTTTAATCAGTATTGCCAGGCGCAATCTGATAAATTGTGGGGGGATTTGGCTAGAAGTTACTTTACGTTTACCGTACAGATGACACGCTATCTGTAGATTTGAGTGTCGATAATTTTTTCAAAAAAATGTGTGAACGTTTTTATCTCAACAGTTCTTTTTTATGAATGTTTGGGCGCTAAATCCGAATTTCATGTTTCCCAACTCGTGATTGCACAGCTTCACACTGAAAAAAAAAAACATTCAAGATTTTTGAATTTTTTCTGTTTATCAGTAATATCTCGAAAGATTCGAATTTTCTGAGAAACTGTATTCTTTACATAATAAAGAGTTACGGATCTAGTAATATATATCAATGGGAAAAGTACTTTCGTGCACTGGAATTTACTTTCCCGCACTGGTGCAGGAATAGACTATATTTGCGTGCTACAGTTAGTGCAACGTTTTACAAATAGGCACGTTTTCGGGTCACTATAGGAAAAAATAATTTTAAACAAAATCCATCTATGATTTCTCAATTAAGCATCAGGACAGAGGGAATAGTTGAGGAAAAAATTCTATGCTCTACAGTAAAAACAAACAAAGCCCTCCCTTATCTCATCATCACAAAAATGTGGCATAATAGGTTCTGTATCAAAGGCACTATGTACGTCGTCAACTATCAATAATCATTTGGGGACTTGAATGCCAAGGAAGTGCGGAGGGGACAAATATCCTCAAGAAGGGGTTTGAGGATCCCCTACTGGAAAATTTAGAACAAACTATTTTTAAAAACTTCGTTTTTAGGTTATAAAGAAGTCTAAATAGAGAAAGGCCCCCATTCTAGGACCACCCTGTTGGTGATACCAGAATCATTTCCCAGAAGCTCTGTTTTATCATAAAGCCTAAAGCTGCATAGACACCCCCAAATTTGATTAGAATTCCTAGACATATTATTATGGGTAGGCGATTGAAAAAAATAGGGTTCTACGCTATGTGGATATTTATTTACTCCTTCTATTTTTACACATTAATTTTTATATTAGAGCGTTTATTTCCTTATTTGACATGAAAGGACAAGCAATCATTTTCCATTGCGAGTAAGTTTGGTGCAGTTAAAGAGCGTAAGTTCTCCTCCACCAATAAGTAAGTGCATTCTGCGGCTCTTGTAGCGCAGTTGATGGAAGCGTTTGTCTGTGATTAGATAAGACTCTGGCTGTCTTCGTTTCCTGCAGCCTTGAGTTCCAATTTCATTCAGCCATCGATGTTTCTCATCATTTACTCATCCATCTCATTGAGTCTCCAGACTCATGTGAGCGTCATCCACAATAAAAAATTCATACTATTTTATTATGTGTTTGGCGTAGTCTTTCTTTTTTATCACTTACCTGGTGTTTTGGAGCCCATCTAAAACTGTAGTAGATTCACCATTCCTAACATCATTCATCTCATTATCCACGCACAAGTTTCAAACTCATGTGTGCTTGATCAGAACGAGAGAAAAAACTCCCTTCATAACATCACCATTCCACCCTCTATCGGCGAGGAGGGAATTTCTGTGAGCGGTAGGGAAATTTTGTAGCACCACAGGGAATATTTTCGTTACACACTGGTGGCTTTAACTGGCAGACCTGCTAGACCAGTCGGTGCCTGGATATCAGTTGTGTTGTGATAACATAGGAGCGGTATAGAGGAGTTTATTCAGGGGTAGTTTACTGTTTTATAAATGCGATATATGAACTATGAATAGAAATGCAAATTAACAACTGAAATCTTGTGGTAATTTTGTGTTTATTTTTGTAGACTACACAGGGTGCCCGGCTATGTGAAGTAAGTACATCATTTTCTTGACACATTGTATATTGACGTGCTTGAGCATTTGAGCTTCGTGCTTTGAGGGGTGGTTTTATTATGTGAATGACTTGCATTCCTAGCGTTACGCGTTCTGAGCATTGTGAACCATTCCTCTTCCCCTTATAATAATTATAATTCTATTTTGTTTCATATCAATTATTATGATACGTTGTATTCCTCTTCCCATAATAATGCTCGTAATTCCATTTTGTTTCGTAACAAAAATTGTTATGATACGTTACAAAATGTAGCAACATTTTGCACAGTGTATAGTAAACATGCTACCTGTTATAATCATTTATGAACTGGTGAGGTCTAAAAAACTATGTTCTATGAACTTATAAGCTTTATCATCTCTTACCCGGTGGTTCGGAATCCACTTAAGGGAAGTGATAGCCATGAGCCGTAGCAGGTATCTGTTCAATCAGATTAGATAAGCAACACTCTCCTGGGCCCTCTCTGTGAGGGTGACTGATTGGATGGGTCAGCACAAAAGACTCTGTTCCCTGCTGTAAAATCACTTTCCGGTGGTTTGGAACCTTCCTAAAAATGTTGGTCCACTTTGTTCCATATAACATGACTCAAACAGCGAGGTGGAACTACCCGTACGGGTCTCCCCACCAATGGAAGCCAAACTATTCTTATTTCAAAATAAAGCCTTGAACTGTATTCTTGCACATTAATAGTCTTTTTTATTATTTGAATGAATTGTTTCATTTTCATGTATAAATAAACCGATACAACGGTGTATCCAAGGACCCGAAGAATTTATATAAAATAATTATCATTATCACTATTATCAGTTGTTCTGATAGGCATATGCACCATTTAACTGCTTTGATTTCTATAAATATCATATGCTTCCCTAATTAATACTTTAAAACTTTCTCTCCTTAATACGATAAAAAAAAATCCTTATTTGGTTTAATACAGTTTTTAATATTTCATATTCCTATGTTATTCCACGAATATTTTTCTATGCGAACATTTCAGTAGAAATTTATTTATGTGGTTTCAGAGTCACTGTGTTAAATAATAAATGTAGAATCATGAAACAATGACAGCCACGTGAAGACTCTTAGGGTGCTTGCACAGAGCAGCATCTCACATTCTATGATAATCACCATCGCAATATCAGCAAACACATGGTATACAATTGTGGTATTCACGCTGCTTCAATCTGTTGTACACCATTCCACAGCATGCGTTTGATTTTTTGATGGTGATAATTAACAATTACTGGATTCTACACTGAGCAAGCACCTTTGTAGTCAAATAGCTATTACTTAGTTACAATATAAAATAGCAATTATATGCCTTTAATAAGTAGGAAGACCATTACCGTTCCATTCTGCCGTTTGGGCGAGCCATTTTGTGATTTACATTTCATCAAAGTTGATACAATTTTATTTTTGTGAGGATATTTTTTATCACAATTAATTTAATTTTTTGAAACGTCAGCTCCAGTTATTACCAACCGTCCTCTTCTATTATCAACTTACACTAACTTGTTGTTTTTATCATAGCAAACTTATTATATTAATACAAGGTATTACAATATGATTTAAACAATACTTCCACCAAATTCATTATAATTTAGAATTAAAATCTAGATAGAATCTTTAATCGAATTAGCTGATAAGAACTAAAGTTGATTTGCTTGATAACATCAACTAAAAATTTCTTTTTCATTATTCACTGAACCAGTTTTGTGACTTTACTAATCAATAACTCATCAATTAATCTTTCAGTAATTCAAACTGCTTTCATACCTCATTAGACTACTTGTAATTAATTATTAAAGCCCGCGTCTAAGACGGGTACTTGCGCTAATTAAAAATAGCCATTTACGCTCAAGGAAAGACAATGAACTACATTCACTGTGAATCCTCTTTGGATCAATTAAAAGTCTCATTCTTGAAATATTGTGATTTATTGATCAAACTTCAATTATATTCACTGATAAGAGTTGAATTCAAAAATATTTTTCCTTCAGCTAATACTGTATATGTTGATAGCTACAGCTAAATTGAAATCTGTATTTCGACAAAAACTCTTATCAGTAGGCTACTACACTGAGGCTGACTGGCTATTGCACTCACTAAAATAATGAAAAATGTACTTTGAAATTATGAATATTGGCCTGGAAATGCTTCGTAAAAAAATAAAGATGGCAGACGATTGCAGCTATTCAAAAATTAGCGTAGCTTTCATTTAGTCTGTAGATGAGTTGGTTTTTCTTGTAAAATGACCTGAAAAATAAAATTATACATACAACAAGCTCATGAGTACAATAACTAAACATTGTGCAAAATACGGCGAAAAATATTTAAGTTCTATAGGTTTTCTAAATAAAAAGTTCCAATGATCTACAAATTTCAACTCTGCTTTTGAAATTAAATAAGAGAAACATTATTGAGCTACTTCATTTACGCTTGGGAAATGATAGCCATGAGCCGTAACAGGTATCTGATTAATCAGATTGGATAAGCAACGCTCTCCTGGGGTCTCTCTGTGAGAGTGACCGATTAAATTGGCCAGCAAAAAGACTCTGTTCTCTACTGTAAAATTACTTCCCGGTGGTTCGGAGATCACCTAAAGTATTGTATGTAGGTCTACCATGTTTCTAATAACATGGCTCAAGCGGCGAGGTGGAACTACTCGTAAGGGTCTCCCCACCAATAATTTTACTTAGTGATACCTTTCATCACAATTAGTTCAATTTTTGTGCAATAAAATTTGCAAGCACATGTGATTTTATTGCATGTAATAATTTCTGGAAGTGATCTGCTTACGTTTTACTATTTACGCTTAATTATATGTAGGCTTTATAATGTGATAAATATAATATGAATATGAATAAAATGAAGAAAAAAAAACTGGAAAAATATGCACAGAGCAAAGGAAACATGTTCATAGCTAAAGAATGGAGGGGTTTTGGAAGGAGAAGTAGGGAAAAAAAATATTTTTCTATATTTTCCTCTCGCTTTTCTTCTCGCTTTTCTTCTCCCTTTTCCAACTATGCCGTGACCCTGGTAATTTTCCGCTTCCTGTGCTCTGTTCGTCGGAAAATTGTGTTAGTTACATCAATAACTAAAAAAAATGAATGATCACGATGAATTCGGGTTGAAACACTGTCCTAAGGTCAATAATGAAAAATAATTAAGATTATGAATAAAATAAATGCCTAGGTTGATTGCACAGTGGAGTATTCGAAATGTTAATCTCCATCACAAAATAAAATACCTGCTATTGAATGGTGTATGACAGATTGGAGCATTGTGAATACCACCATTCTATAGCATGTGTTTGATTTTTCTAAGGTTATTATCATCTAGTATTGAATGCTCCACTGTGCAAGCACCCTATGGCTTTTCATCCTCGTTTTTCAAAGAAACACGAAGAAAGCAAGAACTAGAACTGAAGGAAGCCGTAGAAGACTTTTCCTTGCTTTTCCGGGACTAGGGTGTGGAAAAGGGGGGGGGATAAAAAGGACTGAGCTTCCTCACACAATTTTCCGACGAACAGAGCACAGGAAGCGGAAAATTACCAGTGTCACGACATAGTTGGAAAAGGGAGAAAAAAGAGAGGAAAGTATAGAGAAAGATTTTTTCTTTTTCCGAAGGATGAAGCCCACATAGGTCTGAGACCTGAGCGTGGATAATGATGGTGATTGATGAGTTGGACCAACAGTTTTAGGTGGGTTCCGAACCACAGGGAAGTGATTTTACAGCAGAGAATAGTGTATTTTTTGCTGGCCAATCCAATCGGTCACCCTTACAAAGAATGCCCAGGAGTTTGTAGTTTATCTGATTCAACAGATACCTGCTACGGCTGACGGCTATCACTTCCCTAAAGATAGGATAGATAAACAGAGAGAAATATGAAAGAGAAAAGATGATAGTGATTTGTATGATAGGAGAAGGAAAGTAGGCTGAATGAGGAGAGAGGATTGACCAAAGAAGGAGAAGAAGAATGTATTACTAGGGGACGGGTTCCAACTACTACTAAAATAAAATAATTGAATTGAAATTTCTTATGTAGGATCACTTACCGGTGATTCGTAATCCACCTGAAATTGTAGGTTTACCATGTTCCCCATAACTTGACTAAATCGCGAGGTGGAACTACCTATAAGGATCTCCCCATCATAAAAAGCCATACGCTAAATAAGTTTACGAATAAATAAGTTTTTAATTCAATGTGAAGCTTATTTTCAATATTCATGTTCCAATATGAGCTCATTCTGAGGATAATAGGATTCAAGCACCCTCTTTATCCATAGGTACTTTTACACTCTTCAGGCTATTGGTGTGAGGGGTGTAGTGTTGGAGTGGTTCAAGTCCTACCTGGAAAATCGTATACAGAGAGTGAGGATAGGGAAAAAATTGAGTTTAGAAGATGGCCTACCAATAAATTTTGGAGTACCACAAGGAACAGTACTTGGACCCATCTTGTATCTCATCTTTGCCAATGATTCATGCTCAATGTATGTCAATGGCAAGGTTATTGCGTTTGCAGATGATACGGCTATAATATTCCAAGGCCCCAACTGGGATGATGTCTTCAATGCAGCTGAATTGGGAATGAAAAAAATTACATCTTGGCTGCACAACAACATTCTGACTCTCAATGCTTCAAAGACAAAATTTATAGCGTTTTCACTGACAGATTCCAAAAAAAATTATAGAAACACAATCAAACTTCACCATTGCAAAATAAGTAGTATAAACTGTAATATTGTCCTTCAATTGAAGGCACAGATAATTTAAAATATTTAGGAGTTATAATAGATGACTTACTTCGTTGGGATACACATCTTACATCAGGTAGCAAAACTCAGAAAATTGATCTATAAATGTATCCAATTAAAACAGTTATTAACAATAGAAATGTTGAGATGTGTATACTATGCATTGTTCGAGTCTATAATAAGG
>OX418216.1:20472724-20547537 GCA_948455865.1 Conomelus anceps
AACATGGCTCAAACGGCGAGGTGGAACTACCGTAAGGGTCTCCCCACCATTAAAAGCCATACGCTTATTATTATTATTATTAATAAATGTTTCTTCAATAGTTCAAGAAATTGTTAGACTAAAAAAATCAGTTTAATCTCACCTGAAAATAAAAATGGAAATATTTATATTAATACACAAATCGAAAATCAAATATACGGAATATTTAGAAACATAGACTGAAGAATGAATATTATTATATAAGTGATATTATTAATACACCAATATTAATTTGAAAAATGTTCTCAAGTATTTTTAAGAAAATATGATTTGAAAATTCATAATATCAGTTTGATGAACTCGCATGATGCTATCTTGCTTTTTCTTCTTCCAGGCCAAATTTTAAAGTTGTTTTGCTTTAATTTCAGAAGAATTTAAATACCCATATAATCCAATATATAAACCACTACAATAACTTACTTAGTGACGAATAACTTGAGTGTTTTTGTGGGGAGGGGGGGGGGGAGATAGGCTATGACCAATAATAATAAGTTTGGCATTCCTTGTTTCATTATAGTTTAGTAGATAATTTGACAAATCGAAATATCAAATTACACTAGATTCTTGGAAAATTATTATTTTTAAAGGACTCAAGCAAATAATTGACAACACATGTTTGTTTTACGAAATTTATATTCATTGTTAGGGGGGGGGGGGGGGGCTTCTGGGCCCTCCATTATTCTCCATTATATATTCCTTGAATCTACTTCCACTGTAGATGATAAAGAAATTGATACCGGTGAAGTGGTCTAACTTGGAAAAGCTTCCAACATTGACTTGAATTTATTTACTTTATTTTGGACCCGACAGGGCCCAATTGCAATCGTGCCGTTGTCCGTCCGTCCGTACTCTTGCTCTTTATATGTTATGAGATCTATTGAACACAAAGAAGAAACAAAACTCTCTTTCAAGAACTGCCGGTCTGCATTTTTTGTGAATCAGAAGGCATGTGATATCTTATAGAAATCAAAAACGTGTAATGGTGCATTTGTCTATCAGCACAAATGATAATAATAATAAATATTTCATGTTTTTTCGTCTGGTCCTTGATACTGGTAAAGTTGTGTAACTTGGGACAGTTTTCAGCTTTGACTTGAATTTATTTACTTTACGAATATTATTTGAAGAACTATGTTCTCAATACACTGTAAGCTTAGATCTTAAATAATACTTAGGAAATATGAATAAAGTTCCCTTTTTTTTTCATTTGCTCCACACGATTATGATTTGAAGAATCAATTTTATTCACATTTATAGCTTAGGTCTTAATAAAAAAAATTATACCTTCATCTTTATCATTCCATAAGGCTCTAATTTTGACTAATAAAAATTATTCATTCATTCATTCATATGCATAAAAATTTATTTTTTCAACCCATTCAAAAACAAATAAATAAAAATATGGTATCTCTATTGGAGTAAAGTATCAAGTATCAGACAAGAAGTACAAGTGGAGAAAGAAGAGAAGAAAATAAAAAGAATAAGAAAAAAATTGTGGAGATAAACGGGACTTGCCGGTTTGCACTGTTGGCAACTTTTAATGGGATCTCGGGCCGAATTTTGTACACAAGAAAAGAGCTGACTCAGCGTTTCTTGCAGCAGAAGCAAGCAGCCACAGTGTAGGAGTAGCTCTTCACCGGGCTAGCTAGGTGGGACTCAGCCTCAGCATGCTCTACCTCCCAGATCATGTTCTTTTTCTTCTCTTTCTTCTTCTCCTTCTTCCATTCTACGCTGGTTCATAATATGCTTACTGACTTTCTTTACCCTCTCACTCTCATTTTTAAATTTCTCTCTCCTTTTCCTTTTAAACTCGCTTCCAATCTCAATCTGCCATTAAATCTCATGTTATGTCGTTCCTTACTTTCATCCTATCCACTTATTTTCACTCTTTTCTATTTTTTTTTATTTGAAAATATAGACATCTATCAATTATAAATTGAAGCTGAAATAACTATTCATTAATTATTAAAAATTTGGAAGAAAGCAGTTGTGCGCGATAGCCTGTTACATCTTTGTTTGATTGTATTTCCATCATTAATGAATAAATACATGAAAGATAACTATAAAAATAATTGAATAAATAATAATACAGATGTTGTCACAACTAATTAGTATTAACATAGGAGATAATATTATTATTTATAGTTTTGATTGTCACCGTATTTTCAATCTCAATGGAACTAAAACTAAAATACAGAGGAGCTCAATATAAAGAGACAAATACTATTGGTTTTGTAGACTGGGAGCCCCGCATCGGTCGAACCTTTACATTGGCTGATACTAGACACGCCCATTAGTAACAAGAAATTACCGACCAATGATAAACAAGTAAAAAAACAAGTGACCTACCATCCAAATACAGATCAATATAATACTTTGAAAAAATTGAAGGCCAAGCAACAGAAAAATTAATAAACATGTAACAGACATCCTATTAAAAAAAAAAACTACCCAATAAAATAAAATTTAAAAAATTGCGAAAAATGTTATTATTTTAATACTTTATTTTGGAAAAAACGAATTGTTTGATCGAAGTAAGAAATATGTGATTATTTTTATTTTCCAAGGTGTCTTTTAGTTATAAAACATTATCAAAAGTGTAATTCAATTATCGTTTTACTGGTGAAGGTGATGTTGAGGAAGATATTCATAATGATTAATAAGACTTGAGATTGTCACAACCACGTTTAATGAAAACAGTGAGATACTAGTTTCGGGTGTTACACCACTATCAATCGCAATCAAACTAGAACTAAAGTACAGAATAGCTTAATATAAATACTGAACATGGAATGATACTATTGGCTAAGGGAGAAAGTGTTTCTAATAGGCTGGTCTTCAATGAAGGTCTGTGGTTGGCTGAAGGCCAAAATAAGACACGCTCACTGGTGGGAGGAGCAACAAATAAGTGTCGAAATCAAGAACCAAAAACCGGAAACACTTTCATAATATCTAATAACAGGAATTTAGAAAAATATCACTAACTTACTTACAAAGATCACAGGACAACCAATTAAAAGCTTTAGTGACATACAGTAAAAAACAATTTCTAAGCTGTCAAAAAGGGTGATTAAAAATAAAATAGAAAATACAATTTTTTATAACCAAAAACCTTGTGCACAGCCTCAAATGCTTATTATATAATAATTGAAAAAGAGTCGCCATCTTGTAAGTCTCTGGATTCTATTGTTTCTTTTCCCCCTAGCAGTTTGACTCATTGACGTTTCAATCAGTAGCGCCTCACTCTATAGTTTCGAGTTGTACGTAGTAATTCCAAGTAATACTTTGAATCTGAACCCTCCTTCCTTTCAAAAATACCCCTCCACCCTAACCCTCTCCATTCCTACCCAATCCATCTCTTTCTCCCCCTCCTCCCCTACCTCATCAACTCACACCACCATCGCGGCTACCACACTCATCATCCCAGGGGTGAAATGCATCATCATTATGAATAAAGTCAGCCTCTGTAGCTGGAAGGGTGACTTGGTTGCTTCACGCAAACCTTTCCTTTCCTTCTAATTTTATCAATCTCTCTTTCTCTACCTATTCGCGTACTTCTCATACCCCTCTTTTTCCTTCTTTCTTCCTTATCATCCTCCCACTCCTCATATTTCTTCTACATTTCGTCATCTTCTCTATCACCTTTTCAATGTCAATTTTTGCTATCCCTCTTTCAATCACTTACCCGGTGGTTCGGGACCCACCTGAAATAGTAGGTTGACCATACTCTCATAATATGGCTCAAACGACGAGGTGGAACTACTCGTAAGGGTCTCTCCACCAATAAAAGTCATACGCTTATTATTATCATCATTATTCTAACGTAAGAATCTTACAGTCCAAGAATCTCTCTGTTACCTGTTAATTTATAGTATGCTCTGTTTTGTACAATCATTCTGATTTGAATAAATTATTTAATTTCCCAACAGATAGATAAACCACTAGTTCTGAGAATAGAAGACCTCACTCAGAAGAGGATGATATTTTCAAAATAAATAATTGATGTTAAAAACTACATAAATCAATATTTGAACATTTTGAAACCCTCCTAGAAATGAACCCTTATACCTAATAAAGGGTTACTATGCATTTTTAGGAGCTCTTAGTATTCACAACCAATAATAAAAATCACCCATTAAAAAAAAATAAAAACTTGTCTAAAAACAAAACAAACTATCATATGTGAACAGTATCTTTGAACACTTCAAAGCATGTTTTATTATACAATAGTTCATATCACCAAACAGACTATAGAGGTATGGTGACAATGTTTTAGTTCTGAAGTTTATAAAACTCAATATTTTTAACTTCCTTGAAACTGTTTGCTCAGTGCATGATTTTCACAGGTTAATTCTATTGATTTTCTTTCCCACAATGACACCCATGTATGGGGTTTTTGTTATGAAAATCGCCAGTGGAACAAACATGTGTAGAACTTAAACCACCAAAGAAAGATTTTGATGAACTATTCAAATTATTGGAACTATTTTACTATCAAATTATTCAAACTATTGAAATTATATGAAAGGAACAGCTTTTTACAAAAGCAATTTGTAAGTGAAAGAATATATAAAAAATTGAAATATAAATAAAATAATCTAATAGCGATCATCATGACACACGGCTATTTTACTAGCTAACAAGCCCACAAGCCAGCGAGTAGGTATTGAGGCTGTGCGCAGGGTATTTGGTCATAATTTTTTTCGAAGTTTCTTGTGTTGGATATTATTAGGACTTGGTAATGTTATCTATTGATTTGAGCAAAAAGTTTTTTCTTTAATTATTTTGTGAAATATGGTGGTTCAAAGTTGAAACTTCTCGGTTTTCGGGGGCAATGGGCTCTTCTACCAGTTATTTTAACTCTTGATAATTTTTCTTAAACTAAAAGATACCTTGAGGAATAAAATGACATATTTTCTATTTAAATTCAACAAATGGTTTTCTAAAAATAAATTTAAAAAAATCTTGAAAAAACTATTTGTATGATTGGAGAAAAAATGTGCTATTTTATTACTTGGGTTGTCTTTTAGTTATAGAAAATTTATCAAGAGTTTTAAATAACTCGAAGAGTTCAATTGCCCCAAAACCAAAGGTTTTAAACTTTGAACTCCCATATTTTACAAAATAATCGAAGAAAAAATTTCTCTTAGAGCAATAGATAGCATTTCAAAGTCCTAATAATATACAATACAAGAAACTAAAAAAAAAAAATATGACCAACAACCCTACGCACAGCTTTAAAGTAGCCTAGTTTCAACTATTTTCTAATATCCAATTAGTAAATATTATATATCTGCTAATTAGCTCGTAAACATTCAGCGAGTCTACAATCAAATTGTGAACTCTCCAGCGAGCAGCTTGTAAACTCGCTCAATGCGCTCCACTCTCCCTACAACCCTCAAGAGGAGAAGAATTTCTATGCCGGTGGCCAAAATGAATGTTGTGAGGGGTTGAAAGAAGAATTATTATGGAGGAATTATATAATGGAGGAGTGATACAGTGTTTCAAGTTAAGAGGGGAGGCTAGTTCCTTCTCTCATTTGGGAGCCGAACCCTACCGGGAGAGAGCTTAGAGAGGAAAGTGAGAGAGAGAGAGTGAGAGTGAGGGAGTGTGTGCCTGAGTGAGAGAGAGTGGGAAAGAACGAGCTAGAGTTAGTGTGAGAGTGAAGGGGAGAAAGTGTGTGAGAGAGGAAGAGAGTGTGTTAGAGAGAGGGTGATAGAATTTTATTCCCTGCTGGAATCAATGAATATTCTATTAAAAAACTATTTACATACCTATAATCCCTGCACTGTTGGAAGGGATTACTTTTCAACTGTTTTGCTCTATGGTGCTGAAAATCGATTGCTGATTCCATCGTTCTGAATCATTTCATTCTCTGTCTGACTACGCAGGCGGGGAGTAGTTGAGCTCTAACTTCTTCTAAGTTACAAAATTACCAAGATACTTCCAAGGGTGATAAGGAGATATTTTCACTTGCAGTTTTTCAAATAAATTCTGGTGTTTAATAAAACTTCAGTAAGGTGAATAAACTCTGGACTTCAATAAAGCTTCAGTAAGATGAATAAAACTTTAGTAAGGTTAATAAAACTTGAGTGGTGAATAAAGTTTCAGTTTTTCTATTACTATTACTCCAGTAATGTACTTTAGCGAACTTCAGTATTCCTTTTACTTTAGTTTTTGACCAGTATAAACTGATAACTACACAGATTAACTGATATTATTAGAGTAATAATACTAAAAGTGCGTGAATAAACTGTACTTTTTTGAATTTTATAAGTAAATACTGGTATTTTGTTAAGGCTGCCTTTGATCAGACTAAACGACGTAACCCCTTTTCGTCATTTTATGAATGTAAGTAGTGAAAAGAAATACTTGGATAGACGGCGTATGAGTCTTTTAATATTATGTTCAAAGAGCTACTTATATTTGAAAAAGAATCTGTAATTTATCTTAGTAGAATTTTTCTACCAGCTTGCAAAAAGGCAAGGCATAATCACCTCATCTTTAAAAAATATGAAATCTCGTTTCGTTACCTATAAATAAAAAATAAAATTTCAGTTTTATAATTTAGTTTTAGTTTCGCATCTTATTTCTATCGGTTTTTTACTTTAGCCTTTATGTTATTTACATTACTTCATGCTTGCTCATTTTTGCAATGAATTTCTCTGAATAGATAACATTCAATAAAATTTAATGTTATCTATTCAGAGAAATTGTACCATTTTAATGGCCTCAACAAAAATTTGCATTTTATTTGAAATATTCAAATTATCGGAATTTTCATTTAATAGGAAATTGCGTTTCTTTATCACTGGTAATGTTTACGAGTGGAGTGTTGAAATGAGTACTCATATGAAAGCAATTCCTAGGCATGAGGTCATTTTTTCTGACATGTGTTCAACAGTACAACAAATGTTTCACATTCAGTAATTACTTAAAAATATTAAAAGGAATTAGTTTATCACACACAAATACTTAGTTACTTGTGAGTAAAAGTGAAAGGTTATCCACCTATTTTTCAGTTGATACTTTCTTGAACAGTATTTGCTTGTACCCTAAGGGTGACCGATTGACTTGGCCAGCAAGAAAGACGCTGTTCTCTGGTGTAAAATCACTTCCCGGTGGTTCAGAACCCACCTAAAAGTGTAGGTGTAACTCATCAATCACCATAATCCAAATTCATTACCCACGCACAGGTCTCAGACCCATATGGGCTTCATCCTCCGAGAAAAAACGTACCAGGAGCAAAACGTACCACCCGACATAATGTACCACTTTCGGTATTTACCTGGGGAAGTTATAGCAATAATATCAAGATAGTATTACTAAGAGCACCAAAAAATACGAGTCCAACTTATTAATCACCATCATTCAGCTCATTACCCACGCACAGGTCTCACACCTATGTGAGCTTCTGAACCACTCGAATGAACCAGGATTTACGTCTCAGTAATAGCCTAAGTCAAGTTCATTCACATGACTCAATGTATTGAAATTTATTCATTTTCTTCATAAAACCATTGCAATAACAAAACACATCATAAATAAAATGAAGAAATAGTTCCTCTTATTGACAAAGAAAGTGAAAGAGGAACGAGCTCTCATCAGAATACAAGAAAGGTCAATACAAAATTTATATACCATAAAACTACAAATCTATGCATTAATTGTAATATGCTAAAAAATACAGCATTGTAACAAAAAAATAGAAAAATACAAAACTCATGTTTGTAAGGTATGACGTTTCATATCATAGCACATAAATAAAAAGCACAGTAATGTGGCAATACAGCAACTAAAGAAAGATTGAAGGCATTCTCTACAGATAGCAGAAACGTATTGAGTAAATTAATTTAAATTTTTTTATATTTCTTATTTACATTTTACATTGAATTACTATTTATATTCAGTAAAAGAAGTACTACTGAAAAAGAAGAATTAAAAGCAGAAGAATAGAAAGAAGGAGGAAAAAGAAAGAACGATGTGGAGGAAGAGAAGCCAGGAGTGAAAAAAAGGGAAACACAGTTGGATCATTTCCCAAATATCGAGAATAATAATAGACCTCTTATTCCGGGCACAACAAATGATACATTCTTCAAACCATTCTCTCCCTTTTTTTTTGCTTTTTTGGGTTCGTAAAGCAACACCACAAAAACAACTTCATTCCTATTCACTTCGTGTTCTTACAGTGCGCGAAAAGAGAGAAGAGAGAGAAACACTGTCAATAATAAGTATGTGAGAGTGAGGGAGAGGGAGGGAGAAAGAGAGAATGAGGGAGAGTGAGAGAAAGAGTGAAGAGAGAGAGGATGAGGGAAAAAAGAAACTACAATAAAAACTTGAAAAGACGGTTCACAGTTTTACAGATAGAGGGTTTCGCGACGCGACTGGAGAAAAACTGAATTGAAAAGCTGGAAAATTCACAAGTAAGGAGAAATAGGAGTTGGAGACGATTTTCCCGAGAAAAATCATAAAGAAACTGGAAGATTTTATTATAGCGCTGCTCTAAATAAGTTTTATTAAGTGAAACGGCTCTTTGAAAGTTTTCTTGTGACTGTCTCTACAATGTAACTTGTAGACTACGCCGAGTTGAATGGAGGGGTCGAGAAAAATAATAAGAATGGTTGAGAGAGAGAGAGAGAGAGAGAGAGAGAGAGAGAGAGAGAGAGTGCATGTGAGAGAGACAAAGGAAAAAAGAGAGAGATTGAAATATTCGATATTCATTTGTTACAGCTTACATTGCCAGGTCTCAAAAGAGACCTATGGCAAACACTACTCTTGAAACTAGAAAATACATAAAGTGATAATAATAATAATAATAATTAGGAGATAGGGGAAGAAAGAAGATAGGGAGGATGAGGAAGTGCAGAAGAAGGAGGAGGTGGAAGAGGAGGAGGAGAAGGAGGTTGACGATTAGGAGAATGAGAAGGAGGAGGATAACGTGTAAAAGAATTAAATGAACAAAGAGAAGGAGTAAAAGGAGAAGAAGAAGGATGAGGAGGAGGAGGAGAGGTAAAAAAAAGAGGAGGAAGAAAAGGTGGTGGCTGAGGAGGAAAAGGATGAGAAGGAGGAGAAGAAGGAGGAGGAAGTAGTACAGAAGGAGGTGGGAAAGAAGAAGGATAAGGGGTTGATGAAGAACATGAAAAGGAGAAGGTGGAGGAGAAATAGATAGTGTGGGGAAGAGTATGAGAAGAAGGATAGCGTGTAGGAGAAGAACACGAACAAGGAGAAGGACGAGGTTGAAGGTGAGAAGAAAGAGAAGAAAATCGATAACGTGTAGAAGAACAATAAAAACAACGGATACGAAGAACAAGAATTAGATATGATAATGATGAAGAAAAAAATTGAAAAAGGATACAGCAAGTAAGCGAGAAAACGCAGGAAAAAAGAATTAAATTACTACGTTGTTTGCAAAAAACTTTCAAACTCAAAGATTTAACTGGTTTATTGTAGTTCGTTATATGCGGAAAGAATAATGCTGCATATAGCGAGATACAAGAGATCTGAGATGCAAAATTGGGAGATGGACAAATTTAATGGACAGAGAACATTCTTCTTCAAACTGGCTGCCAAGAAAATTTTCTGTCTGCAAAGTTTGAGTTAAAGAAAACTGAGAAAAAGAATAAATAAAAGAAGAAGAGGGAGAACAAGAAGAAGAAGAAGAGCTTGAAGAAGCGGGAAGAAAGTTTTGCTGAGTTCTCAGCGTTGAGGTATTTTTATGCAGTACTCAGGATATACAAAATTTGAGTAACTATGAAAAAAGCAACTCTTTGAATTGCATTAAGAGAAAAAAATGAGAAAAGAAAGGAAGAAAGAATGAAAAGGAAAAACAATTGCAAAACTGCATAACGAGAGCTGAAAAACTTTCGTACTAAACACTGAGATGTTTTAAAAATAAGAACGTTTGAAGTTTTCTTCAACTAAACCATCCTTGAGGTCTTGTCTGCGTTCTAGATGGTTTTGAAAAGTGAATTAAATAATTTCAATCAGGAATTGGATTTGAGGGATAAATTTAAAATTGACAAACAAAAGAGAAAATAAACCGATTTAACTGAGTATTCACGGGCTCGACGAGTTTACATAGAATCATAATTATCATCATAAGTTGTGTTTATACATCATAGAACTTCTTTGATTTCTATAAACATAATATGATTCCCAATTCACAAAAAATGCCCATCGGCAGTTCTTGAAAAAAGTTTTGTTTCTTCTTGTTCAATAAATCTCATAACATATCACGCCTCAATACTTTTACTTTGTTTTCTTTTTAATTTGATGATTTTAACAAATTTCATAAAATATTTCAACACAATAAAAAATTAAAACCTCATCGCTTGCACTGTAAAAATAAAGTTGATAATTGGGTTCAGCAGCAGCCTTCCTAATATTCTTCGGATCTTTTTGTATTCGAAATGAACTAGCTGTTCAGTGTTTTGATTTTCACTGGCCAAAACTGACCTAGATCCTTTAGTGACGATCTGATTTACATCATAATTATTTTAATATTCGACCCCCAAACTTCAAAATCATCAGCGATCTCACTTGGACTATGAGGAAGCTATATACCAAGTTTAGAGTCTACAATCTTTCTTTCAAGTTCTACAGCACGGACGGACAACAGCACGATTCCATAAAGGATCTGAAGGGTCCTTTACAATGATATATTGATAAATTTTATCAAAAATCGACTGCAAGATGTCTATTTCCTCTTTGCGTCTCATTATTGAGAATAGCAGCATTAAAAATCGTCTAATTTCATGCTACTACAGCTCTCTAAAACATTAAGATCATATAAATGATTACTGGTATCATCCATTAATTATTTTGTATTTCGAATGAAGACACTTCCTTTCCTGGCATAAAGCAGGTGAAACGGAGAGTGTATGAGTTTGTTCAAAGCAGGGCTTTCTCACAAATTAATATTAATTCCAGGCTGCCCCAAGACTTGTTTATAGAGATGGGAGAACTTCAACAAATATTTGAACTCGAAATTTATTTGCTAGATGTGCTGTGATGGTGTAGTGAAAGGGGATGGGAAGGGAATGGAGGTGATAAAAAGAGAATGGAATGGGTAAAAAGGGAATGGAGGAGGAATGGGAGGGGGCGAAAAGGAATGGAAGATGTAGGGGAGTTATTAACGGGAAGAGGGATAGATGGATAAGAGATGGGAAAGAGTGGGAAAGAGAAGGGGTAAAACGAAGGAATTGTGGGAGGACAAGGAATAGAGAAAGAGGAGAGAAGGAAAAGGGAATAAGAGGGTAGGTGAAGGTTGTATGTTCAATGTTGAGTTTCAGCTTGATTAGGTTGTGTATAGGTTTTAGTTAGTTTAGTTTGACTTGGAACTTGAACATGAAGCACTTTTTCTGTTCGATGGAGAGGAAAATGTTGGTTTCAAAAATCATACCAAGATTAAAGATTTTTATAAACAAGAGATTTTTGTGAAGCATATTATGCTCATACTTAATTTACAATCGAAGTCATAAATTGATTGTAAATTGTATAGGAATGTTTTCCATAATTGGTGTGCAAATTTAACTATATTTTAATTTTAAAGAAGAGTAATTTGTAATTGAAAGTAATTCATTATTTATCAATGTGAGGGTAATTTGTATTTTTATAGTAATTTTCAAGTAAAGGACTTTGTTCCAGGTAGTTAGTATTCGAAATATGTTATTTTTTATATTTTTGAATCTTGATTTATGAATTCGGAATTATTTCGTCGCAGAGAGTAAGCTAGATTCTTTGAAGACAGTTGGTAAAAAAAAATTAAATTTTGTATGACTTTTATTGCTGGGGAGACCCTAACGGTTAGTCCACCACTATTCAGAGAGCCTCAATCTCGCTTCCATTTGAACGGTTCAATTTATTTCAGTGCTTTTCAATTTGTAACCATTCCTGCGTCTCTATCAGAGCAGCTTTGCAGCGGTGAGCTTGAGCCATGGCTATAGGAAACATGGTGGACCTACAATTTTAGGTTGGTTCCGAACCATCGGGAAGTGATTTCACAGCAGAAAACAGAGTCTTTTCGATGGTCAATCCAATCGGTCACACTCACAGAGAGGGCCCAGCGTTGCTTATCTAATCTGATTGAACAGATATATCTGCTACGGCTCAAAGCTATCACTTCCCTATTTGGTCAATAGCCCAGGCAATGAATGTTTTGTGTCGTAACAAATTAGGGGAAAGCTGAATTTTTGCAGGATGTTAGTATACATAGTACTTACTCAAAAAACCAAAGTCCCGACCCCCACCCCGCTTGATTCCCCCACCACCCCCCTATCAACATTGCAAGAGCAGTACTTCAGTTAAAGGCTTATAACTCGAAAACTAATTAAGGTATCGTTGTGATTCTCATCTCATTTAATACTCAAAACTATTCTCTAAAACATATGTCATATACATTTTCTATGTAGATAGCCTAGTTTTTCAGTAAAAATATAGTTTATAGAAAGAAATGTCACCACGAACCACAAAAATCAACTTCAACTGATCATATCTTTTTTAATATCGCGTTATTGGTTGTGCCGTTCCTTACAAAACGTATAGATAATTTAATAAGCTTTAAAATGATGTGTCTATTGATTACTATAGTTCAAGTTATGGCGTCATAGTGAGTGATGAAATAGTAGCGGACACCGGGTCGCCGAACCCTACAGCACTGTGTATTGCATGGCGCTTGGCTACCCAGGACAATCCAATAAATAACTATTGTCAGACAAGCAGGACTATATATGCCAATCAATAGTACACGTTTAAAAGTACATTTTCCGAAAAGTCCCCAAAAATCCCCCTATATATAGTCCTGCTTGTCTGACAATAGTTATTTATTGGATTGTCCTGGATAGCCAAGCGCCATGCAATACACAGTGCTGTAGGGTTCGGCGACGCGGTGTCCGCTAATATTTCATCACTCACTATGACGCCATAACTTGAACTATAGTAATCAATAGACACATCATTTTAAAGCTTATTAAATTATCTATACGTTTTGTAAGGAACGGCACAACCAATAACGCGATATTAAAAAAGATATGATCAGTTGAAGTTGATTTTTGTGGTTCGTGGTGATATTTTTTTCTATAAACTATATTTTTACTGATAAACTAGGCTATCTACATAGAAAATGTATATGACATATTGCTTAGAAAATATTTTTGAGTATTAAATGAGATGAGAATCACAACGATACCTTAATTAGTTTTCGAGTTATAAGCCTTTAACTGAAGTACTGCTCTTGCAATGTTGATAGGGGGGTGGTGGGGGAAGCAAGCGGGGTGGGGGTCGGGACTTTGGTTTTTTTGAGTAAGTACTATGTATACTAATATCCTGCAAAAATTCAGCTTTCCCCTAATTTGTTACGACAATGGCCATTTTTTTGCATTCATTGCCTGGGCTACAAACAATGCTTGATCATGTTACTGAAAAGTGTGTCATGAACTACTCATCCTTATTACATTATATTTTGCCAATTGATATTTTTATCTCAAATACCAGGTAGAGTAAACTATCACCAATAAGATTTCCAAAGTTTAAATCCATTCAACTATGCGATCAACTGTATGAATTAAATAAATTGTAGGTACATACCATGTTTCTCATAATAAAACACTGTTTTTATTGTTTCATTTCCAGTGAACTTTTAAATTGATAGTCGTTAAGTGAAAAAAAATCATTTTGTTATTTTTCGAGTGAAGTTTTTTAGAAAATCTAAATTTTCAGTCTGTGTTAACCTCAATGTTTTGGATAATCTAACATATCACAAATTTGTGTGAAGAGAGCAGTTTTGGACTTGAGTCTGTTGCTCTTTCACATTCATTACAATTTTGACACAATAAATAAATAATATTGCTCAAATGGTTTGGGTCTCCCCAGTAATAAAATTTGTTCGTTTATTTTGTATGAAATCAATTTTTAAATGTGGAATTTCTGTTTTTTCTGCAGTTTTTCTTGGTGTTGGAATGACGCAATCGATTCACAACTGAGTGTTCCAGCCAGCGCCCTTTTTAGTGAGTCGATTTACAGATTTTAATTGATTTTTTCCATGATGCAATTCGCATTCTAAAAGCACGCATATCTCATAAATAAATTGTTTAGAGTTAGAGCATATTTTCACTAGATAACGAATTAAATTTCACAGTTTTTGGATCGTATTTATGAACGTTCATTCAGTGTTTCTTGACTCAATGCTGTCTTCTCTGTTCAATCTTCAATCATTTGCTGTCTTCTCTGTTCATCCTTTCGCCTCCTTTCAATAACTCATTGTCATTCTTCTCCATACATTACACATCTTTTCACATATCTTTATGTCAAATCGTTTGCGTTATGATTACAAAATTGTTTTATGTTGAATTCCCGCTCGTATAGACTTTCTGTCTCACCATCCTATCATTTTTTCTTGGCGGGCTTCACTTGCATTTCTTGTTTCATCAACGGCAGTATTTCTAATTTTGTGCTTTTATTTATTATTATTTTATTAATGATAATATTAATAATATCGTGTGACCTGGCTGGCTCAGGTCTGGTGTCAGAGTTATCAGGTCGCACCTGAATAAGTTCAGGGCCTCTGACGTGACTTAACGACTGTTTTTTAGGCAGCCGGGACCGACAGCTTAACGTGTCCTCCGAAACACGTTTATTATTATTATTATTATTATTATTATTATTATTATTTTATTAAATTTTTCATTTTATTATTATTTTCAAAGTTACTGTAAGTAGTATTCATAATTATATAAGCTATTTATTTTTGGTCATTTTTCATGTGGCGAACTCTAAAAAATTGTTTGATGAATTGAAATGTGTTTTTATTATGTCATATTCGAGGAATAAAACATTTATTTATTGCATTTCAAACTATTTTAAGGGTGTCCTCATACTTGCTTTCATTTGAACATCCAATTCATCTCAGTACTCCACGAGTATGACGATTCTTGCGTTTCTATGCACGCAGCACCGGCTGTGCATAGGGTTTTTGGTCATAATAGTGATAAATTTTTTTTTCGAAGTTCATTGAATTGGATATTATTAAGGTATTGAAATGCTAACTATTGCCATGAGAAATGATTTTTTTCATCAAATATTTTATGGAATATGAGAGTTTAAATTTGAAATTTTTCGGTTTTTGGGGGCAATTGAACTCACCTAGGAGTTATTTTAAACATTTGATAATTTTTTTATAAACGAAAGACACCTTGGGGAGAAAGATGACACATTTTTTATTTCAATTCAACAATTGGTTTTTCAAAATAATTTTTTGAAGAAGTGACATTTCTTGCATGTTTGAGAAAACTAATTGTTTGATCGGAATGAAAAGTATGTCATTTTATTCCTCAATGCGTCTTTCATTAAAAAAAAATTATCAAAAGTTTAAAATAACTTATAGGGGAGATCAGTTGCCCCCAAAAACCGAAAAATTTCAACTTTGAACTATATTTATAAAATATTTCCCATATTTCATAAAATATTTGATGAAAAAAAATTTATCATGGCAATAGTCAACATTTCAATACCTTAATAATATCCAATACAATAAACTCAGAAAAAAAATCATGACCAAAACCCTGCGCACAGCTTTTTAACAAGTAATGAATCAGTATCTGCCACAAAGTCATCAACTTCTTTTCGTGCTACATTGATCGTCTAACTATTCAGGGAGCCTCAATCTCGCTTTCATTAATTTTGATCGGTCCAATTTATTTCAGTGCTTCACAATTTGTAACCATTCCTGCGTTTCTATCTGAGCAGTGCCTTAAAAAATAACGGATCAGTTGCCACACAACCACCACAGTAGTTAATGCAACAATAGTATTATCTGTTGTATTATCTTATGACTGCTTCCAAGTCACAAGTGAGATGCAAGTTACATCTCGTTTGACTCGTGTTCTAAACATCTCACGCGAGTGGCTTAGAGGCAAAATACAATCGTTACATGCAATATTTTATCTACGATTACCAATTTATAACTTTTAATTTAACATAACAATCAGACAGCTTAACCTTACCCACACTAAACCTAGAATGCTTTTTTGTTGTTGTACGGTTCCAAATTGATTTCAAAATGTTTGAATAAGCTGATGTGACTATTGCATTACACTCATTTCATCTTTGATTTGAAGGAATCCTTAATGCCAATTGGTCTGCACCGATATGGAAAGTGACAGCTGTGTTGAAACAGCTCCATTATAGCACTACTTTGATAATCCATGGAATAGAGTACTGACATAGCTTTCTATCATGTCTACTTCTTAACGTAGCCGTGACAGTAGAGTTAAAATCGCTTCATTATGACACTAGTTTGATAAAGCATGGAATAAAATAAGCTGGCTACATTGACATCGCTTTCTAACCTATTATGTCTACTTCATAACGTAGCCTCTTTTCGACATTAGCAATCGTATTTCCAGCTCAATGTAGCACTTCTCAGCTACAACCCCGTACGTTCTGCATTGCTTTGCTCGACTTGCACACCCCCTTCTACAAAAAAATCAATAAAACCCCCAGCTACTCCTACTAGGGTGGCCGGCCGGTGAGACATATAACCACCCCCATTTTAACCAACCCCCCCCCCACCATTTCAATCCCCACACCATCACACACATGCACACCTCTTGGTCACCATTTAGCTACCCCTACTTTACACCCACTCCTCTGCTTACAATCCCGCTGTAAGTCTTGCATTTGCGTCACCTTTGTTGATTTTTTCATTTTTATTTTTTACTCTTTTTTATTCCTATTTCTACTTTTTTACAGCTTTCAACAGGATGTTGCAACCTTTACAAACTGGTGCTACCTATTATTCTCTGTTGTCTTTCCGTTACATATTATTTTTGTTCTCTTTTCTCTAAATATATTATTCTTGCTCTATTTACTTGACCTATTATTCTTCCTCTTTTTTCTCATATTTTCCACTTTTTAATTCCACACTCCAATTTTCTTCGACCCAGTTTTGTCTCTGCTGGAAAATGGGAAAATGAAAAATGTGCATACGATATTCCATCCATTTGTTTATGTGAGAAAATGTAGTGTTTTGTTCATTTGTAAAAATTAATCAAGTAAATGAGATTTCTAGCTTCAGTTTCTACTTGACTGTTTATTTTTTCAGATTATTTCAAACATTAATAATAACATTCTAGTGTTATTTATCTTGAGGGAAGAAATTTATAAGATTTATGAGCTTTTCTACTATTTACTTGAGCGTTTACCTCAAGTTTATGAGTTTTTCTACCTTTAGTTCCTTCTCAACGTTTTGTTTTCAACTTTATTTGGAATATTTATGATGGAATTCTCTTGGTTGTTCATCTCACCAGTAGAAAGTATTGAAATTTACAAGGTTTCTACCTTTTGTTTCACCGTTTACGTTTTGAGATTATTTTAAACAATAATAGAATCATTAGTGGGCTATTATAATAATAATTCAGTACAAATATATGAGTTTTCCTATCTCTAGACCCCACTTGACCGTTTGGTTCTTCAGATTATTTTGAATTAATAATGGAATGTTCAGAATTATTATTTTTAAATGATTTCGTAGATGAAACTTCACTTTCACAATTCAAGAATATTTAATGTTGATGAGATCCTAAAATATCCTATATAGTGTCGAAAATATTCCTATATGCTATGGAAATGACTGTGGTGTCAATCTTTGCTAATTTTCATTAATAAATAAATAAATAAATAAATTTACTCGCTGATAGTGAACCTACATACAACAAAATGAACAAAGATCAAAATCAACACACAGTGATATCAAGGATAATCACCATAGAAAAATCAAACATATGCTGTGAAATGATGGCAATCACGCTGCTCTCATAGCAGTCTCAAAAGTCATACACCATTCCACAACTTGCGCTTGAATTTGCAATGGTGATTATCATCGAGTATTGAAAGCTTCGTTGTACAAGCACCCATGAATGGTTATGAACTTTCTCATTATTTTAGCTTAATTTCAAGCCACATTCTATTTTGATTGGAATAATTATATTCCAGAATTAATTAATTTATTCATTCTGATTAGAATTAATTAATTTTCTAATCACTTTTCGCAACCACTTTTTATATGAAAACACGAGCAACCATTGTTTCGACTGTCAATTTTCAATTAAGAATATATTTCTGTTTTGCTTTCTATATTAAACACTTATGTTATTATTTTTTAACCGACTTCCAAAAAGAACAAGGTTACTTATATTCGACCTGTTTTTTTTTAATGTTTGTACATCAATCATTCGAACAATATTGAACCGATTTCGATGAATTTTTTTTTAAATGAAAGAGCATCGCTCAGCGGTGGTCCCATCCAAGTTTCGCAAGGATCGGCCCAATACTTAGCCTAGCCCAATATTAAACAAAAAGGAGCATTCTTCGATGTCTTCATTTCAATCAAGTTTGAATAGGATAGTTCCACACATAACCGCCAATCGGATAACCGGTGTCGTTTACCAGGCTGATCATTGTATCATATGGAGCGCTTTACATCTAGACGGTTTTCGAAATCAAATTATGCAATGCAATGATGCCGGGTAAACGACATCGGTTACCCAAAGCTGGTTCAGTGTGAAACAAGCCTGTAATGTCCCGTTTTGACCAATCACGTGAACTTAATTTGAATCGAGAATAAGAAGATAATATTTCGGTCCATCTGTTCATATGAAAATTGTAAATAATTTAGTTGATGTTATTGAGTCATAGGAATAAGATTAATTAGTTTCAATCATAAGTTGGAGAATTTGGAATATTAAAATAATACAACATGTGCGTACAATAGGCTATTTTGAGGTTATGTTTAACGATCCTTTTGTACCAGCTCAAAGTTAATGTTTTTTATATTAAAAAAATGTATATGACTAATATCACGAAAAATATCGTACATAACACGTCCGGGAAGATGTTTACCATACTCGTATGATAATACCGCCCTCAACTTCATCTCCTGCGTTAACTTATCATATTTTCAGTAAACACAATTTTCCACACTTGTAACGTAATATAGGCCTACTATTTCAGTGTAGGTATATTCTGAAAAGGACCACATCAAAATGAATCAAAAGTCATTTCACTTTTAAGAAGCCTTTCGCTATTATAAATTTCCACATTAAATGAAACGTTGTAGAATTTTCCTTAGTTTATCTTTTTTTATAAGTGGATTTTTAGTTACTTAAGTTTGGATTTTATAAATCAATTATTGGCTTGCTAATTTGATAAATATTTCATAATGAAGGCTTTAAGATTTCTCATGTTTTCAAAGTTAGAAAATTCAACTAAAAAGCTTAAAATAAAACATATTTTAAAACAAAAAAAGAAACCGACTTCAGTGAAATGATAAAATACTCACGTACTAAAAAGTTTAAAATAGATTATTCACTTTAAAATGAGAAAATTTTAAATTTCATACAAGTAATCTTTTGAAGTCGGCGCTAAATTTCCCATAAACTTCTAAAATATAACATAAATACTCTGTGATGTTTTCCATGACAAGATAATTGAACAATCTAATATCAAAACTGACCCTGTATTCCAGTAAAAGTGAGTGTAAATCACATATTTAATTTTATTGAAATACAGTGTTAGTTTTGATATTAGAATTTATTATCGATCACTTCCTGGTGGTTCGGAACCCACCTAAAACTGTAGGTCCAACTCATCGATCTCCATCATCAAATTCATTACCCACGCAAAGGTCTCAGACCTATGTGGGCTTCATTCTCCAAAAAATACAGTGTTAGTTTTGATATTAGATAGAATTTGTTATCAACTTCATAAAATATTTGGCGCCGACTTCAAAAGATTACTTGTATGAAATTTAAAATTTTCTCATTTTAAAGTAAATACTTTATTTTAAACTTTTTAGTACGTGAGTATTTTATCATTTCACTGAAGTCGGTTTCTTTTTTTGTTTTAAAATATGTTTATTATACTTATATTTAATTTATTTGGTTCAGTTTTAAATCTTTATTTAATAGTTTTAATATATTTGAAATTAATCTTCAACTTTTTTATTAAATTTATTAGCTTATCATATACCGCTATTGGTTTGTAGACTGGGAGCCTCTCGAACTTCACGTTGGAAGCCTGTCATTGGCTGATACTAGACACGCCCATTGCTAACAAGGAATAACCGTTTAATACTCCAATCAAAACAAGTAGAAGGAAGACAACCAAACACAAATCTACAATGAAATTAACGCATATTAGCAGAATAAAAATTAACCAGCACACAAAAATCCTGTCATAAATTTTGTTAAAAGTTGACATTAACCTTTTTTATAACAGAACAAGTGTTAAATTGTTTGAAATACAGTCTGGGCGTAAAGTCCCTTTGCATTAGTAGGTATTGTAGTTCAATATATCGTTATGTTGGCGCTTGCGAGTCCATGTATGGGACTAATAAATAACAATGTTTACTTGTGTGTAGTAGTTAATAAATTTGTGATTAAAATCAATTCCTATTATTTTACTCAATATCTACAAAAAAATTATTTAGTGTAAAGTGAGCCTGTAGATCAAGAAATGGATTGGTTGTATTGGATCATTCCGACTACCAACAGAATTATTCTCTTATGATAAGCAAATACGCAAATTATCGCCCACAACTGTTTCTTTCAGAAATTTTCAACACTGAAGAATCCAAAAGTTGGGTTATGTCAAGTATTTTTTAAAAGGAATTCCACTTTGTAGTACAATGACAAATTCTTTCCAGTACAAGAATATAAATTTAGAAGTACACTTCTAAAAAGAAGCAGTAACACATCCCAATAGTCCACAGAAAGTAAAGTAAATAATTTAAAGTTTTGTTTAGATTTTAGAGCCAAAACACAGGAGAGGATTAATTTATATAAGAGAATTTCTTTAACAAATATTCGGTTTGCAATAAGCTATCGTGTAAAGATCTTTTAATTATATTTTGATTAATAAATTTTATTTTGATTTGATGCAAAAAAATTATACTTTTAATGCATTGGTCTGCATTTTAAAAACCTTTTTCCAATCTGTATAATTTACAATATATCAATGTTTTTCGTGGATTCATGAAAAACATTGATAAATAATTAGCTCTGAATATTTTTTGTTAAAGATATTTCCCCCCCCCCCCTACCGGAAATATGATTTTCAAGCTTCTCAGATATACTTTTCTAATATATTTCTCCCTTCAATCTCTAATCTGTATATTGAATCTCTGGAGAGTCATTGATAAATAATTAGCTTCAAAGTACTTTTTGTTAAAGATATTTTCCCCCAAAAGAAAATGATTCAAAAAGGCTTTCAGTTGTATTTTCTTATCAATTCCTCACTACATCTCATTAGAACTTCCCCAGAGTTGATCCCATTTGATTGATTCACCCCCAGATACTCCGGGAAATTCTTCAGCCTCCCCAAAAGAGTTTTCCTGGAAAACACAACCCTTGTCTGTTTTGAAAAGGCGGTCTCAGGGTCGTCACCTCGCAGGGCTCCGTTCCCCTCTTTTCCAATTCACGCCTTATCCAAATCTTCAATCTTCTTCCAATTTTTGAACCACTTTCTCAAGAAATATCTCCCTAAAATATCTCCTTTGTTCTTTCCTTGTCACTCCTTTGTCTTGTTATTCATCAGCATTCCTCCTTTTCCCCACTCTACTTTGTCCTCACTTCACTTTGACACTTGTTTTTGATCATTTTCTACTCTCTCTTTGATTTGCTTTTTTTGACACTTGCTCTTGATTATTTTCTATTCTTTCTTTGATTTTTTTGACACTTGTTCTTGATTATTTTCCTTTCTCTCCTTGATTTGATTTTTATCTGACATCTCCAGTTGATATTATTTAGTTTTGGTTGCTGTATGGAATCTTGGAATTGTCTGGACTTTCCTTTCATCATTTGTGCGAACAAGTAAATTCAATCTTCCCCACCACAGTGTTATTTGAACATATTCTAAAAATAACAACACTTACTCTTCATCTTTTCTTTCCTCTATCAAGGTTTTGTTTTGATGAATTACCTTATACATAGCATACCTAAAATTATTGATAGCATACCTAACATGTGTCAGTAAGAGTAAGAGCCCGTGGTAAGCTGTAAAAGGTTTTTGTCATTTAATCTAGCAAGCTGTCACAAAGGGAAAAATACAGCAGATAAAAATTTACAGCATATTTTCTGAATGTATGGAGCCCAGTTCAATGTCTATCCAACAAAACTCCTAGAAATGCAATGCAATGAAATGACAAAAACCTTTTACAACTTACCACGGGCTCTTACTCTTACTGTCACATGTTAGGTATGCTATCTTAGTATAAGGTAATTCATCAAAACAAAACCTTGATAGAGGAAAGAAAAGATTAAGAGTAAGTGTTGTTATTTTTAGAATATGTTCAAATAACACTGTGGTAGTAAAGATTGAATTTACTTGTTTTGTTTTGAAAACCATTAATGGACAGCTTATGATTTTATTTAGTATTGCAGCTAAACTTTCCAGTTAACAGATGGGTAATATAAAGTTGATGATAGTCAAGAGATGTAAAATACTATATGTGGAAGTGTTGAAAAGAGTTCTCAAGTTTTATCGTAAATTAACTGTATTTGTAAAAAATTGATGTTCAATTCACATATATACAGCCAATAATTATTGGTGATTTTCATTTTAATGAGTAACTCATAATTATTGATCCAAATAAAACAGTCAATTATAATTTTTATCTTCGTCCTATTGACAAACAAATTTATTTAGTCTTATATCATCGACAAAATAAAAAACAGAGGAAACTTCGTTTTCTCTCGTTTGTCACTAGACACAATAATAATTCGTATGTGGACGACCTTTCATCCTGTGAATTAGATGACATCACAGACATCGAAAAGGAAAAAAAAGGGAAAAGAGAAAAAAGAAAGACCTTTGCCCACTTGACATTCGTCTCCACGAACTTGACACACGGTGTGACCATGCACCACCATCACAACAATTGACAAACTACTATCCGTCTATCTCTTTTTCTCCCTGTTCATCTCACATACTCAATCACTCTCTATTTGACTTTTCTTCACTCTCTCTTACTCATATTCTCTTCCTTGCTCACTCATACTTCCTTGCTTGCTTCCTTTACTGTCTCTCTCACTCCCACCATCACCCCCTCACACATTCACCCACCTGCGTTCGCTTTCCCTCACTCACTCTTCCTCCCTCTTGCACATCCCATCACTCAACCCTCACTCACCCTCCCTCCCCCTCACTCTCACCACCCACTTTTTTCACCCCTTGCTCACTCTCTCTCGTTCGCTCCAACTCTCTCTCCCACTCGTCTCTTTCTCTCACTATCACTCACTCTCACACTGTCTCATTCTCCCTCTCTATCTTTTCAAAAATTAATGTACATCACTTGAACTAGGGGATCTGGGAGTTGCTAATGTTAATAATACTTTTATCATCCATTTACACTGTAAATTTACACAAATAAAGTCATCTGAATCTGAATCTCTCTAGGAAATTTTGAATGGTGGGTCCGTCTCGCTACTACTTTCCTTCTGTTACTCACTCGTCTCTCTCAATCTCTCGCCCACCGTCTCATTTATCTCTCTCTGTCTCTCCAACACACACACTCTTTCTTTATTTGTCTTCTTCTGTCTCTTTCTCTCATATACACACGCCCACCTTTATCCAAATAATTTATTCATTTCTACATTCGTACGAAGTTTTTTTCCTTTTTTTTGTCAGGAATGATCAAATCTATACTCATTATTATTTTTACAATATTGCAGCTGCGCAATAAGCATGAATGTGTATCAATTTTTTTCTGTCTTTCTACTAGTATTGTTGAACTTGACCATCTTTATTTTTATTATTATCTTTTGTTTTGATTTGTATTACTATACAATTCATTGTAGTTCATGGACGTGGTTAAGTGGGAGAGTAGACTTTTCAGTCTAAACTTTGCCACGTCAAGGAAAAATAAACTATTCTATTCTATTCCCCCACTCACTCTCTTTAGGACATAATAACCAGTTCCTCTCATACTTTCTTTTACTTTCACTCTTCCTCTACACCTCTCACTCAGTCTCTCTCTTCGAAAAGCTCTTTTTTCTCTTATTCCCCCTTCACTTACACTCTCTCTCATACGCACACTATCACTCTTCAAAACATGTGCAACTGAATGGTCGGTTTTTTTGTTTGTTACAAACTGATTTAAAAGTTTTAATTGCCTATTCATCGGTTTTAAGTTTTTTTATAATAATATTTTTGGTTCTTTGTTTTTTTAGTTTAAATTTTTTTATGTTTTATTTTTATTTAGGTTTCTCGTAAGAAAAAAAATTTAATTTATTTTATCCCCCAATTAAATAAATAAAATTAACTTCCTCTGTCGCCTACTTTCTTTCACTTGCACTCTTTTTAATTGCAATTGTTATAGTTAACTATTCTTCTACTCACTCACTTACTCTTCTCTCTCTTTATCGCAGTGCCTCTCATACAGTACACACATTATCTCTATTAAGATATGTTTAACTCTTGATTTCTTCCTGGCCGACCTTCTTTTTCACAGTCCGTCTTTCTCTTTCCCTCGCTCATTTTCTGTCACTCTTTCTCTGTCCCTCCCTCTCACTGCTTTTTCTCCCTAGTACATTTACAACTCGATGAATGGGTGACAACATGCTCACCCATGAGCCCGTTGTCATTCCACCCCTTCCTGCCTGTCAAACTGCGATGACTTTGTCAACATTGCTACTCTCTTTCTTACTCTCTCATATACTCTCTCTCTCGTGCCTCCACATTGTCATAGGAGGAGAAGGCTGGCAGACACAGTGACAGGAAATTATTTGCTGTCCACGTGTTACGAATGCCTTATCAATTCTTTTTCCCCCAACCGCCAACTCAAACATCTCTTCACAATCTTTTTATTTCTTTTTCTTCTTCTTCCATTTCTTCTCCTTTTTCCTCCTCTCCTGTTGCTACTTTTCCTCCCATTTCCTCTTTTTTCCTTTCTTTCGTATCCTTTTGCCAATGCTCCTTTTATTTTCTATTCTACTGCTACTCCCAATTTTTTTTTCATTTGCTTCACAATCTTTTTATTTCTTTTTCTTCTTCTTCCATTTCTTCTCCTTTTTCCTCCTCTCCTGTTGCTACTTTTCCTCCCATTTCCTCTTTTTTCCTTTCTTTCGTATCCTTTTGCCAATGCTCCTTTTATTTTCTATTCTACTGCTACTCCCAATTTTTTTTTCATTTGCTCCTTTTATTTTTCCTCTTCTTTCTGCTTCTACTTCTCTCCCTCTCCAAGATTTCATGAATCATTGTCCTAACTTCGCCATTGCATCACTTAGATTGTCGTTTCTGTAGTTGAATTAGCATTCTCTGAATTTACTATTGTATCTGTGATGATGATAATTAGGTTTTCAACCATTCGTATGCAAAATTTGTTAATATACATGAATAATGGGAAGTGATAGCCGCGAGCCGTAGAAGGTATCTGTTCAATCAGATAGATAAGCTGCGTTCTCGTAGGTCCTGTTTGTAACGGTGACCGATTAGATTGGCCAGCAAAAAAGACACTGTTCTCTGCTGAAAATCACTTCCCGGTGGTTCGGAACCCACCTAAAACTGTAGGTCCAACTCATCAATCACCATCATCCAACTCATCTAATATCCGCTTCCTTATGTTTTGGTGCCAAGAACGTACCACGCAAACGAGGAGTAAGGTAGGCTGTGAATACTTTTCTCACTAATCTAACAGAGGTAGCTGAAATAAATTCTGAAGCTCTATGTTCCATACAGTGCACTCCAACTTTTACACAAATTATAGCCGCACAGGTGAGTGTATATACTATCTAGAAAACCAGTAAGCAACCTGCCAACATTTTAAGACAGAGACGTTTGGAAAGCAACAAAATTTAATTGATACAGTCTTTTTTGAATCTGAGAGGAATAGAACTCAGTTTATCTTAAGACACAATAAGGCGAATTGCTAGAAAGACAAGGAAAACAGTTGATAGGTGAAGAGGAAGGGGGATAAGATGGAGAAGAAGAAAGCAAGAAAGAAGAGAGAAGAACGCAAAAAGAGGAAGGAGATGACGAGAGAAAGTAAAGGTGCAAGAAGAAAGAGGAGTGGTTATGGAAGACAGAGGAATAGAGTGCTAAATGACGAGGAGAAAAATCAAAAGAAGATAAAGACGAAAGGGAATAAAATGAAGAAAAAGTTGAAATATGGAGAGAACGAAGAGGAGATGAATAGAGCAAGAAAGATGAGAGAATAGCGCATGAAGACGAAGAAAATGAAGAGAGAAAGTATAGGTGCAAGAAGGAGAAATAGATGTATCAAGAATGACAAGGAGAAAAAATTCATGGGAAAAGAAAAAAAAGGGGATGAGATGGAGAAGAAGTAGAAGAAGAGAGGAGAGAAGGAAGAAGGAGAGAAGAAATTGAGAAAGATGGGAGTAGAAAGCAAGAAGACGAAGGAAGAAAGTATAGCTGCATGAAAAAAGACTGGTAGGGAGAAAAAATAAAAGAGTAGAAGGAGAATGAGACGGAGAAGAGACAGAAAAAGGAAGGAGAAAACATGATTGTGAGTAGGAGAAGAAAGCAAGAAAGATGAGTGAAGAACGCACAAAAGCATGGAAGGAAGGAAGCTTGTGCTAGGAAGGTGGAGCAAGCATGGAATGGGCCAGTAATTGACCTCAATGACCTTTCAGCAGAGGAGCTTGTCCCAAGGGAGGCTACCATGCAGTACGGGTCACCTGACCTGGCATTTTTACATTATTATTATTTTCCTTCTTTTAACCCTTTCTTCCACACCAACGATGATCTATCTACCCACTAAACACTGCAGCTGACTGGCGCTATTATAACGCCACTACTTCTTTTTCTTGCTGCTTTTCTTGTTCTTTACATTCTTTTTCTCCTATTTCTTCCTTTCCAATTTTCCTTTTCTTATTTTTCTCCTTTTTTCCTCCTCTTTTCTATACACATCATCCTCTTGCTCCTCCTCCTCTCCCCCTCCTTCTCATTCATCATCTTCTTTTTCTCCTACCTCTTCCTATTTTTCTTTATCTTCCCTGCTTCTCATTTTTCTTATTATTCTCATTTAATTTCTCCTTCTCCTTGTCATCCTCTCGCTCCTCCTCCTCGTCATCATCACCATCATCATCATCACCGTCTCCTCATTCTCTTTCACCACCTCTTCCTCCTTCTCCCCTTCCAGCCCCTTCTCATTTCCCTTCTCAATCTCCTTCTCCTCCTCCTGACCCTTGCTCTTACCCTCTTCCTTCTCATTCTCCTCTTCCACCTTTTCCTCCTCATCAGCATTCGACTTTTCCTTTTTTTCTTCTCCTCCTCCTTCTCCTCTTTCTCTCCCTCTTTCAGCTACTCCTCATCCTTCTTCTCATTTTGCTTCTCCTCAACCTCCTTCTCCTACTCCTCCTAACAATTGTTCTTCCCCTCTTCTTCCTTCTTCTCCTTTTTTTCTTCTCCTCCATCTCTTCCCCTTTTCTTTTTCAACCACTTTCTACTTCTCCTTTTTATTTCTTCTTCATTTCCTCCCACATCTCCTTCATCTTTTCGTTTTCTACCTGCTCCTGCTCAGCATCCTCCACTTCCTCCTACTACTCCAAATACTCCTCCCACTCCTTTTCTCTTTACACTTCCCTTTTTTTCTGCTCCTCCTTCTCCTTTCCTACAAGTCTTTATGAAAATAAACCGTGTGGGGAATAGAAGGGACGAAACAAGAAAATATATTGCCCGCATTTCCCAATCCATCTATGGCTATAGGGGATGGAAGCTCCAAGGACTAGAAGACATAGAAGAAGAATAAAGAAAAGGAGAAAACGAATAAGAAGAAATAGGAAATGTTTTGGGGGTATGGGTAGAGTAGGGGTCAGGCAATTTCAAGCAATTTGTTATCGATTCAGTGAATTATAGTACTCTCACCCTCTTTTTACCTCTATCTCTTCCCTCTGTCTTTCTTTTCCATTTGCTTTATCTATCGCACTCTGTCACACATCCTTTTCATTTAAACCTCCTTCTCTTCATAGTTCTTCCATTCTCTGGGTTTCTCTTTCACTATTACTCAGTCTTTCACTATCAATAATCAGTTGTAAATTCTTTCCGTTACTTCTCCTTCTATGTTTTCTCGTACATCTTTCCTTGTTCTATATCCTTCTCTTTATCTCTTCTCCTCATTGATCCTTATTCATGTCATATTTCTCTATCCCCCAATTTTCTGTTCTGGTTCCTCACTAAAGATTTTCAAGTGAAATTATTTTTCTAAAAACGTTCAGTGGTTTTATTATTTAAAAAACCATAACTTTGTCCTCTGTTTACACGATCTGATTAAAACTCTCCTGAACTGAATTCTTTACCAGGAAATAAAGTGATGAAAAACCGTGTTACGCTTGAATAAGAACATGTTATGCTCAAAAAGCATGTCTTTAAAACTCTACACTCTAGCGGGGAGTTAGAGCTATCGGGAATATAGTGATGAAAAAACATGTTATGCTACAAAAAAAAAAAACATTTTATACTAAAAATACAAGTCTCTTGAAAACTCTTTTTCAAAATCCTACGCTCTAGCAGGGAGTTATTGCTATCAGGAAATAAAGTGATGGAAAAACATGTTATGCTAAAATAAATTTATACTAAAAAAACAAGTCTCTTAAACTCTTTTAAAGCATTACTCCCCAGCAGGGAGTTATTGCTATCAGAAAATAAAGTGATGTAAAAACACGTTATGCTAAAAAACATGTTATGTTTAGTAAAACAGGCTATTTTCGATATAAGTTTTTCTCAAAAATAGAATTTTGTGTCAACTTGGTTGCTGACCAAGAAGTAATGAGAAAATTTCTTGTGTATACTAACTCCATAACTCTTATCAAATCTTATCTTTTACTTTGCAGACTTCTCAGCTCCATTAACTTGCAACTTTTAATCGAGGGGTTGAAAAGACGGGAAAATATTATGAGAAAGAGGAGAAGAATGGAAGAGAAAGAAGAATAAGGTGGTGGAAGAGGTGATGAAAGAGGAGGAGGAGGAGGAGGAGAAATAAGAAGAAAAAGAAAAATAAGTAGTAGTTGAGGAGTTAATAACTATGATACGAAAGAGGACAAGAATGAAAGAGAAAAAATAAGAAAAAAATGAAGAAGAAATAGTGATTGAGGTAGTTAATAACGAGGGGTTAGAAAGACTGGAAAATAATATGATAAGGAGGACGCGAATAAAAGATAACAAAGAGAAAAGAAAGGTGGAGACGGATCAGGAGGAAGAGAAGGAGGAGGAGGAGGAGCAGGAGGAGGAGGAAGAGTAACCGAATGCGATGAAGGAGGGAGAGGGGATGGTGAAGAAGGGGAAAGAGGAGGAGGAGAAATAGTGATTGAGGTAGTTAATAGCGAGTGGTTAGAAAGACAGGAAAATATGATAAGAAGGAGGACACGAATGAAAGGGAAAGCAAAATAAGAAGAAATAAAGAGGAAAAGAAGAATAAAGAAGAAGAAGAAATAGTGATTCAGGTAGTTAATAACTCTGTGGGCGTTTGAAAAATTGCCTACGATTTAAAGTCAAACAATTTTGCTGGGTTAAACCGAGTGTAACGCTGTCTAGATAGGGAAGGTAGGTAGGTAACCTGGACGAAAGTGCAAAGGCCGAAGTTTGTTTGGTCCCTGGGTTTGTTTTTGAGGCGGAGGGGGGGTGTTTGGGGTGGTTCCTGAGGGGTGGTGAGAGGGGTTTCTTTGTACCCCGTTATTAAGGTATCAGTGGTGCGACTCTTTCGTGTAGTCTGTGAAAACCTATTAAAAGTGTGCTGAAAGCTGAGGCGGAGCCAGTCTCGATCACGATTGCCAACATTCGTAAAGTTTCGTCTCTTGGGCACGAGATAAGCTGCTCAATTTCGCAATTAGAATATCGGGGAGCTTCGATTCAACGAGCTTTACACCTCTCATTTATTCGGAAATTCAGTATAAGTCAAAGAATTTTATGGTTTCATTTATTGATATGGTCTCAATTGTTGAGTTGTGGAAAGGAAAATTTTAATAGATGAGGATTTCATAATAGGCTACTGGATTTCGCATGATGTTATTTTGGGCTACGAAAATTACGTACAGTAATCACTAAATTTTCGAACCACTGAAGGAAATTTTGAAGTTCAAGCAGACCTTGTGAGACAATTTTTGGCGAGAGTCAATGAAGGTGTCTGGAATGTGGTCTTGAAGAAATTATTTTTTCTAAAATTCTCCGGGTGAGTACCCCCGAACTCCAATTTAAAAATACATTTTTAAGTACGGTACCTCAATCAAGTGTGGGGGGGGGGGGATGAAAAATAGCGGAGAGAAAGTTTCAAGTAGGCCTGCATCAAAGTTCTTTTGCTAATACTATCAAGTCCCAAATCTCCGATTGACAATAACGCAAAAACTAGATAAAATTTACTTTGACATAACGTGAAACGTTAAATTTGATGAATTCATGCACAGAATCACTGGAAATGTGATTTTGGAGAGGTTATTTTTGAAAAATGTCTCGGGGGTTCCCCGAAACCCTTCGTTTTAAAAGAAACAGTCATAATTTATTAATTAAAAAGAAATATAATTTATCAAAGAATTATAATTTTTATCATAATCAGTCATATCATATCATCATATCCTAGTATCATCAGTCAGTATAATGATTTATCAGTCATAATTTAAAAGAAGCAGTTATAATTTATAAATTTAAAAGAAATAATTTATCATAATCAGTCATATCATATCATCATATCCTAGTATCATCAGTCAGTATAATGATTTATCAGTCATAATTTAAAAGAAACAGTCATAATTTATTAATTTAAAAGAAATAATTTATCATGGTCAGTCATATCATATCATCATATCCTAGTATCATCAGTCAGTATAATGATTTATCAGTCATAATTCATCATAACCTTAAATTTGGATTTTTTATTTAAAAATTTGTAAAGAAAGCAGCAGTGGGCTATGCCTGTTGTATCTTTACTTGATTGTGTTTCATGTTATGAATAAATTAATGAATAAATAATTTAAAAGAAACAGTCATAATTTATTAATTTAAAAGAAATGATTTATCATAATCAGTCATATCATATCATCATATCCTAGAATCATCAGTCAGTATAATGATTTATCAGTCATAATTTAAAAGAAACAGTCTTAATTCATTGTTAAAGGACCCCCTGCTGTGTACTCCAAAGTGCCTAAAGCCCCCCTTCACCAGCAGAATATCATTGTTCACCCCCCCTCAGATTGACCCTCTAGTTATGCAACTGAATAGAATGAATTTTAAGTGATTCGGAACCCACCTTAAATAGTCATCATTGCATCAAGATGACTCAAACGGCGAGGTGGAATTACCTAAAAGGGTCTCATCACCAATAAAAGCCACATTCTTATTGTTATAAAAAGCTTAAATAATTGAGAACAAAAAATTCATAATTCATTTGAAAATTGGAATAGTAATTAGGAGTTATGAGGAAATTCTCTACCCAATAATTGTCAGTCTAGGTGCTAATAGAAACCCAGGCCTGGTGATTTTATGTAGGGTGACTTTTTGAAATACACAGAAATGAATTAGAATGTACAGTACCATTCCACAGCATGTGTTAGAATTTGTGATAGTGTTTATTCTCCATGTCTCGATGCTCCACAGTACAATCACCTTCCATTTACAAAGAGAAGCAGGGATGAGATCTAATAATAATTATTGGTGTCTTTGATTTACAAGAGTTACAGATCCTGCGCGTTCCTATACGTTTCAGGTGAGGAACTGTTGAAGTTATTTTATGTATTCTTTACTCGAAAACCAATTAACTATGCGGGTTTTTTGTGTCAAAACACGTCCTATCACCCTAAATATACCACAAGCTTCCTCTTCTCTTGATCTCGTATCAATAACAATCACACATTATTAAACGGACGTATTCACACAAGAAGCCGCAAATGGGAGAGATATTTTTTTAGACGCTTGTGGTTTACTAATAACAGGAGTATTATTAAGGGTGATGGCTCACATAGGGGCTGAAACAACCCCTACTCGTATAACAGTACCTTTTGGGGGTGTACCCTGATCGGTTACATGGGTGTACCTTTGTAGTCAAAGTGTAACCCTCTATAAACCCCACTGTGAGCCCATTATGCTTAAAATATTATAAGATTATAATACGAGTATATTTGTAGACGATATTGCATTTTATAATATCTATCTACAATAGTATATACATGAGGAAGTGTTGATTTTTCTATTGGCTCAGTAAATAGAATTTTAAGACAAATGCCTCATCTTCAAGGTGATTATGTTGAGAATTAAGTATAAGTGTACATACATTTAAGAAATGAAATATTTTTTTCTATTTACTTCTCTTTTATTTATGGCTAAAAAATGACCATTGTACTACTGCTGTTTTCATGGACAATATAACAATTAAAATGTTCAATAATTATGGAGGGAATCTTGTTCTTCCCTCAAATTCAATCGACTATTCTCATCAATATTCCATGTATTCTCAAATACTTCTTCAATCCTCTCGAATAAAATTAAAAAATCTGTAGACAAACCCCCTTGAAGACCACCAAACCTTTTTTGAAAAATAATTTTCAAGGTCTAAACCACGTCAAACCCAGATTTTCATCTGGTTCACGAGAATAAACTCAATATAGTCCAACGCCTCCCACAATAAAACGGCTGCTTACCTCTGACTAGCCTAAAACCGCACCAAACAATAAAAGCCAGGTCTCATAATGAGTAAAGCAACAGTATTTTTTTTAATAAAACACCAGAGCGCCATCTAATCCCCTCAGGCGTATTTTAACGAGACTGTAGCATTATCAACAGTTTTCATAGACCTTAATAGCTTACCGTGAACCGTAATTAGGGCACAGCTTAGACGACAATACAGTCTCTCTCCCTAATCCTCTCTCTTTCTCACAACAGCTCCCATTATTCTTCTCTCTCACTCTCACACACAGAACAGTACTTTCACCCTTCAACACCCATCAGAAAAAAGAGAAACTCTGCTTGTACGACCCCTTTTTCAGGGAGGGGGGGGGTAAATGAGCGCCCCCGCCACAACAAGCCACGATAACACTAACGATTTTATGAGGGCTACACGGGAGTGGAGAATTGTGACCGTAATCTTTGAGTAGATCAAAGTGTTATTCGTACGTCGATTTTCTCATTTATTCAGGATTTTTTTAATACTTTGTTGCTTGAAATTTAGTCATGTTGGTAATAAGTTCCACGCAGTAAATAAGACTAGTGCCGGGTTTCTCAGTCCTTTAATAAATCATTCAGTAGCTATAGATTCAATAAATGTATACATTTGATGAATGTTGTGAACTGCATCTTTTTGTATAGTTTATCGAGAGAGTTATGGATTTGATAGATTTATTGAGTGCTCTAGAGAGCCAATAATTTATTATGTTGGTAGATTTGATAAAGCAATTGAAATACTGGAAAACTGGGAAAGTGTTCTAACTTTTTAGGAATATTAACTAAGAAATTAACCTAAATCTGATTAAAGGATGAAAATTAAAAAGTTCTGAGACCTGTGCTTGGGTAATGAGTTGAATGATGGTGATTTATGAGTTGGACTTACAGTTTTAGGTGGGTTCCGAACCACCGGGAAATGATTTTACAGTAGAGAGCAGAGTCTTCTTTGCTGGACAATCCAATCGGTCGCTGAAGAGGGTCCAGGATATCTATATCAAATACCTGTTACGGCTAGTTCAAATTTTCCATCTTTTGTGATATTGTCTATAAATTTACTCAGTAGCCCATGACAAAAATGTTCACTTAATAGATACTGTACGACCAGGTGTTGAGGATAACACATTCTATAATTATCTATTAATAAATAAAATGGCGTTTTGTTTTGTATGAAAATTTCTCGCTCATGATTTTTTTGTGGTACGTAGACTCAAACATGCGGCTTTGTAAAATTGTTGAACTTGCTTCAATTATAGGCCTACAAATGTGACGGTTTGATGGATTTTTTTGGAGTTTGACATTTTTTACCAATTACTTACAAATAATAGAGCAAACTGAATCCGTACTACCTCGCTCAATTTATGTTGAGAAAAAGAACGAAAAAGAGAGAGAAGAAAAAGGAGGATGACGTGGTGGTCGAGGAGGAGGAGGAGGTGGAGGTGGTGTAGAAGGGGAAGGATGAGGAGGGGAAGGAGAAGAAGAAGAAAGAGAAGGAGAAGAGAATAGAGGAAAGATAAGGGTGCTAGAAAGGTTTTGAAAGCAAAGTTGTCCCTTGTTATTGTAAGACGAAAGCATTGTTCGCAGTCGCCCCCATGGCGTCTATAGCTTTATTCCAATCGTTGTTTTCTCTATTATTCCTGTTCTTTCTCTTATTCACTCTCTCTCTTTCATCCTATTTCTGTCTCTCTCTTCCTCTCTTTTATCCGTCTTTGCTCACCCCATCAACCACCACATCAACTTCCTTCTAATATTCCCTTGATTTTTCATCTTTAGAAAAGAATCACTTTTTCTTATCAGAAAGTGCAAGGGAAAGCTTTGATTTTTGTACAGAAAATCTGCAAAAAGAAGGTGTGGGAGTTTTGAGTAGAGATACTGCGAGTAAAATAGTATAGATTGAGATGAGAATGAGAAGTAAAATAAGAAAATGAGCAGGAAATTGAGAAGGTGAACTTGTAGTGGAGAAACAGCAAAACTCAGACCTAGATTTTGGTGGACATAAAAATCCGAATTATTTTGATTTTCTCTATATTTATAATAAATTATTGAAAATTCTCTGTATTCAATCTTTTTTCTTTCTTCAATCAATTCTTTTCAACACAAAAAAAATTTGTGAACACGTTTTATTGACAGAGCTATTGATAGACTAGGGGTTCTCAATATTTTTGAAAGTCTGTACCCCTTAATGAAAAATTAAAATTTTGCGTGCCTCATTGTTATCGGTGTTGGAGGGGGGTGGTTAAATGAAAAAAAAAATTATATCAAAAACCCAATATATTTGGAAATATATTCGAAACGCATTACAAAAAAATTGATGAGAAGGATGAGTTTGTTTCTTTTTAAAATGTTCCTTAACGTTCGGTTCACGTTTCGTTAAGTACAACCTTAAATCGTCCTCAACGTTAAGCTTGTTTCTGTACTTACTTTTCAAATATGTTGAGCTAGAAAATCCTCTCACATAGGTATGTATTTAGTTGAAGCCCCAATAAGAATCTTTGCACCAGTAAAATATTTGTAAGCTCTTGGTACTACTCTCCAACACTGATCCAAAAATCTAACAACGTAGCACTCAAATATTCTTTTTAACGTCGGATTACATGATAGTTCATTCAGTTGTTCTTCTGGTATGTTATCAGGTTCCTCAAAGTTTCAATAGAATTAAACAAAAAAGGGTCATAGATCCAGTACAGCATTTTCTCTGCGGATGGGAAGTATTCTCTTCAATGATGACACAAGAATTCAATTAGATTCCGATATTAAATTATAAACATTGTGTGATTACAAAACGGAAAGAAATAGAAATGGTTCCATTTTACCTTAACTTGCCCCGCTTACACCCTGAAAATGTTACAGTATGTAAAGGGATACGCGTGCCACAGTTTGAGAACCCTTGCCATAGACTATAAACTTGTAGCGGACTCACACACTTATTCTAGGCCCTGGAAAGAAGTACCAGCGCGGCCTAGTCGGTTTACTGATAAATCAGCTGAGTTGTAGACTAGAGTGAATAGCCAATAGATGTCATGAAAAGTGCAATAATTCAGCTCTGCTACGAAAAGTCAAGGACGAGAAGCAGTGGAAGCAACGGTGAACGGTTCGATCACTGCAGTAGTTCACGATCATGGTCAAGGTCAAACTGTCCGGTAGCCTTTAACAGTACTTTTGATACGCGCATTACATAAAATGATACGCTAGATAAGTGTATCACAAGATTGATTTTGTAGTGATAATAGAAGGGATAGTAGGGTTAAGTTTTGTTTAAGTTTAAGTTTTGTAGGGATAATAGAATAGAAAGTTAAAAAATAAAATATTATATTACCTAATAACACTGTATTTCTTTTTGTATGTGAAATTGTATATTATTTGTATTCGGCTTATGTGCAATAAACGATTTGATTTGATATATTATAGAGCACTTGGTAAAATCATTGTGCAAGATGATGATTGGATTACTTAATCGCCTTATTGTGGTTTGAGGTAAATTGAGTTTTATTAATATCAGATACTAAAAAAAGGTACATGAATTCCAAGCAGCGTCTGTGTCGAATGATAGCTTGGACGCAGGAAGAAGTGTGCTAAATAGTAAACGCACACATCTGTAAAGGTGGGGGTGGACTGTTGAGCATAGAGCTTCAGATTTTGTTTCGGTAGGCTTGGCATTAAATACACCTGTGTTAGCTTATATTAGTGAGGAAAGTAATCGCAACCTATCCGACTCCTCCATTGCAACGCACCGGAATTTTTAATAATTCGTTTGTGGTTACAGCCTCGAGAGTGTGGAATGAGTTGCCTGATATCATTATCTTTTCTGGTTCATTAGACATCTTCAAAAGAAGACTATGAGCACCTCAATATGTACACAGATTAAATGAAGCGATTTAACTGTGTGTTTTTGATTATTGTGGCTTGATAAGTGGAAAGTAGATCAGTACTGAGTAAAATATGTGTGAGCACTGGTTTATTTATATACAGAATCACCGAAAAAGAATGCCCGTATTAAAAAAAAATCGCTACTCAACATATAAAATTGCTTACGGTTTCAAAACAAAAGTAAGGGTTGAGAGTTTCTGTTGCACTAAAAATTTCAATGCAAGATGGGGCGTCGCCGCATTACAAAATCAACGTACGCAAAGCACTGAATCCCAAGTTTCCGAATAGTTGGATTGATAGAGGTGGCCCAATTTCTTGTCCGCCAAGAAGCCCAGACCTCACTCCCATGGTATTCTTCTTGTGGGGATACATAAGAACATTGTTTATGGTGAAAAGATTCGTGACTTAGTGCATCTCAAAGAAAGGGGTTCTGCAGCTATGGCAACTGTACTTCCAGAAATGTTCCACCGTACTTGGTGTGAAATAGACTATAGAATCGATGTTTGCCGTTCAAGTAATGGAGCACATATCGAAACTCATTTAAGGTATGGAAATGAACTCTCAACCTTTATTTTCGTTTTAAGACCATAAGGAATATTCTATATGTTCATTCTAGTCGGAGTAGTGATTTTTTAAATATGGGTATTCCTCTTCGATGACGACTCTATGTTATCATGGTTGAATAATTGGAGAGATGATATTTTAGTCATCATATTCATTTTCATCATAGAAAAACCATCTCTGATCTATTACTATCCCTGATCAATGATTTTCATTCTCATTCATCATTCTTCATCATCATTCATCATTTTTGTTTTCTCTTCTTGTTCATAAATACTCCTCTTTCAAATTATTTCTTCTATTACTTTTTATCTAGTTCATTTAGGTGTAGTTCTAGTTAGTTAAGTCAATTTTTTCCATTAATAACTGCTGTGTGTAAAATTTGTGAAGACATCGAAGTTCGTTATGAAATTAGATTTTTAGAAATAGCAAAATCATTTCATAATAATCCTTATCTAATAATAATTCTCTATTTAATAAAGATAAAGAAATAGCGTATTATTGATACTTATAACCCGATTATGTATTTGTAAACTGTATATATTGTAAATGATATGGTTTCTCAAGACCTTGCATCAAAATAAATCAATCAATCAATAGATCGCTCTTTGGACCAAATTATAATGTTGAGGCCTGCAGAGTGACCAAAAGTCGATATCGGCTCTGGTACTATAGATACAGATGTAGGCCCTATACCTGAACAGCTATGTACAAGGATACAAGAGGTACGTACAACAAGGGTTTTTTTGAAGGATGAAGCCCAAATAGGTCTCAGATCAGTGCGTGCGTAATGGTTGGATGATGGTGATTGATGAGTTGGACCTACAGTTTTAGGTGGGCTCCGAACCACTGGGAAGTGATAGACTGCAAGGATACAATACACAAAACGTTAATAGACTACAAAGATAGCCCTAAATGCATACAAGGTTAATAGTAGGATTATTATTATTATTATTATTATTATTAGTAGTAGTAGTAGTAGTAGTAGTAGTAGTAGTAGTAGTAGTAGTAGTAGTAGTAGTACTTCAACAAGTTTTATCAGAGTGCTAGCACAGTGGAGCATGCAGTAGTCGATGATAATAAATGAATTATCACCCATGAAATATCACTAATATTATTATTAGCGTATTATTATTTTTTGGTGGGGAGACCCTTAAGGATAGATACACCTCGTCATTTGGCCATGCTATGGGTAGATTTTGATCTCTTTTTACAGATTATACATTTTTATTTTAAATTTTTTTCAATTGTTTTAGTGTTTTTTTTTCGGGTGAACATTTAAAATCAATAGCCTTCAAGTGTGAAGAAATAAGTAGTTTTTTCGAATTGGGGTTTTTAGTGAATATCTAATTATCAGTTGAGTACAAGATATTTTTCTTGAGCCACTCCCGTGTTTCGGAGGACACGTTAAGCCGTCGGTCCCGGTTGCATATAAAAAAAAAGCAGTCGTTAAAAAAAGCGGCGAGGTGGAACTACCCGTAAGGGTCTCCCCACCACGAAAAGCCATACGAATTTACTAGTGAATATCTTATTTTCTATATTTTTAGTGTGGACTAGCCTGAATGTTTTGGATGACATAGCTCAATCAAAATTTGTGAAGAGAGTAGTTTTGGACTCTGGTCTGTTGCATCTTGGCATTTATTGTTATGTTGTCTATATAGGTTACATATATGTTATGTTGTCATAAATATAATATGCTGTGTAATGGTGTATGACAGATAGCAGCAGTGTGAATATAATCATTCCCAGCATGTTTCTGATCTTACTAAGGTGAGTATTATCGGTGCTACATTGTGCAAGCAGCCTGAGACAAAAATCAATTGAATTGTGGTTTTCGCGCTGCTGCAAATTGTATTGAAGAGTGTAAGAACGGGATTAAGACTGAAAGTAAAGAAAGAAGAATCTAGTAAAGTAGAATTGAGGAATAGCAAGAAGGAAGGAAAAGACGAGAAGAGGGAGTAAGGCAAGAGAATAGAACGGAGAATCGATGGTGGAAGAAAGAAAGAGAATCTTGAGAAGAAAAGAAATGTGAAGGAAGACTGGAAATACGAAGAGAGAAGATAACATTGAAAGGGAATCTTTGTTGAAGATTCAGATAAAATATAAAAGAGGAAAACCTATATGTGTGAGTAGAAGAAAGAGCGTATGAGGGAGACAGGGTTGGAAGAGGGTTGAGAAAGAGAGAAATCATGATAAAAATAGAGAAGTAAGGGAATGCTCGATTGAAGGAGTAGATCACCCCCAGGGAACAGCGTGGAAGATATCTTAGGAAGAAGGGAAAGAGCTCCCTTACACTAATAGAAGGGGTTTCAGTTTTTCAAAGTCGAATACCCCAAAAAAGAACCCATCCGAATATAGATGTGTTTGTATCTGTAAGGTTTTGGCGTGACGGTGAAGTTGTAGGGGTAGTATGTGGGTCTGTCAATTTTGCAAAAGCCCTGTGGAATCAGGGGTGTATTCTTTCCTATCTTTCCGTTGGTTGAAGGGTAGCAAGTCATCGATTACTGGTTTATTTGGAAGATTTCGAAAGTCAAGCACTAATGTCAGTACAATTATTGGTATCAGGGTTTATTTTGGTTCTCATCCAAAAGCTGTAGTTAAAAAATTGGATCATTTAATTTATTTAGATTATATAAAATGAAGATCGATCTAGTTGTTTAGATCGTCTTGTCTATGAGCAGCACAATAATTTCTAGAACCTAGTCTAAAAAGGATATGCAAAAATTGGATAAAACAATGGCAAATTTGCAAAATAGATTAGGGCTAAGAAAGTCAATTTAATTTATTTGCAAAACACACAAATACAATAAATATTGAACAAAAATATATTCCAAACCAAAATAAAGTAACATGTAATACAACGAATATTTCAAATAATGATAGGGCTAAGTGGAATTTGACTTGTAAAACCTTTCCAACTATGGTTACCCATGTACTAGGAAAGGTTATTGGAAGGGAAAGGGAAGAGGAAGCTGGTAGGAAAAGGGAGTATCTAAAAGGAAGAGTAGTCATCAGTTTCGTCTGTGGGAGTGGTCAGCCATCAAGTCCAATAGCAATCTCAGCAAGCAAGCACACAATCAAAACAGCATGTTAAATAAACTGAAACATAATGTTTTCCCCAATGAACCAGAAATTAAGACTTGGTCTGAAGAAAGACATATTAATCAAAGCATTATGATGGTATATTGTCCAAGACATTGAGGTTAATTTACACTAAAAATGTATGTTCACAAAGAACCTTACTCCAAGAAAATAAAATGTTTTTTTTTTCACTGAAAGGGTGATACTTAAAAGTTCACTGCAAATGAAAACAGTTGAAAAGAGTTTATAACATTAAATTTTGATAAAAACCTTTGGTTTTTCCCGCTCGAAGGCCAATAATTTGAAAGTTAATTCGAAATGCAAAACTAAAAACAGTTAAAAAAAGTCTATAATATTGATCACCAAATATTGCAAAACGTATTTTTTATTTTATTTATTGTTGGTGTACCTACATGAGTCTCGAGATTTGTGCGTGGTTAAAAAGTTGAATGAGTGAATGATGACAAACATCCATGGCAGAATGAGATTCGAACCCAAGGCTGTAAGAAATGAAACAAGTAAGAGTCTTATCTAATTACAGAGAAGCGCTTCAACAAACTGACACATGTACAATCTAATATAACTGACACTGCATTTCTATTAAATAGAAATACAATGTCAGTTTTGATATCAGTTTGTTCATCAAGTATTTCGTCATGGAAAACATCACAGATAATATTGAATTTTGGTAGAAAAAGCCTTTGTGTAGAGAAATACTGATATCTTTGCTACAGGTATTGTGGCTCTTTTGATGTTTTTGTTCTGTATGTTTGTATCATATTTTGTGATGTTGACGTTGCGGAATGATGTTTTATAAAAATAGAGATATTTATATTTCTCTGGAAACAACAATCTTCTATCGCCGTCTTTTCCACCTAGTTCCAATTTATCTTTCCCTTTTCCTCCTTCTTCTAAATACCATTCTTCTCTTTTCATCTAGTTCCAATTCATCTTTTTCTTTCCCTCCTTTTAAATAACATTTTTCTCCTCTTCTTTGACTATCCATCCGTACATTCCCCCAATCACCAGGGGACCAATAAAGCACTATTACATCACTAATCACCAAAACCCACACATTCTCCTCCACAAAAGAAATACCACAATAGATTCCCCATTAGTTAATTATTAACAGCACTGCGGGGGTACACAGCATGATGTCTAGCGTGCGTTAATAGTACAGAGCGTCTGCAGACTCCAGACGTAACAAAAGGTTCTTTGTGTCCATTGGAGTGAGGCGCAGAATAACTGATAGCGAGGTGACGTAACATTCAAACATGTGTTAAAAAACATATTTGAAAAAATAACATTCTTCTTGATGTCTGTGGAGGATCTGTCGTATTTGCGCTCCTCGCTCATTAATTATCAAACATTAACAACTCTATGGGTGTCTTGACACAGCATGGGGTGTAACACGTGTGCATGTTACCTAATCCTGTTCAGTAATGACATCCAATTTGTTGTGTTTATGGAGACTCATTGATGAGGGTCTGGCCCTCATTATTTTCTTTTCTTACCATCCATTTGTTATGTTGCTTTATGATTTATGTGAGTGTATTCCTAGAGGTCAAGGGTAGGGACACGGGTATCCTAACTTCGCCTTTTCAAATGTATTTATCACTTCGATGCATAATAATAATATTGTGTGACCTGGCTGGCTTGGTTTGGTGTCAGAGTCATCAGGTCTCACCTGAATAAGTTCAGGGTCTCTGACGTGACTTAACGACTTTTTTAGACAGCCGGGACCAACAGCTTAACGTGTCCTACGAGACACAATACTCCGATGTGAATTTACAGTGTAACCAGTGAAACTAGGTAGTACTAAGAATCTTCTACACACAGTTCTTTTGTGAATGGTTTTCACATGAACTTGAAGCTTGTGTTTAAGTAAAATGGTGAAAAATTGTTCCAAGAACTCCAGTTATAGCCAGGAAACAAGCCTGTGATCAGAGGGATAGTAATAAGTTTTATTAGCTACAGTACTGCACTAGTGATCACCAAATATTGCAATAGTTTGATTTTTTATTGCGAATGATGTTTTGTGTCTGGAGACTTGTGCATGGGTAATGAGGTGAATGAGTGAATGATGAGAAACATCCATGACTGAATGAGATTCGAACCCAAAGCTGAAAGAAACGAAGCCAGTCAGTTTTATCTAATCACAGACAAGTGCTCCAACCAACTGCATTTCTTAGTTTTATTTCTAATTTCCTTCATTATTATTGATTTCCCCTATCAATTTCTAATAAAATTTACAATGCAATTTATTACATTTTTCTCCATTTATGAAAATTTACAATCTTTCCCTTCATTCCCCACGATGTTCACAATGAAATACTCAGACTCCAAGGAACTCACAATTGCCATTTCGCTCATAAAATGATATTTAAAACGGTCTCTAAGGTAAAATAACTCTGTACTTTTAGAAGCTGATAATTCCTCCAGTGTAGCGTCAAGATTTAAAGGTCACTTTGAAAGGCGAACGATGATAAAGCATGAGTTAAAAACTTCTTAGGAACGTTTCCGAGTGAATATTTCATGAAATACCGGATTAAATACTTTTGATAAATTATTAATACGGGAATATTTCACATAGTTGCTTTTAAATGGCTTTAAAGAAGAGTTTACTAATTATGGAGGTATTTTAACGGCCGTTCTTCTGTATCATAGGTCTTTCGTTTGCTCTTTCTCACTGGTATTTCTCTCTTATACAGATTTATTCTTCTTTTTTTTCTCAGTTAACTCTTCTCCTTTCTCTCTACGGTCGTCTTCCACACTCTCACATTTTCTCTTCTATATTTTCAACAAAATTAATCTCTTTTCCTGTCCTTATTTTTATTTCTACTCTCTATCACTTGAGGAAATGCTTTTGTTAACTTTTTTTTGAAGTTTCTTGTATTCTTGATGCTATCAAGTTGTATACATTTTTTATCTATTGCCATGAAAAAACTTTTTTCATCGATTTTTTGGGAAATAAATGGATTCAAAGTTTAATTTTTCGATTTTTGATAAAAAAAGTTTAATTTTTAATTTTTCTGGAGGCAATTGATCTCCAAGTTATTTTAAACTTTTGATGATTAAAATTAAAGACTCTTTGAGCAATAGAATGATACACGTTTTATTTCAATCTAACAATTAGTTTTTTCATAATGAATTTTTGAAAAACTATTGTTCCATCTTTTTAGAGATTCATTTTTAAAAACTAATCGTTTGATCGATATAAAAAATATGCCATTTTATTCCCCAAGCTGTTTCAGTTACGAAGAAATTATCAAAAGGATACAATAATTTTGTAGCTGAGATCAATTGCTCCCTATAAACCAAAAATGTTCTGCTTTGAAGCCCCATATTTCATAAAATAATTGATTAGAAAGATTTTTCTAGCGGCTTTAAATAAAATTTGATGTAAAAGCCCTTGACACATCCATCACAAGAATTGAAAAAAAAAGTAAATATATATCATACTATAAGGCTTGTTTCACACTTGCACGACCGGTCGTTTAAACGTCAACGACATAAAAATTTGAACCGTTCACATATGTACATTCATCCGACCACGACACTTTAGTATAGACGATGTACAACGCGCTTCCGTAATTACCAACATACAACAATTCAACGCATACACAGAGTAACTGTCGTGTCGGAAATGTGTGTACAGTTCCAGTGGCTCGCTGCGCCCTCTAGTCGTTCATACGACACCGACAGTCGGCACGACTCGAGGGATGTCGTGGCCCCCTCGGCACTAGCACGACAGTCGTGCGTATCCACGACATTTGTCGGCCTAGTGTGAAGAAGCTGATATCCCTCTTTGCCCTTTAGTCGGATGAACGACACACGACACACGACATGTCGTTGTAATGTGAAGCGAGCCTAACTGATAGCAAGATAGAGTAATGAATAAACAATCTTCGTGAATTCACAAAATAACGAACTAACCTCAATGATGATGTTGACTTCTTGAGTCTGGTAAACATATCACACTTCTGTCAAATAGCTAACCACTGTATTCACAAGAAATATGATCGGGAAATACTACATTGAACACAAGAAATCAACGCACAAAACAGAAGATAGCAGAATAAAATATTGATGAAAGTGATTAACGAAACGTATAGTAACACAAGAACGAATCGCGAGGTAACATGCAGCGACTGGTACGACAGAAGCAGCTGTTTGGTTCTTCTATGACGTCATCATCCCGGCTTTCTCGATATCAAAGTCCAGCAGTCTGCTGTCACAATCAGCTGATCGGCGGTTTCGCAGTTGCACCCACAAGTTTGATGTTGGAGGGGGGTAACAAGGGGTAAAAAAGGGGGGTAACAATTGAGTCTAGTCAGTATTAGTTTTATGCTAAGGAATGAAATAGGTAACTGGTTGCATGATTGCTTTTGTGAAGTAAAATATGGGTCATTTGAAAAGAATATGTGACTATTTAATACTTATTTATGTATTAAGAGCGCAAAGAGCGCCTTTATCACGTAAAGAGTGACGCGTAGCGGAGTGCAGTAGTAATTTGGCGAGAGTGAAATAGAAGCTTTACACTCAAAATATATACAACATTTTCCTCCAACAGTAATTGTTTTGGATTTGCATTAAATAATAGTATAAAATTTTCGTACACAATGCATCATGGTTGAGGCTATGAAAAATTAATCTGGTTATAATCAGACGGCTAGCGGCTAGTTTCAGTGTTGTCAACCGTACGAAAATGATCGTTTTATAATTATTATAATTTGGTTTTTGCATGATAATTGAAATAATTTATTATTTGTTATCGTATGATAATTAAATTAATTCATTATTAGTGATTTAATTACTACGTGAGTTGAATTATGTTATTATTGAACACAGAAGGTGAACAACATGACTATCTACAATATAATTATTAATCAGCAATCTTTTTTCTGAGGATGAAGCTCCCATAAGTCAGAGATCTTGCGTGGGTAATGATTTAAATGATGGTGATTGCTGAGTTGAAACTACAGTTTCAGATGGGTTCCGAACCACTAGGAAGTTATTCCATAGCAGAGAACAAATAATTTTTTTTGGCTAAACCCATCAGTCACCCTTGCAAAGAGGGCTCAGGAGTTCGTAGCTTATCTTTATCTGACCAAACAGATACCTCCTGTGGCTCACGGCTATCGCTTCCTCTAGCTCTAAATCTAAGTGTGATCCGAACCAGCTGTACGATCAAATAGCATGTAGTAGCGAGGAGAAGCATGGTTCTACTACAAAAATTTGAGTTGTATTTTGAAAGTTACTTAGCTTCCATTATGTTATTATCGAACACAGTCGGTGAAAAATTTGACTATTTTCAATGATCAAGCACCATTTTTAGAAGCAGTCCGAACCACTGGTACGATCAAGCAGGTCAAGAATACTGCTACAATGATTCATCATGATTAGTGTCGTATTCGGGATTTCGATTGTTATTACCGTACACAGTAGGTGAATAACATGACTATTTTCAATTATTTCTTCATTTATTTACTACCCAAAACACGATAAGATACACAAGTAAATTGATACATAAGATACACAAAACACAAGTTAAGATACAAAAGGCACAGCCCTCTACTGCTTTCTTTACAAATTTTCAACTAAAAAATCCAAAGTTTAGGTTATGCCTAAGTTAAACTAGAAATTTCACTATAAAGTACAATTACTGATTCTTTCCAAAACAAAATTATAAATTCATAAGTTCACATGGGAAACGTAGCAGTAAAATAGTCTAATAGTACAAAGAAAGTGAACAATTTTGAATTTCGTTTGAGTGTTTAAAGCCGAAACTGTAGGGTTCAGGCCATTTTAATCACATGACTATTTTCAATTATCAAGCACTCTTTTTAAGTGTAATCCGAACCAACCGCGTGGTTAGGAAGCAGTTAGCAGTGTTTTTCAAAGAAAGTAGATATCATTTTGAATCTCGTTTGAGATTTTAGAGCCAAAAATATAGAAATTAGACTATTTCAATCACACGACTATTTTCAATTATCTAGTACCACTTATAGGTGAAATCCGAACCACCCGTTTGATCAGATAACAGGTAGCAGTGTTGAGCTGCAACTAGTTATATTTTTAGGTGTAATCCCAACCACCGGTACAATCAGGAAGCAGGTAGCAGTGCTCAGCTGCGATTATTAGTGTTGCATGTTGGATGGGGGAGGTTTCCAGTGGTAAAGGCTGAGGCAGCTGAGCGTACCAAGCTAAAGCAACGGGGACCCTGTGCAGCTATCGATCTGACACCCCCTTACCACCCCCCTCACTTTTAGACCCCTGTTCGCGGGGGGGGGGGGATTCCCTCTGCTTTGCTCCGGATCTGCTGCCGGGTTCTCTACCCCACTGTAGCCGGGACCTTGGCTTTATTCGGCAGTTCTTTCTCACTCTTTCTTTTTTCATGCTCTTTGTCTCTCTTTTAAGCTTTATTTCTCTTATGCACTCTCTTCTTTTATCTCTTATTCCACTCTCTCAAACCAACAGTTAAAGCGTCCAACTCTTACTTCTCTTTTACTGACTTACTTTTATTTTTATGCTTTTTCTCTTCTTACACTTTCTTTCTCTTATTTTTCCTCTCTTATTCTGTCTCGTTCCCTCAACCCAACAAAACGGTTGTTAAAGTGCCTAATTCTTACTTCTCTCTGTTGCTTTATTCAGCAATAATTTCTCACTCTTTTTTACTTTTTCTCTCTCCTTCATTTATTTACTCTCTCTCTTATGCTTTATTTTTCTTATTTACTCTCTCTTTTTTCCTCTTATTCCATCTCGTCCTCTTAAATTCAATAACTGAAAGACATTTTATTTTCAGTTTTTCAAAATTGAACTTCCATTTTTTGTGGTTGATTAAATTCATTTTTGTTTAACATATCTAAATATTTTGTTTTCTCTGTAGTGGCGAAGGTGATATTGTGGAAGGTATCCTTAATGAATAATAAGACAAAATTGTCACAACCACGTTTATTAAATATACTCTCAAACAAACTAAAACTAAAGTACAGAGTAGCTTTATATATACTAAACATGAAATGATACTATTGTCTAAGCGAGAAAGAGGCTAACCTTCATTGAAGGTTGTGATTGGCTGACGGCCATAACAAGTCACGCCCCCTGGTGGGAGGAGTAATAGGGAAAAATAAGAGTCAAATCAAGATCCAAAAACCGTGAACATCTAGAAAGCAACAAAGATGAAAAATACACAATAAGGCTAGAATTGAATCAAATAAAATTTAAATATTCTTAAAAGCTCACTGAAATGCAGTCGAGGTAAACCGAGAAAGGCAAGAAAGAACGGTTTATTAAATAAAGGCTGGAATTATGATGAAACCAAGTTAGTTGTATTGAATTGGTTAAAATAAATTTGGTCATTTAAACTAGTATTGGAATCGTCTTCTACCAACCTAGTTATCTCCTTCCTCGTCTCCTCCTCATTCTATTTCGTCTCCATCACCTTCTCCGTTCGGCGCGGCGGTCTTGAGATGGCTAAGCGAGAGTGATCGTGGCATAATCTAGAATTTTTAAGCTTTGTAAATGGGTTGAGTGGTTGTCTGTGTGTGTGTGGGTGCTCGTGAGTGTGTGTGAGAGAGAGAGAGAGAGGGAGTGTGTATACGCAAGTGATTTGAATAATTATTTTTCTTCAATCATGATAGTTTAGGAGATTTGTTTTGTATTTATTCTTTTTTTTAAAGTGCAAGGGTTATTATTTTACAGTTGCCAATTATCTATTTTCTTAGTGTTCTCGCATGCTTTCTCTCTCTTTTTATCTTTTTATTCTCATACATTTTTTTTAATTGTTTGAGTATTTTTTCTCTCTTTTTTCGAGAGATGGCACATGTTTTGTTTTCCTTCTTATAGAAGGATTTGTTTTAGTTTTGTTTTCTAGGATTTCTAGGATATGTATTTATGAATTATAATTGAATGGGAGGGTTGAGTGGTAGAGAGGGCCGACTGCGCCTTGACTTCGCCCTCCCAGGTTTAAATAAAGGCAGTTATTCAATTCAATTCAATTCTCCTACTTTTTCTCCTTTTTCTCCATTCTATTCTCAACAAAATCTATTCAGGAAGTCGAAAAATTCCATTATTGATAAAATGTGTGAGCAAATCAATCAATTCATTCAATCTATCTCATCAATAGAAAGCACGAGCACTTCCATTCACCAACCAAATCGTACTTGGATAGCAAACAAGCGATGATCTTTCTCACTCTCACCCACTCACCCTCTCACATGCTCTCTCTCCCTCTTCTGTGCCACTTCATCACTCTCTTTACCTAGGCCTATCTATCGCTCTATCACTCATTCATTCTATCACTCTCTGTCTCTCTCTTGTTCAATCTATCTCTTTTTTCTGTCTCTCCATCACTCCCTAAATCTATTTTCTTCTCACGCTCTCTCACTGTATCTCTCTCCCCCTTTCCCACTCATTATCACTCTCTCTCTCTGTCTGTTCTCTGTCTCTACATACTTCGATCTGTCTCTCTTCCTCTTTCTCTCACACTGTCTTACTCACTCACTAACTTTCTCTCTCTCCTAGTCATACACACACTTTTAGTTGAGTTGAATTGTCATCACTACTTCAGCACCAGAACCAAACACAAGAGCCCCTTGACTTTGCTGCCCGTCTTTAGGGGATGTGAATTTCTTCAACTTCTTCATAACTAGGTTAGGTTGGATGAGATTTCTCATTTATCTCGGGTTTCTCCAATTTCTTCCACCATTTTCTTCACATTCGTGGCCTATTTTTCAAGCATTCCTACAAGCAATTACGTCAAGAGCGCATTGTTGATCTTCACACATTGAAAAGGATCTAGTATTTATCAGAAATCGGAAATCTTTATTGGAAAAATAGAATAAATATAATATATTATTAGTTGGAAAAAAATGATAATTATTAGTTAGAAATAAGGTGTAATGTGAGTTAGAGACCCTGTTTGAATAGGAAACTATTCAAGTGAAAGTAATATGTGCTATATTATGGGAAGTGATAGGCTCGTGACGTGGAAGGTATCTGTTCAGTAAGATAATATAAGCTATGCTTTACTCAAAACTCTAAAGCTTTCTTTGTAAGGGATTGGCTAGCAATAAAGACTGTTCTCTACTACTGTATAATCATTTCCCGGTGGTTCAGAAGCCCCCAGAAATTGTAGATTTCTCATAACATGGCTCCTTATAAGGGTGACCGACTGTATTACCCAGTAAAAAGACTGTTCGCTGCTGTAAAATCACTTTACGGTGGTTCGGAAATAACCTAAACTTTGAAGTCCATAATATTTTTTAAACATGACTAGAACGGCGAGGTGGACTACCCGTGAGGGTCTCCTTATCAAAAAATCCATATGCATATTTATTATTTCAACATAAATGCTATAGGACATCTGAAAAAATAATAATTCATAGCCTAGTGTTAAAAATCACAATACATTATAAAGAAATTTTAATTATACACATGATATAGAAATGAGCACTATTTAAGAAACTGAGACCAAAATTAACAATACTATGAAAATTAGTTAAATGAATCAGGGGTAGAAGAGTTTGATAAAGAATTAGGTTGATCAAAGTGTTAAATTATGCAATTATCTAAAGGAAGGAGAAATGATGGAGAAGATGAGAAAAAAATAGAAGGAGGTAGAGGAGGAGAAAAGAAAAAGAGAAAGAAGAACAAATGGTGAAACAGCAATACTAAGAAACAAAAAGAATCAGGGGTTGAAAAATTCGAGGTTTGGTAGATAAGTAGGTAAATAATAGCGTTTAATCATGTAATTATTCAAAGGAAGAAGAATTGATTGAGATGGGAAAAAATAAATTGAAGGAGATAGAGGAGAAGAGAAGAAGACCAAAAAGAATAGAAAGAAGAACGAATGAAGAATGTAGAAATTAATCAATTTAAGAATAAGTGAGATTGAATTTTTTGGAAATCGATGTCACTAGAGTAATTTAAGAAAAAATATGACTGTACTTCAAACTGTGTGATTAGATTTGAGCCACTTGATTATTCTGAGCTATTATTTCTTCTTAACTCTCCATTTAAAATATTTAAAACGGTCGCAGAAGTATCCACTAACGATGAAAGAATTGACATCCAAAGCCAATGTTAAACCTGAAGTTATAAACTGTCACTGTATTTTCGATACATATTATTTTCAATGCTGTCAAAGAAATACTTACAAAACTCCGTAGAAATCTTAGGGAATTTTTCGAGTTGAACTAGTAAGGTAAATAATCATAAATAGTAATTATCTAGATAATTTATTATTAGGTATTCAAGACTTTTTTTGGAGGATGAAGCTCATATAGGTCTGAGACCTGTGCGTGGGTAATGAGTTGGATGATGGTGATTGATGAGCTGGACTTAGAGTTTTAGGTGGGTTCCGAACAGTCTTTTTTGCTGGCCAATTCAATCGTTATATATTTTCTATTCAGGCTACAACTGTGGCCAGTCTATTCCAAAAGCCTTTTCTGGTGAATAATTTTATTCTTTTTCTTACACACATTTTTTTTCACTGTAACTAGATATTTAACTTATTTCTGTAAATATTTGAGATATTTTCTACCGGATATATTCTAATTTGCAGCTGTGGCTAGACTATTTCAAAAGTTTTTTCTGGTGCATAATTTTATTTTCCTTTGATATTAAAACTATCTCTTTTATCTAGCCTTTTAATCTCTGGGGTCTTCGTCACATATAACTCAGAAGTAAAAAGGGATACCATGTAAGAACTTGTAAAAAACACCTTTTTATACATTCAGTATCTGGTTACAGCTTGTCAACCTTTATCTTTAAATGTCTTTGGACGCCGCTTTTTTTATCTCCCTGTGTTTCCCGAAAATGCATCTCAATTTCAATCTGTTACTATCTTTAACTCTTTTTCCTTTTTCTCCACCCCTTTCTTCTCTTTCTCTTTCTCTGTGCATGCATCTTAATTTCCATCATCTATTTCGATGTCAGTCTCGTTCTAAAACTGGAAGGAATCACAGCCGAAAATAAGCTGCTTATCTCTGGAGTGAAAACACATATATAAAGAACAGTTTGATTTTTTGTAATTCTTTTTGAAACCGTGACTTTTTCTTATTCTCTGCTCTTCTTCGTCTATTTCTTCCACTTCTTTTTCTTCTTCTATACCATCTCCATCTATTCATAATTCAACCTTCTCCTCCTCCTCCTCCTCGTCTTCCTCTTCCTCCTTTTCCTTCTCCTTATCCTCCTCCTCCTTTTCCTCCTTCTTCTCCTCCTCCTCTTCCTCCTCCTTCTTCTTCTTCTCCTCCTCCTCGTCTCCCTCCTTTTTCCCCAGTTGCTTCTCCACTTCCCTCCCTTTTAACCTTCTTCTCTTTCTACTTACCATCTTTTCATTCTTCCTCTTTTTCTTTTCTCTCTTCTTCCTCCTCTGCTGCTGCTACTTTTCCTTTTTCTTTTCTATCGTATTTTACTGCCACTGCTCCTCTTATTTTCTATTCTACTACAACTCCTCATTTGCTCCTACTTCTTCTGTTTCTTCTTTTTTTCCTCACCCTCTCCTCCTCCTTTTCTCCTCGCCTTCTTTTATTCATCCTCCTCATCTTTCATCTCCTCATCCTTTTGCTCTTTGTACAATTCCTTCCCTTCTTTCTTCTTTCTCCTTTCTTCTATCATTAATTTCTTCTTTTTTCGATTTCTACCACGTCATTTTCTTCTCCTTTTTTCCTCCAGTAAATTCTTTTCCTCCATCCTTCTCTGCTTCCTCATCAATAATTTCTTTTTCCTTTTCCTTCTTCTTCCTCTTCTATCCAGTAAATTTTCGGTCAAATTTATCCGGCTGTCACCAAGAGTCGTATCGTATCGTATCGAAACCGACCGAAAACTTCTTTTTCCTCCTTTCCTAACTTCTCTTCCTCCTTTCCACTTCAAAATTAATCATGTAATGGATGTTAAAAGCAGAAAAGAAAGATTTTTTCAAGTTTTCTTCCTCTTTTAGCTCGTTTTTGTCCAATCACGTCTTTCAGATTAGACGATGATCAAAGAGAACCGACGCTTAAGTGAGATTCATGACTTAGAAGGATTTCAAGGATTTTCGTCAAACATCTCTTCTATTTTATTTTATATACAGAATCATGAAGAAGGTTTAACTGGCTGTAGCATAAGTCGCATCAATTTCCAAATTGAAATTAGTCAAGGACTTTGAAGCATTGAAATCTTGAAACGTCAAAAGTAATGTTAGAAGTGAAGTGGTTTGTTGCCGCTTCCCTTGAGTAAAAAGTCTCAGTCCCGTTATTATGACCGGTCCTTGAGGCTTCCTTAACTCAAGGAAAACTAGATAAAAGGCACTCAAGGGGCTTTTCAAGTCTCAATTGAGTGAAGAAATTAGTTGTGGAGTTTGTAACTCGTTAAAAATAAAGTTAAAATTAAAGTGGTTTGCTGCCGCTTTCCTTGAGTAAAAAGTCTCAGCACCGTATTTCGAAATATATTTTCTTGAGGCATCCTTAACTCAAGACAGACTTAAAAAGTATTCACTCAATTATAATCGATTATTATTGGGAAAATTACAATGAATGTAAAGATGTAACAGACTCAAGTTCAAAACTGTTCTCTTCACAAATTTTGAATAATATGCTGTATTGTCCAAAACATTGACGTTAGTTCAAACTATGAATTTGGATTTACTAAAAAACTTCAATCGAAAAAAAAATTAAATGATTCTTGCGCTTGAAGGTCGTTTCAAGTCATGAGTTGAGGAAGCCTCAAGCTTCCTTAACAATACGAGCCTAGTACTAAAACTTCACAAAATGGATAGCCTAGTAATGAAAAAGATTTTAACTTACTTCCAAGAAAAAATAAATAACTGATGATTTTATTCATTGACACAAAATAAACACTGAGAAGTTGATTTTGTTGTCGAAATACGCAGTGTCAATTTTTTGTTGCTCTTGGGCAAGTTTGAGAATTATAGCTCTAGAAAATGGATTTCAATACAGGAATAGAGGATTTCAATATTGAAAGGAATTTCAATAATAAATAATAATAAATATAATAATAATTTCCAAATTGAAATTAAAGCATTGAAATCTTGAAACGTCAAAAGTAATGTTAGAAGTGAAGTGGTTTGTTGCCGCTTCCCTTGAGTAAAAAGTCTCAGTCCCGTTATTATGACCGGTCCTTGAGGCTTCCTTAACTCAAGGAAAAAAATAAATAATATTGATGTAACGTGACTATGAATTTGAGAGCATGAAAAAGCAGTATTGGGACATAGGCCTAATATATATAATAAATAATATTTAAAAAAAATATATAATTATAATATAATGTAATGATATAATGTTATATTATTAATATATTTATTTAATATTCGAATTTTTAATAGAGGTTCTCCATATTCCAATTAAGAACATTCTAATATTCATATTGAATAATTATAGTTCACAAAACCAATAAAAATCCACTTTCACATAAAAAAGGCAGTCGTGGTGGTGCAATCAGTTAGGACGTTATCTCTGATGCAAATAAATATAATAAATATCTGGCTGACTGCTTCTCCTGCGGCCTCGTGTTCGAATCTCGTACAGCCTTGGATGTTTTCAACTTTATATCATTCATCCACCTCATTGATCACGCAAGTTACTAATTCTATGTTGTAGTTTTAGTATAGTTTACTGATAAGTCAACTAAGTGAATCCTGAAAAAATATTGATGTAACGTGACTATGAATTTGAGAGCATGAAGAAGCAGTATTGGGACATAGCCTGTTGTGTCTTCATATTAATTGTATTTTAATTGATAAATAAAATGTGATTACAACTTCAAAAATTTAATTAGAGAAATACGAAAAATAATATTTCTGTTGCAACCTGTCACATTCGACAGGAACCATTCTCATTTCTCAAAATGTGTAGCTACTGGTTGGGGGTGTTGGGGGGGGGGGGGAGCATGAGGAATATGGGGTTGGGGGCTGTTTGATACTTAGCTAGGGTCTCATTCTACCACCCCTCCACTCCACCACATCTAAACAAAAATCAATATTTTCTAATTTGGAATTCTAATTGAGAATTGGCTACGTGTGCTGTGCTACGGAACACCATTGTGTATGGCGTTTTGTGGAAACTGGTGGATATATTTTTTCTTTCTTGTAAATATATATATATATGTGAGTTTGTGTGTGTGTGTTTGCGCGCGTGTGTGTGTGTGTGTGTGTGACAGACATGAAACTATATTTTATAGCAGCCTGAAAATGAAGCATTTCGTTACTTGTCAGAAGAGGAATACTTATTCTAAAGAATAATTCATTTTTCAATCTAGTGAGGAAGAAAACAAAAATCTGCAAAGGATAGAGCATCAGCTTTCATAATAGATGAAATTTTCTATGGAATGGATCCTAGGGTATCACCAGAGAATTTTTGAAAAATAACCATTTAGGCCTGAAACAATATTATAAGCGATTTTGGACATAGATACCCATTGATTTCAACGTACACTGTGGATCAAACTGAATCACATACAGTGTTAGAGCCATTGCCAAGGGAAAGGGTAGATGAAAACCCTGGAACGCACTATATGCTTGTCAATTCTGGATCTGGACAATTTATAAAACCATCAACTGGCTTTTCATCTTATGCAAGTTTATCACATCCTCAAGAAAAAAACGAACAAAAATTAGTTTTTTAACGTTATGAGATGACTTTTCAACACATTGTACCGTGCACAATTTCCATTGTACATTCCTTTAGTACCCTGTGAAGACTTGGCATCATTCTACTGTTCTAAAATTGTCATTATGTGAACCCAACACACCTTTCTATATTCAGTACTATCCTTTCATTGATTCTTCTTTTATTCTTTACTCTGTTTCCAACTACAGCTCTATTTATTTATTTTCATTTTTTTGAAACTTAGCTTTTTTTAAATGAAGTCTTGATAATTGGAAGTCCAACTAATAATTTTTTAAAGAGATGTAATTATTCTTTCTTTTCATTTTTTTTAGTTTAGTACAGACTCCCATCCACATACAGGCTTTGGCCTTCGTGGATGAGTCGCATGACTCATTTAATATTTCACATGAATATAATATGATATTTCACGTGAATTTAATATTTCACATGTTAGTTATACTTGGATATGTTGTATTGTTCATATATTATGTAATTACCGATATCTATGATGTCTTTTGTGTTGTATTCGTATTGGTGAATGATACATTTTTTTTGTAAAATGTTTCATGCAGTAAAAATAAATTTGAATTTGATCATAAGACTCAGATGAATGAGTGAACACTGTACTATGTGTTCACCAGAAACTTATACTGTACAAGTAAATGAGAAGTGAACGTTTTTTAGAAGTTTTATGTCACTTTTAATGGACAGTGTTGTGATTATTTGGGAAGTGATAGCCGCGAGCCGTAGCAGGTATCTGTTCAATCAGAGAGATAAGCTGCGTTCTTGTAGGTCCTGTTTGTAACGGTGACCGATTAGATCGGCCAGCAAAAAAGACAATGTTCTCTGCTGTAAAATCACTTCCCGGTGGTTCGGAACCCACCTAAAACTGTAGTCCAACTCATCAATCACTATCATCCAACTCATTACCTACGCACAGGTCTCAGACCTATGTGGGCTTCATCCTAAAAAAAAAATTTTTTTTTGATTCTGATACAAAAATTCGATATTTGATACGAAATATCTACGAAATTTGATGCGAGACCTCTATTAAAAAGGTTCTTCTTTTTGTAGCTTGCATACTCCTTTCCGATGTCTATGATCTTAACCACTACTGTAATAGTTCCATCAAAATAACGTAAACAATAAAAATTCTGGGAAAATTATCACCCAATTTTCAAAGTTTGTTCGTAAAAAACGCTAACACATCTCATCACCACATATATTCGATGTAATTTCCAGTTTAACATCAGCCAAAATACAACACAAATGAATATATTACGTAACCTTCCATCACAATTTAAATTACCAATGTAACACTTCCAAACAGTGTGACATACGACCGGCCGATTCTTGTTCTAAATTTCAAACCAGCTATCAAGCTGTGACATAATTTAATTATATATATATATACACATTAAGCGTGTGACATGTGATATGTGTTATATTTCTAGAAGCATTGTCCACTTTTGGGACAAGCATTGGCCAGAGATTGTTCGGACGAGCTTGCTCGAGACTCGGAGATGTTTGTACGAATATATCAGTGTTGTAAAGGATATGCATGTCCTTGACAGGATGTGACTTTGATCGTTAAATGTTGAATTCAAGGACTTAATGAAGATGGACGTGGTTTGATAGTATTGTTGAGCACTTAACAATAGAAGCTATGCCTACGTGTCTCTAATAGTGATGCATTTCTGGCTTTCCATTTCAATTCTCGAGTGTCTTTCAACTATCATTGAATTTTATCAAGCGTTTTGATATATCAATGAGAGTTGAGTCCCAGGAAAACCTTCGTGGAGAGAAATGATCATCCTGAAGACCTTAAAAATACGTGAGCTACAATATTATTAATATAATTATAGTAAAATGATTTTTTTTGAGTGGGGTTTCAAGTGATTCTAAATTTGCCTTCGTGTACTAACCTCAAAGTTTTGGAAAAAAATGTAACTAGGTCGAATTTGGACTCCAAGGGCTTTTTGTCAGTGTCTCTTGACTCGAAATGTAATGTATGTATATAATGTAATGTAATGTATGTAATGTATGTATGTATGAATGTAAATGTTATGTATAGGCTCGAGTGTCTTTCAACTATCATTGAAAGCCAGACACGAATTTGGACTCCAAGGGCTTTTTGTCAGTGTCTTTTGACTCGAAATGTAATGTATGTATATAATGTAATGTAATGTATGTAATGTATGTATGTATGAATGTAAATGTATAGGCATTTCAAGAGTCCTTTGACTCAAGAGACTCTGAAGGAAGTTTCTTAAATACGGACATAAGTCGATTTCATCATTATATTCATTGTATTTTCATCTCAATAAATAAATAAATATTATCAAATAGCTTGAATCAATGTAAGCAAAAAATATAACTTTCAATCGAAAACACAAAATCTCCAACAGCTACATCTTACAGCTTAAAAAAGGGGAGCTACTATTGGCTGGCTAACAAAATGTATGTTTCTGATAGGCTGAACTATGCTGTGCTCTGATTGGCTGCTGTGTTTTGAGACCTGTCATCCCCAGTTAACATGGGGAGGAGCAAAACAGTAAAATTCAAATTGGACAAAACTAGCTAATAAGCAAGAAAACTTAATAAAAAATCTTTTGATTTAAAGGCCTTAAGAATAATAATTAAAATACCTTTCCAAAATACGCAAAAACAAGCCCTTCGTTTCCCTTGCTTAGGTCGCCATTTTAGAAGTTGGAATCATAGAAATGAATTTGAATTGTGAACAAACATTGACTTAGAATCTCTGTAACCGGTCAAGTATCAAGAATGGATGAGTTGTCCAAACTTCGCCATTTGATGTAATTGCATCATTTAGTTTATCATCACCACAGCTCGCATCATTAAGATCACACAAATATCATTGTACAAATTTTCTAGCACTATAAAAAATAGCATCATCTAAGTTCACTTTAGTATGTGTTGTTGATAATTTTTGTTTTCAATTACCCATATGAGAAATTTGTAAATTGAAATGGATAAAGAAAGATAATCTTATCTAATCTAACCTTGGAATTAGAATCGTGAGTCAACTGAAAATACTTTTAGAGCCCCATTTATAAACGTAGCTTAAGGCTTACTCATATAAGTACAACTTGAAAAGCGTTTATCAAGTAATTTAAAAGACCTCATCTCCGCGTTCTTAGCGCGCGGCATTAACAAAGAAGTTGTTCCCCATGTAGTCTACAACTGTTTCAAATAGAAATATTATATTTTCGAATTTCTTGATCCATAACGATCTGTGTTGTTAATATTAACTTTTTATGGTGAATTTAACGATTTGCTGTCAATTTTAATTGCGAATAAATAAATATTTACTCACATAGACTGAAACGTTTTCAAATCGTGATGATTGAAAATGAAATTGGGCTTTTGAAAATGAATCATCACAATTCGAAAATGTTTCAGCATACGTGAGTAAATATTAATTATTCTCAATTAAAATTGACTGCAAATCGTTAAATTTACCATAAAACGTTAATAAATATTATTTTATTGAAACTCCTTTGGCCAGATCACGTGTTGGCGATTTAAGACGCACTCTGTTTGACAAGGTTGAAATTTTAAGCCTAATCGTAAACTTCTACTCATGGCCGACTTGTTTAGAGAACTAAGCAATGTTGGTTATGAACATAATCAATTTCGAAATGCTTCAAGACCTCCGCTACTGCGTACATTGACGACTGCTTTAATTAGCTAATGGAGCTCGATGAATGCTACAACTCAAAAATATTCAATGCTGGGAATCGAACCACGGATCTCTCAATTGCTGGTCAGATGCCTTAAAACCACTATACTCTACCCACCGAAGCTAAGCGGCTCAAAACATAGTGGTGAAAGAAAAAAAAATGCAGTGGCAAACTATATGTCTGCTTGTGCCAGACTTGTAGATACTGTAAAAGTAGTTTTGCCAACTTGTGCATTGAGGTTGGTGATTGCCTACTATCAGCTGCTGGCATGGTCCCATATTTGGCAACACTTCAATTCCTCAGAGCCGCCTACCTAATTTGACAACATTTACATTCATTTGATAGGCGAGGGCAATCCACTTCAAGTAATTCAGGGAGGTGTTACAATTTTATTAAATTGTTTAAAATGTAAACAGGGTACAGTAAAGTATGTTAATGATGAATTGTATTGTGTTTTTTTTGCAGATGGCGAAGGGTTGGAGGTTTGAGCGCGTTACTTAGAGGCTGAGTGGCTGCAGGATGATCTGGATTAGGTTGTCCACACTGTTCTCAACATTCTTCATAGCTCTGCTGAAGGCTGCAAGACATAACGGTGAGTTTAATCATGCAATCAAATAATTTACAGGAAAATTCACCATTACTGAAAAATTGGTTTGAAGGTAGATTAAGTATAATTAGAGCTCTAGATTAAAATATGATCAAATCTGTGTGATGTATCCCCAAAGCATCTTCAAAGCGAGAAGAGATAGCCACGAGCCGTAGCTGGTATCTGTTCAATCAGAGAGATAAGCTGCGTTCTCGTAGGTCCCGTTCGTAACGGTGACCGATTAGATTGGCCAGCAAAAAAGACACTGTTCTCTGCTGTAAAATCACTTCCCGGTGGTTCGGAACCCACCTAAAACTGTAGGTCCAACTCATCAATCACCATCATCCAACTCATTACCCACGCACAGGTCTCAGACCTATGTGGGCTTCATCCTCAAAAAAAAAAAAAAAAAGCATAATTTTCAAAAGCAATATTATAAAAAATATTCTAATTATTTACTCACATAAATAATAAATTGTTGGAAATATCCATAACCATTCATAACATCATAATATCAGTTTTGAGCACCGATGAACTGCAAAAGTACGATACCAACTTTTCTCCCCATAAATATAGAATAAAACAGTAGTACCATATTACTTTTTTAATTAATATATAAACATAAATAAATGTGGAAATTACTTTATTGGTTAATCGAGCACTATATTTTTTGTGTAATAGCTATTTCTCATTGGTGTAATGCTTCCTCAGATACGGTTGAAGGTCTACTGAATGAGGTTTTAAAAATTGAAGTTATGGTTAAGGGTGAGGTGGGGTGGTGGGTGGATGAGAAGGCAGGAGATTTGGAATTACCAAACAGGGGGATTAAATAAATAAATAAATAAAATTTTATTGTCATTCAATTCATTGAACAATAGACAACGTCATAAATCAAGTCGTTAAACAACTAGTACAACTAGTTGAGTTGCAAGTGTTAAGTACTAATAGCTGTAAAAAGATACATTGTTGTGAAAAGATAATAGATTTTGATAGTAATATCAAAAATATCCAGCAAAAACATTAAAAATAACACAAATTCCTCTAAACAACAATAATTTCATTCCCAAAAAACTCATTAATGCTATAAAAAGGATTAGCCACCAGCCAATTAATTAAACAACCTGGTCTTAAATACTTTTTTAGTCTCCCTTATCAACTCCAATGGAAGTTTGTTGTACAACTTCATACCAAGTATGTCATAACTATTAGTAGTTTTGGACAAGCGTTGATAGGGTATAACAATTCTATTACAATTCCTTGTTTTGTGGTAATGAGTTTCTTGTCCCAATTTTAAACTGGTTGAGTTCTTTTTAACATTCAGTAATACTGTATACATATATAAATTAACTATTGTCATTATTTTCAAATCAATAAAAAGAGGTTTACAGTGTGCTAATTTAGGAGAACCCGTTAATACCCTGATCACATTTTTTTGGATTGAGGTGAACTATAACGCAACCACAACCTTCGTTTTCAAAACCTGATTCAGTAGACCTCTAACCAACCGTCTCTGAGGAAGCATTACAACAATGAGAAATAGCTGTCACACGAATAAGGGAGTGTTAAATTCACCTGTAAAGGAGTTTCAACAATTATTTTCAAATATTAAGTAAAAAAGTTATACGTAACTACAATTTTTAATTTTATATTCTTAGGGGAGAAAGTTGATCCCGTAGTTTTGCAGTTCATCGGACTTCCCAACTATTCATGATGTTTTGAGTGGTGTATATACAGTTTCAAGTGGGTTCCGACCCACGATATGAATAATAATAGAGCAGATTGCTTTTATTTAGATACTGGCCACTCTTCCCCGCGCAGTCTCGAGCAATCAATGAAAGAGAATGGTGTCGAAAATTGCAGAAAATACTGTACATGTTTTTAAAAATAGCTTCTTGAAAGGGGTGGAAATAGACTAGGAACTACTTTAGCACCAATTTGATTTCTGTTAGTTTTAAAGAGAAGAAATTTGAACTCTACCAGTTATGTGTCGCTAGACTACTCTACTAGAGTTCTCGCTCTCAATGTAATGTTTTTATAGTTTTGAACCATTTTCACAACTCCAAATAAAAGAGGCGTCTAAAAAAGGAGAAAACTAGGTATTTTACATGCTTTCCTGCTTTTTAAATGGAAAGAGGTGAAAATAAATCTAAATTATTTTGTCATCAATTTGATCTCTGACTCATTTTTGGTAATTGAAAGGAGAAATGTGAACTCTACTACCGTTCTATCGCTAGACTACTCTACTAGAGTGTTCTCTCGCAACGAATTTCTCAGTTTGGACGGCTTTGACATACAGTAGATAAATAATGAATAGCACGAGTAAGTTCGCAGCTACCTTATCAACAATACATTCGTTCCCAAGCGACTGGAAATCCTCCCCCACCACATCCCCTCACCAAGTTATGACGTCATCCAAGTTGTTGCTGTTGTTGTCGTTCTTTAGAATATGTTTGTGACATGACACCCACATGTGAGCTATATATGTATATGTATGGTATATAGGTGTCATAACTGTATGACAGCTCAGTGCAACTCCATCCTGTAAGAACGTATCAAGGATGCCCCTAAGGATGTTCTCTTAATTTCCTCCACTTTCTTCATCATCCTCTTACTTCTTCTTCTTTATCTTCTTCATCCTGTTCTTCCTGCCGTGGGGAGGAATTTTGGCTACTAATTAAAACAGGTCCTTAGTTTTCGTGCAGTCTCCTTTCAAACCTTGATATAGTCTGTTGTTGAAGTTTGTGTGTATAATGACGTCAGAAAATCTTCAAGTTTATATGATCTCACCGTAATAAAGAAATTAAGACGTTGTACTTGATGTTTTAGAAAACATAAAATGATAATAAATAATATGTTTGAATTTCATTCATCTTAGAAACAAAAAACCTGCACCAATCCCAAAACCTGCATCCCAAACGTCTCTGTCAAATGATTGCTTGGACGTAGGAACTAGCTCAGAGGTGTGCTAGATAGTATAAACACTCACCTGTGCAGCCAGACTTTGTGTAGAAGTGGGAGTGGACTGTTAAGCATAGAGCTTCAGAATTTGTTTCGGTGGGCTTGGCATAGATACAACTCTGTTAGCTAGCTCAGTGAGGAAAGTAATCGCAACCTACCTCACTCCTCGTTTGCGTAAAACGCTCTTTGGACGAAAACATGATTTTGAGATCTGAAGAATCATCTACAGTCAAAATCGGCTATGAATTCTTTATATTCATCTTAATGACGGAATGTACAAATGAACGTTTCGTACTGCCAGGACAAAACGTACTAAATTTTTTCCGATTTACACAAAATCAAAGAAAATGTTCTACTAGTCTTACAGTGTTGAAACTACACCCAATCGAAAGACTGATTCTTCAACTATGAATTAAAAATATTCTGACGTTGGTAGCACTGTTCTTTCAGTAGCAGTACGTCGCTGAAAAAATGCTGTCATGTCTATATTTCAGCAATCCTAACCAAACAAGCGAAACGAGGAAACTAGTCAAGGTCATTAGTATTTGGTGAATCGTTCAAAGTCGAGAGTGAAATGAAAAAAATTATACAAATGTGAATGTTCTATTGGGAATAAAGTGGAATGTGGAATTCAAAGTAAAAATGTCAAAAAAGACTCAAATGGCAAAAACATTCAAAATTGAGGTCCTTCCACCAAAAAATCCCATCTGAAGACTCAGAAACTCATTGTAAAAAAATACTTTCAGGACCTTCAAGCAAGACACAGCCCAGTGCATTCTACTATCATTCATAAGCTGAGGTACTATGAAAGATTATAACAGTGAAGGTCCAACTTCACTAAAGAGATGAAACGCTGAAAATCTTCCATGAGGTAATGAATTAGCATCAAAAGTATCGAATTATTACAGTAGTAACTGATAGAGGTTTGTTTGCGAATACCTGTACTCTAATTTTCATTATCAATTGTTCATTAAAATAATCGAAATTCCAAAGTTTTCTCTCAAATAAAACCCTGATAAATGAGACAGAAATAGCAGACATAGATTGAAGCAGGGAAGTTTGCATCCATAGAACCCTGGCAGAGGCTTGTGAATTTTGTATTAAGGGTTTGCGCCCCTTAACCTCTAAGAAAGGTCCCCAAATTATTGGTGTATGGACTCCACATTAAACTCACTGATAATCCCCTACAATAACTAGAGCTTCAGTGATACAAAAACATTTTCTGCTGATTCTCTCGGTATTTAGACTTCACTCAGGTATCATAAAGCTTGCTAAATTGACCATTACAGTTTCTAAACTCAACAAAAAACTAGTCTTTCATACATGAAAATTCACAATATTATTTACATATTCGTGTACAATGTACAACGAAACAAAAAACCCCGCAATCGGATTATCTCTGGCTACTTGAAACCGGATTCATGGCGTAATTATTATTCTGGAAGTTGACTGTATGATATAACTGCTATTTGCAAATATATATCTATATATCTGAAATGGAACATAGGTTAGCGAGCGCGAGAGAGAGAAAGAGAGAGTTGGAGAGAGAGAAAGATAAGAGAGAGTGAGTGAGAGTGAGCAAGTGAGAGAGAGAGTGCGTGTGAGAGAGTAAATGTTAGAGAGAGCGATTAAGAGAAGAGGAAGTCAGAGGATTCCAAGTGATTAAAATTCCAAAAGCATTCAAATACTATCTAAACCGACCAGGTTTCAGCATAAAATACAAATCATAAGATGAAAATACAGAGAACTGTGAGTTAGAAAGAGAAGTTTGAAAAGAAAGAGTGTGTGTGTATGAGAGAGAGTGAGCTAGTCAACTAGTTTTTCTCACCGATACAATAATTTTCCGCAGCTTGGGAAAATGGAAAACCAGCACGTTCCGAGCTGACTAAATTATACATAACTGCTCACATTGAATTTTGTAATAGCGGGTGCAAAAACTCCACTGTTTCATGAAGATCATTCGTAACTAAACCTAACGGATTGTGTAAACTCTGTTTAGAATCGTATTTTGCTACACAAATATGAAGAATTATATTTGGTCCTTTTTTTATCTAGCTCCTTCTGATTTCATCATATTTGGAGCTTCGTTTTAGCTAGCTACTTTTGATTTAATGTAAGGCTTTGAAGGTAATGAAGGGCTGGCGAAAAGGTTACTGCAGGTCTTTTAGGCCTATTAAAAAAAGATTTTCTATTCTCAATTTCATATTACAATAAGTAACAGATAAAATAGTTCACAAGTGATAACAATAGATAAAGTTATAAAAGATTGAAAATTACATCAACAAACAAACATACAATAATAGATCACCTATGAATATGAGAACATGTAATTTTTGGTACCTTCGATATTCCTTTCTTTTGGTTTATTCTCATTATTCTTACTATAATACTTTCATATTTATACCTTCATTAAATCACTTCAAGTCAGTATTCCTCAGGGCGCTAGCACAGTGAAGCATGTCATGCTCTATAATAATCAACATCGCAAAATCTAACACATACTGTGAAATAGTAGCATTTAGAGGGAAATACTGCGAGGCGTTGTAGTGTAACTCATATATTACAAGGCATTATTAATAACCAATTACACAGTGTCCCGCAAAAAAGGGTAACCCAAGGTTCTAAATCAAGTTCCTAACAAAATATATTAAATAAGAATTAACATTATCGAGTTTCGTTTCGAGAAATATCGATGAAACGAAGTTTTCAAATTGTGCCTACTTCTTGCCAATAAATGCTGAATAACTCAAAAACTAACTCTCAGATTAAAATTCTGAGGCCGTTGTTGAAAAGGAAGAAAATTTTACAAAAGATCAATCCAATGGTATTGCCAAACCACATCATTTACAAATTTTATCGGCGGTCAAAGTTTTAAAAAAGTTGATAAAAGAATATCGCGCTAGAATTGTAAACAGATTTTTCTAGAATATTTTTCAGGGATTGCAACTAGCTTATTACATGAAAACAACTCCAACTCAACGGCTTTGAGTTCAAAAATATGTACGTTGCTTCATGACATGAGGCAGATTTTTTATAAATGTTATGTAGAATCTTGGGTTAACGGGTTTTACACTTCATGAGGAAAACTCTGTTTAATAATTTAATAAATAATAATCAATACGTGCTAATAAATAACTAGTATAAAAGTTTTCCAAGAATTTCTACAAACTCGCTTACCTTGCAACACGCTCTAGATTGGGCCAAAAGTCGAGATCCAAAAGTGATAATTATTCATTTATTAAGATTTTGAAGCAGTGTAGATTAATGCAGACTCTAGCTTAACTAGCTGCTAGAGCAATGTGGAGTCTCAACCGGTGTACCCTTGACTAGACTCTCGATTTATGCAACTTGTGTCGCAGTCGCTCTAGCTCTAGCCGTTTGAACGGCAGCTGAAATACAATAAAACGGAAACCTTGAAAAACGCGTACAAAGAAAAGTGTGTGTTATAATTCATCCAATCAAATGGAGAATCGGTTAGAAAAGGCGAGAGCAGAATTACATTACGTTCAATTTGGCCTCCGGGAGAGAAAGGCGAGATTAAAAAGTGTTCGCCGTATTAGAGGTGTAGAGAGAGAGGCAAATAACAAGAAGAGAAGATAGGGAAAGAGGAACGGACGATAAGGGTAATAGAATTAATTATTCTTTGGGCGTTTTTTGGCCTTACACCTGCCCTGGTGTTTTGCTGTGGTTACTCGTTTTCCTCTCTTAGGCCCGTAATTTTGAACTTAAGGTTACCTTATCTCAAGGGAAACTTGAAAATTCCTTTTCTCAAAAGCTTTTCAAGATCTTTACAGTACAGCATACAAAATGAAGTATCTGCAACATGAGAAATTTCTTTAATAAATATGTTTTCCTATCTTTTTCCTGGTAATACCCAAGTAATAGAGAATTTTTTTCATTTGATACAATCATTGTGTAATTATTATGTATTTTCAAGGCAATAAAGAATATTTTAATATTTTAATTTATTAACATGCATAATTTGAGAGAAATAAAACACTTCACAATAACAAGAAAATCTACATCAAAGCTCCTTTTAAAGCAATAAATCAACATTTTACATCTAAATTGAATCAACATTATAAAATATTGTGAAATTTTCCTTAATATCTTGAGGATATCTCTATTTTTTGACATGAATATCAACGCCAATGACACTATATCATAATGTAAATTTGTGAAGTGAGTTATTTTGGACTTTCTCGCATCTTCACATTGATTGTTATTCTGTTTATAAAATTAAATAAATAAAAGGAAAAATATAATTCAATATCATTCTTTTAGCACTGAGTCATCTATCAATAATCTACTACGTATATTTGTGTAATTATCTACTATTCATATTTCCTGCGTGTATTATGTGTGGCAACCCAAATAAATAATTTGAAAATTGTAAAAATTGAATTAACAGTCATTCACAAATAATAAACTCTCTGGAAGCACAAGTTTGGCTGTTTATCAGATACTATATTTCATGCTAAATCTTATTTATATTCAGCAATTTTATAAAATCTTTCTAATAATTAATGGTTGATTGCACTCTTACAGTATTTCACTTGGGTGTGTATTTTTTGTACCTGCCTGTTATTAACACACTTCAATATATCAAATTAATTTATAATAATATGCGTTATGTATTTAATAGTAATAAGAGTATGGCTTTTATTGGTGGGGAGACCCTCACGGCTACTTCCAACTCGTTGTTTGAACATCTTATGGGGAACATGGTGAACCTACTATTTTAGGAGTGTTCCGAATCACCGGGTAATTTATAATAAAGCATAAAGTCATTGAACACTGTCACCAATCAAAAAACAGTCTTGAGCTGTTAATACACTTGAAAATATAGAATTAATTTATAATTAATATACAGTGTGTAAACAGTAATGCAATATACAGTGTGTATACAATACTGTAATATACAGTGTGTATAAAATAATGTAATACACTACTCTTTGAACTCTGAAACGACTACATACTAATAGTTTCAACTGACTCTTGATCTGTCCATACAATAATTAGATTCTAAAATAGTCCATTTAATAATATAATAATCAGAATGTAACCGGCCGACTCTTACCTGACACCACTCATGGAACCGGAAATTTCATCTCTTTACTAAACTGTATGTGCTTTCAATAATTCCAAATCTATGGTTGGGAGCTTTAGGTTCATTTACTCGAATGCAAAGATCATTTTATACATTTCCTGTCTAACACCTGGTTTAGCAACTGAATTAACTAGAGAGCAAGGAACGAACTGATTTTTTTGAAATAAAAGAGTTGGTGCTATTTAACCCATATTTATTATATAATCCTAAAATTATTTTCAACATAAAGAAGTCAGTCAATTTTCATGTTCAGATAAAATTTTCATTTAAACTACTTCATTAATTTTCTACAAGATTTTGCTAACTTATCTTTTGCTAACATGTAATTTAATAAATTGAGGGCCTCGGTCTTAATTTGAGTTTTATACTAAAGTTTACGCACTCACCAGTGTTTTTTGATCCATCAATGTTTTACGAATTTCAATTCGAACGCCCACCAAAACATCACGTACAACCAACTTTTGAATTTCCTTTAAACTGAACTTAATACTTTATCAAAATTTTGAACGAATAAATTCACAACTAAGTTCAATGACTTGACCGCTCGCCCCTCCTAAATGGGCCGCAGCCACACTTAGAAGGCCCGAGGCTCCTTCACAATTTTTTCTGTCTCGATTCGAACTCTCCTCTTCCACTTCAATTATGTCCCCCCTCCAGGCGATCAACCGGCCGCACCACGTGGAGCACCGAACATAATTTCAGTGGAGTCGCCAAAATTTCAAGGGAGGTCATTGCACGTTTCAAGCATTCCAAATAAAATTGTAATTTCATCACAAATGAAAGTTCAGTACAGTGGAAATGCTTGAAACCTGCAATAATTTTGACTACTTCGATGCAAGTTAGCAAAACCTTATATGCAGAAATAGGTAATTATGAGACAGCCATTTCTTTAAAAAATTAACTCTCATAATTACGACAACATAGCAATCTAAAGTTCACTTGAGTCCATATTTAAAAATTTGTCAGCTTAATTCTAATCAGTTCAATGCACCTGAGAAAAAAACACTAAAACACTAATAAATATCAATAATATAACACTCTCAATATTCCCCATATTACAAGAACATAGTTTACAGTCACGATTTACTAATGGATAAAGAATAATAAGACTTGAAGTTGTCTCAATCTCATTTATTGAAAACTTTGAGATAGTAGTTTCGGTTGTTACTCCATTATCGATCTCAAACAAACTAAAGCAAAAGCACAGAGTAGTTTAATATATACTAAACACAGAATGATACTATTGGCCGAGATTGAAAGTGCCTCTCATAGGTTAACCTTCATTAACCTAACCTAACAAGGGACTTCAGCCAATCACAGACCTTTAATGAAGGTCAGCACATGAGTGGCACTTCCACCCTCAGCCAATAGTATCTTCTGTGTTTAGTATATAAAGCTCCTCATTACTTTAATTTTAGTTAGATTTTTGATTGATAATGGTGTAGCAACCGAAACTAGTATCTCACGGTTTTTAATAAATGTGGTTGTGACAACTTCAAGTCTATATATTTATCATGGATATCATCCACAATATATGACCTTCGCCACTACAAAGAAAGTATACGGATAAAGAGCTATTATGAATAATAACTAAAGGAGTTCTTTAAAAGGCTGGATAAATCGTACATCACTAACTTCTTGTCTCAGCGATGGAGTTAGGTAGTGATGGAAGGGAGTTTCCAACATGGGAGGGGGTTACAAATTCGACACAGCCCTTGTTCCAATTAGTCGCCTCACGCCTGACCAACCCTTACTCCCTCACTCATTCTCTTTCCCTCCCTCTCATTCACTATCTCACACTCAATCTGTCTGAATCCCTCTCTCTCTCTTGATCTCCAACAACCCTTCTTCCTTCTCTACGTGATCCACTAGCACAACGAGTCACTCCCCTAGTTAAGGGATGAAATTATCAAATTAGCCAGCCAGACGTCGCCATCGTCCCCATGTAGCTTCTATAAGTAAACGTACTATAGTCTACCTGCATCTACATTATTCTGCAGAGACATTGATTGTCATTCTCTTACTGAATTTCACACTTTCTCACATACACACACTCTCTTTCTCTCTTCTACTCTTATTCCCGCTTTCTCTCAGTCTCTCTTCCTTTCTCACGCACTCATACTCACACACACTTTTCTCTCTCTCTTTGTCCCAATCTCGCCCTATCACAATCATACTCCCTCTTTCTTTCAGTCACTCTTTTTCACTCTCTCTCTCTCTCTTTCATACCCTCTACCCTTTCTCACGCCTTCTCCCTCATTCTCTCTTTCAACGTCTTTCTTCATTATCCTCTCTGTCCCACTCTCACTCATTCTCTAACCTCCTTCTCACCATCCTTCGTTGCTCTCTCTACCAGGGTTTGAGAAAGATCTGCTACCCGGTTGACAGGAAGGACAGGAGGTCTCCTACCAGGGTAGTAGAAACCGTAGAGACTCAATAATTCTCATGAGATGGTTGTACAGTAGTTGAATTGTATATGATGTCTCCTCTTTCTGTTCCTCCTTCTTCTACTCCTACTTCTTCCTCCTTCTCCTTCACCTCCTTTTCCTCCTCCTTCTTTGTGTCAAGCGTAAAATTGAAACCACATGGTTATTGCAAAAATAATAGAATTAAATCAGGATCTTGTCAAACCAGAATCGCCAGCTTTGAAAGTTACCCAAGGTGCGTAGGCCTATAGCCTACGTCCAGTAAACTCCCAATAAGCTGACTGATGTCTGAATTGGGGTACCCAATTGTTAGAAGAGGGGACTGGGGAATAAATTAAGCTACCTATAGAAGGACATACCAAAGTAGTAAGTAGGACAGAAGGGGTTTAGGAGCTAGATATGTGCAACCAGAATACACTACAGGTTACACAAGTGCCAGACACCCCTTTCATATCTTAGGGGGCTCAAGAGTTCGAGGGAGCTGTTAGAAAGGAGGGGTTTCCTGGTAACAAACACTGGTTACATGACACCCCCTTCTATAACCCACGGGGGTTCAAGACTTAGAACGGTCTGTTAGAAAGGGGGGGGGTTCTCAGTAACAAACACTGGTTACACAAATGCAGGATACCCCCTTTTATAACCCAGGGGGGCTCAAGACTTCAAGGGGGCCTTTTAGGTATGGGGGGCTGCTAGGTGAGGGTGGCTTTCAGGTAAAGGGGATGCTAGGTATGGGGGGCGTGATGTGAGGGGGTTGTTAGTTAAGGGTGGCGTTAGGTGAGGGGTTGTTTCTCACGGTAACGAACACACACAGCAAGGTGCCCCAAGATCAATAAGACACATTCACATACACACACTCACACACATGAGCGGATCAGGGCCCACACAGCAGTCAGGTGTAGTGTTGGTAGTGTTGTGAGGTGGCATGTGGGTGAGTTTTCGGTGGAGGGGGGGGGGGGGGTTGGAGGCACAAGCCAAACTGGGCTAACATTTCAATTCCCCCTTGATTCGGAACCGAGCACAATGAAACACCGGCTCTCCTGCTGGTCTAGCGTTTCTTTCTTGTTCGCTCTCACTCTGTCTCTCTCTCTCTAACTACCTATCTCTCTCCACCTCGCATTGGAAGTAAAACGCTAACAGAAAGTTAAAATTGTCAAACTTGTTGAAAATATTCTCATCTCACGTATTTGTGCAAGTAATCACTAAGATCCATGTTCCATTCTTACCAATCAAGTTTTTACCAATTTAAACATTCCGATTGCATATTTAGATTAATCAACGAATTGATTTCTATCACTATGCTGGTAACACTTGAACTTTATTTACACAAATCAATTGCACTAAATCAGTTATACCATTCAAGAAAAACCAATAAGGAACAAATAGATTAATAACGTTCAAATAATAATGCATTTTCTATATCACTGTACAACAACTAATTACTACTAACTGTCAGTGAGCCGATCAATAATATTCAATAAATAACTATCCAATAAACTGTTCAATATTGTAAAATGAAATGGCCCAAAAAATCAGTTGAACAATTCTTAAAAAAATGGAACACGTACGTTGCACAGTCTGCCACTGTATTTGATATGCATAATCAACATTCATAGAAACAGTAATACGTATGTGTACACTGTAAACTTCCACTGTCACTTTATCACAATAAAACGTTCGAATGACACTTAACTGCTGTTTACAAGAATATCCGCTTTTAAAAGTTTTTGTAACATTCTAGGAAACTGTCGAAATCTCCATAGGTTTCTGAAGGTCTCTATTTACACAGATAATGTTGTCTGGAGCATTCAAGATAGTAAGCATGATGAAGGGTAGAGGAGGGGAATAAACGAAAAAAGCATGTTATCAATTTGAAGAAATTACCATTGACACAATGGGCAGCGCAGAAATATTTTCTTTTCTTCCTTGGGTTTCATAACAGAATATTTCATGCATCATACCGTCTGACCAAAACTACCCTAAGACTACCTAAGAGCCTTATTATACAGAGCCTCTACAGTCGCCGTAGCGCGCGACCACCACAGATGCTCAGACAAGCAATACATGCACTGTGTATGGATCTTATTAAACTGAGTCACAGGTAAGGCCACGCCCTCTTTAGTCGCGAGTCGCGGCCACAGGCTACTCGAGTCGCCTACAAAATAAAAAAATGCCCTCGCTTCTACCTCCATCATTTATATTTAATTAATAGATTTAATAGTATTGCAATATCGTAAGCAACAGTTCTATCATCAGTATTAGTCATTATGAATACCTTTTTTTTGAAGATTACGTCTTGAAGACTCCAGTTATGGAGTATAAGACAAGTCAGGCCAGATCAATAATTTTCAATAATCTTAATCAATGTCACTGTTCTCATTCACTAATTACCACCATTACATTTCAAATTAGTTGTGGTGAAGCTCAAAGATTTTTGTCTGAAAGGAACCTACTTCAATAACATCATCACCAATTTACAAAGAAAATTGTGAATAGAATGAGATTTTTCTTATTTTTAGAATAGAATATTTATTTATTCAACACAGTATAAAAATAGAGCATTAAATTCTAATTGAAACTTAATATTTCAGTTGTATATCGTCAAATAATATTAATTTATTGAAATCCAGAAAACTTACAAATTAACAATTAAATTGAATTGAAACTTAAATTCGCAGCTTAATATAATATTTATTCTGTTAGTCCGATAAAGGAAAAATATTTAAATAATTTAGAATTTGGAATGTTTACCATTTATCAGTCTATTTTTAAGAATAAGAATACGATTTATTTCCCAATTAAACAAAAATACATCAATTTGAATAAAGAAATTAACTAAGATTCTAGACTATTCAGTTACCCATATTTCGACCCAGCAAAGCATAGCTTGAGCGCCAGACCGACCAAGGAAACATAAAATAGTAAAAATCACTACAGCTACAATATAAGAAATAATAAAATAAGCATCAGTAAAAAATAAAGACAGATAATAAATACAAATAACACATAAAAGATCAAGAAACTAGATTAAGTATCTCAAGTATCTATTCGACAATCAGTCTTAGCCATTATGAATATAGTACCTGTTTAGGATTAGTCAAGAAGACTCAAGTTATGGAGTTCAAGACAAGTTAGCTCTGATCAAAAATTAAATACGATATTACCACTCACTAGTTACCACAGTTACAATTCAAATTAGTTAAGGTGAGGCTTAAGTACGACCTGAAAGAGAACTAGCACAATAACATTATCACCAATTTACAAAGGAAATCAAATAAAATGAGAATTAAATTCGAATTTAAACTTATACTACAAAAGCATACTTATACTATAGAATATAGAAGCATAGTATAGTACAGTACTAAATAATTATCATACAGTACATTGCATCTCAATTTCAATCAACAGTTGCTGCAAAGCAAAGTGTTAATAATAATGTCTATCTCGGTGAGAAGTTTCTCGAGCAGTACACTACATCTCACTCACGCTGTTATTAGCGCCAGGTTGGTGTCACAAGTTAGGCCCCTGTGCGTGGATGCGCGTCAGAAGTGGTGGCTTTTGAATATGCAAGTGTGTGTTGGGAGGGCTGACATTGGAAATTCGTGAGACATGTCTGAGATGGAAATATAATGCAGCGATGGGACGCCATCTCTACAAAGGGACCGGTTGAAATTCTGTCATTGCATAAATTCCCTTCTATTCTGGAACACACATCTCTCTCACTCCCTTTCTCTCTCTTCTACTCTCCAATCCTCTCTCTTCTCTAATTTCTCCTCCACCCCTAATACTCCTTCAAAATGTCATACATCATCCAAATTAAAAAATCAAATCAAGAAATACACTAAAATAATCCTACAATATCAAATAGAAATGAAATAGACTTTCCTTTGTAATAGAATATTATAATACAGTGAAATATAATGAGGAGGCCAACCGTAGAGGATGAGGAGCCGAATGTTATAAAATAATACTATGTTAAACACATTTATTATATACCAAATACTGGTGACGTAGGTAGCCCGTGAGCCGTCAGCAGGTACCTGTTTCAATCAGATTAGTTAGGCAGCCTCTGTCAGGGTCACCGATTGGATTGGGCCAGCAAAAAATACTCCGTTCTCTCCTGTAAAATCACTTCCCGATAGTTCGGAACCCACCTAAAATTTCCCACCTTAAATTTCCAAAAACATGGCTCAAGCGGCGATTTGGAACTACCCGCAAGGGTCCGCCAACAATAACAGCCATACGCATTTACTTTACTTACCATAACAGAGCTTATAAGGATTTAAAAAAATATTTAAGTATGGGATTTTTCATAAAAGCAATAGAAAGAGAAAGGAAATAGGTTGTTTGCAGAGAAGTTGGAAGTATATGCAGGCAGAATAGAAATCTGGAAAGGGGAAGACAAGGAATGAAAAATTGAAACAAATGTCGTAAACGATGAGTTCAAAGTAGTGTGGAAATGCAGAGAAGACCTCAAGATTAGTACTACTACATTTTAATTTTTGACTTAGGTAATATAATGGTAATAGGTAATATGGCCATATGGGTAAAAAAACTTGTGAAAATTGGGATCAAATTTGAAATTTTGCCTTATCAAAAATATATTTTAATAATAGTTGTATTTTGAGTTTAGTGAACTTTTCAGACAATGTTAGGGTTCTGATGTTAACTTCAACAATTTCCCCCAATTTTAACTAGTAAAATTGCGTTTAAAATAACAGAAAACAAAGCTTATGTTTTTCGTATTTTTTCTAGAGGAGATATTGCTTATCAAATACGGTGATTTTTAATTACGGTGCCTTCCACCATGTTTTTGTGTAATTATATATAAAATATCTGTTTTTTGTAGCAGCGTCATAAGTTCGAAGGGGTTGTTTATATTGGTAAAAATCAATAATATCGATAGTAGTAAATATCAATATTTAGTAGTTCAGTTCACGGTAAGTAGAAGATCTTCTTCTTTCCGTCAATCCGTGAGTGAGTCCGTCAATCCGATGACAAATAACGGGAAACGTTCAACTTGCCCCAAACTATTATTGTAGTGTTGTAGGTCAGTGTTACTTCCAAGGTCAAGACCGCAGCAATACACTGAGTAGTGAGTTCATTGTACACTGAGCTTGAGCTTATAGGAAACGTCTCGCTTATTAATAGGAAGCTCCTGATGGTACGCAACAGGAACACCTAGAACACCCATTGGTGAATAATTATTGGTTCAATACTTCA
>OX418216.1:20547737-20717737 GCA_948455865.1 Conomelus anceps
ATTCCGGTATGCAACGTACATCATTATGATACTTTTTCAAAAATGCCGCTTTTTCTGTTCCCTTTGTAAAAATGCAATCATACGCGCCGAGATATCCTCTCATCAATGAATCTGTAAACTCCATCTCCCCCTCATCCCATAATATTTTATGATAATGTTGTTCTAACCAGGTAGCCTCGCGAAACATTTTCCAGCTCAAAGTAGATTTCGGAAAAGGAGGTTTAAAGTGTAGTACCACATAATTACCAGCCCGATCAACCAGCGCGAATTCTTTTAAAATTATTTGATTATTATCTCCCTTAAACCAGTGTAGATCCGCAACGGCAAAATTCTTCTTCTTTTCTTCCATGTCGCACTGTATTCCCACTGTACGTGTTTTTCCCTCTTCACTAGCCTCAAAATCTCCAATCGCCTCTTGAAACAGCGAAGAAGTGGACATGTTGCTCTCTCACACACGCCCACACGAATGATAATGAACCACTTACGTTACACCTTTTAAACACACCCCTACTGGCAATTTATTGTACTTCTCTAACTAATGAGGTTAAAGGTGTGTATTCCATTATTGAATCGCTTATAAGAATACAATATGCCGAAGTCGAGTTTGGTAGTTCTTTACTAAATTCCATATCTAATCTTATATCTGTGGATGTTTTCAAATGATCAGATTGGTGTGAACAGTCAATCACAATTATTGGTGATTTTTCGCAAAACGCTTTAAAATCAATAGCGTTCCCATGCTCTGCATTTATAGTACGATTATAGTAACTCGGCGCGAAATCTAAAAACATGCGATACATTATCTGCTTATTCCCCAACAAATTATCATAGGGATAATATTGACTGTTTAGAAATAATTTAACGTTATACAACTCGCACGAATCAAAATCAGACATTGATTTATTAATAGAATTTTTCCGAGCCGTTTGAAAGGCTAAAATTACATAGCGTGGAACATCTAAATGCGACGATGTTTTTATTGCCCACGAATGAATTCTCGATGTGGCCATGTTTGGAAATTCGTGAATCTCCCATCTTCTAAACGCAAGTTTTAAAGGACGATCAGAATCGAGTAATTTCAAAAATTTCAACCTTACGTGATCTTCCAAATGGATGTACGGAATTTTCCACTGTAGTTTATCAATTGTTAAAGAAACATTTGTTCCTGTAGCCGATTCAACGCAGTTTAGATCCGACGCACTTCTCAATAATACAAGCTCTTGTTTCAAGTTTAAAATTATTCGTTGAAAATCTTCGAAAAATGGTAACAAAAGTTTCAGCGGTACGCAAAAAATGAATTTATTATCCGTCAACTTATATCCATCTCTATCAAATCCTGCCAATTGGTATGTATTTGTATCGAAAACATTTTTCAAAAGCAATCCTTTAATTGTAGACGTAATTCCGACAAGTCTCGATTTCGCTACTTGCTGTCCCGCCAATTCATAACGTATCTCATCAAACAGATGGCCTACCACGTTGCTGACAAGTTTATATTCGGCATGCACTGGCGGATCCTCGGGTTTCGCACCAGGCTTTGTACATTTAACACTCCCCTCAATAAATAGAAAGGATTTACAAGGCAGTGTGTATATATCCTGCTGATTTACAGGAAGCCTTACTTCATCCGAATTACCTAGTTTCTGTCCAGAATATGTTGTGTGCGTGTGAAATTCGTACTTAGTAATATCAGAGTAAAATTGAATTTGACTATCGACATCTAGAATTTCACTTATTGCGGCTCCCGACATTTTTCCAATTAACTATAAATCCCAATTTTTCTAGTATTCTCGCGTTTTTAGCTGTTAATCTGTTTTTCGGCGTTAACATAGGTGTTAACGCTACTGAGCTTAAACTCCTACTGACGCTTTCTCTGTTCTCATCTCGACGCATAGGTACGGCATTGAATACAATAAAACCCATCTTCTAACTTTTCTCACGAATATGTAACCTCACAGTTATACTATCCCCTCGAAAATCGATAAGTGATCCGTCTTGATCGGTTACCGTCACATTAATAAACTGAATTCTGCGCGTATTGAGAGGTACATATATAATTTCTGCGGGCGTTTCATTAATCAAATAACCGGGCGGTACCCTCGGCAGAAATTCGTAAATAATATGCTTTTCATCTCCGTTAGCGAAGCTTCCACATGCTAAATTGCATGACACCACGATTGTATTAATATGACTGATCGAGACTAAATGATTTGAATAATGCCACGTATTTGCTTCGAGTAGAAGTTTATCAAACCCAAGTGTCTTACCAATTGAATCGTCAAAAGTTAAATCTACTGGTTTATCGGAATAAATTCCAACTTTCATAGTGTTATTATTCGGTTGTATAACAAGACTCTCATCGCTCAAGTTCAATTTCAACTTTATAGCGCTTATTATATTATCAATTTCGTACGATCCTGTATCAAGATTCACCAGTTTATCTCCATATTTAAAACTGGAATTTTTCCCCCTTATTATATTCGGTATACTATTAAACGTCCACAAGTTAACCAATCCAATTTCCCATTCGCGATTTTTATCCAATTCCAGAGCATGGTTTAAATTCTCATATAGATTACTTGTTTTTGAGGTTAGTGTAATAACAGCCATCACTCACTCAGCTAATGCTTTCAACACAAGCGTAAAATTACAACTGGTTAGCAAGAAACAAAATCACTAGGTGCCCACAAATGTCTGTGTTTACCCGCTGCAATTGGTTGGTATTATAGAATATTTTTACATTATTTTCTTTTTCCCAATATTTTGCCAATTCGCGTGGCGGTTGCAAGTCACCGATCGGATCAAAATAATACACATTTTTTCCTCGTTTAATATATGCAGTCCAATGTGTTCCCATTCCAATCTGTTTGTCTAAATTAACAATTGCGAGCTCATTATTTCGAATTTTACTCGGAAGTGTATCAATCATATATATGCCCCTTAGTGGAATATCTAATAATTTGCACCATTTTATCAGGTCATAGTTTGACAGCGGGCCGTTCATCTTTGCGTTTTTCTCTGTCTTTTCCTCTGCTTTTTTCCTCCTTGCTTCTTTTTAACCTTAGGAAATAGTGTTACACCGTATTGGGTGGGAGGTACTAGTATTCTTCCGCCTGTTGGATATGGTTTCAGATAAAAACCGCGACCAGCAATATGATTTTTTAACCTATTGATCGCCTTTTGCCTAATACTATCACTATGTGTTTTTCTAACTCCCCTCGTTTTTCGTTTTCTCAAACCGCCACCAAATGCGGATTTCGCTTTCATAATGTTTGTAACAAGATAAGAATATGCCCTCTCAGATAACCCCGTTTTTGGGTCCTTGAAAATTTCCCAAGCTCCATCTGCCAAGTGCCTGTCAGCCTCCGCCCGCGTCTTGTTATCAGACGCTCGGGAGTAAACTATGTCGTGCGTCTTACATAAATCATCAAGACGGTTTATAGGTTTGTCTCCACGTGCTAACCTTGACCTTAACCTTGTACCAGGTCCGCAATACGAATAATTAGGTAGATGAGCCTCGAAATTGAGGTTATCCACCCCCTTATTTATCACTGTACCCAATACATCGCCAATTTTTGATAAAATACCTCTACCACGCTTACGAACAGTGCGGCGCCTTTTCTTAACAGTGTTCATCCTTTAAAGGTTAAACATAAACTGAACTGTAATTACTACTACTACTACTACATAATTGATTAGTTTTCTTCAAAAGAAAATTCGATTTTTCATTAAAAGTCTTGGCACAATTTGCAAGAACGCTATAGTATTTGTAGAAATTACAAACTGTTTCTAGCTCATCAACCATAAATTTATACCAATGTATCAACCCAATTTCAAAGGAAATTGGTGTTTTATAATACGAATTAACGCAAGATTTAATATTGAATAAAGTATGGTTTCTCAGTGAAGTTGACGATCCAAAGGAATTGAAAAGAAATTGCGTATCATTTCGTTTCTCATGCAGATTGCACGATTTATCTTTATTTAAAAGTAGTACGGTGTTTAGACAGCATAATAGAAATATAAATAGTACTATCGTTTTCCACACGTGCCGCATCGCCAAAGCACATTCCATGTTGACAGATACAAACCTACTGATAAAAATAGAACACCGTGTTGAGGGGGAGAAGCGAGCGCGTGCCAGCGAGAGCTTCCTGCGAGCTTCCTTCTTTTAGGTGCTTACCTACTCCAAAGAGGAATGCTCATCGCATCCCGCAATCCTTTTTTTAGATTGCCGCGCACACCGCTAAAAGATCATTCGCGTTTTGAACGTCATAGTTATCGGATCAAAAAAGTGCGATCATCTTTATCAGTTTGAAAGCGTCACAACAGTTTGAACTTTAGCTATCCGCGCACAGCGATAAAAGAGCATTTGCGTTTTTGAACGGCACAACAAGAAGAGTGATCATTTTGAAAGCATCACATCAGTTTGAAACAAAGGTGAGCAATAATAATTCAAATCTTTATTTACATTAATCAATTATAACAAACTCGAAATAAAGCCACAAAATAATCAAACTCATAAAAATTATCTTCAACCCAATCACGCATTTTTACAAGTTTTTGGGTAAATACTGTTAGTGCAAAAAATCTTGCATATTAAATTGAAGCAATTGTAATAGAAATAGTAATTGTTCAATAATATTTACAATAAATCTTCTCACACCTGATTAATGCAGACGACATCTCCATAATCTGATAATAAGTGTGCATAATCCAAATTTTTAAACATCAATCTGATCCATTTTCCCTATTTTGTATGTTTCAGTTCCAACTAGAAACGTTTCAACTCTACAACAGAGCGCAAGTGATTCCTCGGCTTCCTTCTCGTACAGGTTTGTTTACTTTTTTAATTAATTCTCCTCCTTCTCCTCCTTCTCCTCCTTCTCCTTCTCCTTCTCCTTCTCCTCCTCCTTCTCCTCCTCCTTCTCCTCCTTCTCCTCCTCCTTCTCCTCCTCCTCCTTCTCCTTCTCCTTCTCCTCCTCCTCCTTCTCCTTCTCCTTCTCCTCCTCCTTCTCCTTCTCCTCCTTCTCCTCCTCCTTCTCCTTCTCCTTCTCCTCCTCCTTCTCCTCCTTCCCCTTTAAGACTGTTCTTATTATATATACAAAACGATGCATGACACAGTTTTTTCGAATCTGCAATAATTACTTTACAATATACACATTGCAAATAACCCGTTTTATGTAGAAAAAATCCATTACTCGCGAAATATTCAGCATTTCTTTTAAAAACCAATATCCTCTTATTAAATGTGTTTGACCAGTGAGGCTTTGATCTTTGATAAAATGTCTTTATTCGCTGGTCGTAATCCCGAAGATTATTAAAATTTTCATTCTCGATAGAAATATTATGCATTCTCCTCCACCCACAATTCGGACTATGTTTTTCATGTTCTTTTTCGGGATCGTCTGTTATTAACCATTTTTCCAAACCAACTAAACAAAACACGCACTGCACTGAGTCTGGTGGCGTCTTGAATACAAATCCCAGTTTAGCTAAATGTTTAGGCGATAAAAGGGGAGATTCGAATTTTTTCCATCTCTCATCAAAACTCAACAACCTCAATCTTTCGTACATTAAAACGTGTGATTGATCCATAGTGTGCCAATCAACTTCTAATCCACTACTAACTTGTTTGTTTTAGATCAGTTGTACCAGCGGAGTGTAAGAGAGCATACATCTGAGTGAGAGGATACATCTGAGAGAGAGCGCACATCTGAGAGAGAGCACACATCTGAGAGAGAGAGCACACATCTGAGAGAGAGAGAGAGTTCATCATTTGCCATCACCCTTTTACAATGTAAGTAGCGATTATTGACTGCGCATTATTTCGAATTATTTTTCTCGGTAGAAACTATTATTCTGCAGAAATCACACTGCATGCGAATATCTCCATTCAACTAATTCTGCTGCCGATTGTTGTACATTGGAGGAGTAAACTTACGTTCAGTATTCCTACTTAGTTTTACCAACACACTTGAGTGTTTGAAATAATTTACAATTTTTCCCACACCGAAATCTTCTAGACGAATTACACAAAAATTTATCAATTTTGTTGTTACACATATTAAATGTATGATAGAACCCATTACACGATTCGTGATGGTTATCTGCAATATGTAATTGCATTATTCGATAAAAACAAGTATCTGAATTACATTCTCCAATAAATTGGTGTAATGGTTCATTGAGTGCAGGATTTATACACATGCAATAGTGTCCATATTCTCTTCCATAGCACTCATAACGGTGGAAGCGTAATTTATGTATTAATTGTTTTTCGAACGAGGATTTATTTTTAATAAACTTTTCTTCTTCTTCCTCGTCTACCGCCACGTTTATATCCATAGATATAATCTGTTTCACACTCATAATCTTTTTTAACCTTTCAGTTGGAGAACACAGTGGAATCGCTTCCTTTGAAAGTCAATCATTCGTAATTTAGAATAGTCCGTGGTGATCAACTTCTAATCTGCTACTAACTTTTTGTTTTAGAGAGCAGAACGATTTCACAATGGCTCATACGACGGAGAAGATTCAGGGTTTGAACGGCAGCGCAGCTAGATACAGATTCACGTATCTGGAGGAGGAACGTGACATCAAATCTACGCTGGAATCAAGCAGGGAGGAGGTGCTGCAGCTTATCGTCGACGAGTCGCAGCGGTTCAACGGAAATGTAAAGTGGTTCATTGTTTTAAATGTGATTTTACAAAAACTTGTTGTGCAACCTGAGGAAAGTGAACAAATTTCAGCAACTGTGAACTTTCACAGCTACTCGGCAATTAGTGTAAATGTATGTGAGAATTTGAATGAATGGAATAGGGATTTTGTGTTAGCTATTGGGAAAATTTTATCTTCTTTTGAAAATTTTGTTAGATTTGGCAGTGGTTGGGTAATAAATAGGATCCATTCGCTGGATCTCAACGTAATTAGGTATAATCCGATTTATACATCTTCATCTTCCTTTGTAGAGACTCCCGATTTTATTGTAAGGAAAAAGTGTGTGATTAACATAAAAAATTTCAATGACGAGAAATGCCTATTGTGGTCAATTTTATCTTTTTTTCATCATCGTCGAGGTACACATATGAGTGTTGAATATTTGAGCAAGTTTGCTCACACAGTCAACACAAACGGGGTCAACTTTCCTGCTACTATGCAGGACATTAAGAAATTTGAAGCTTTAAATCCTGATATATCCATAAATGTAATTGCGTACGACAATGGAAAATTTTTCCCATACAGGTGTAGCATACACAGAGAGCGTACTCACCAAATTAATCTTTTGTTGCTAACAAGCGAAACTTATCCGCGAAAATCTCATTTTTGTCTCATCAACACCGCAAACGGGAAAAACGGGTTGTCTCGGCTTTTGAGTCGTTTATCAAAACATAATGGGGAGGTACATGTTTGTGAATTCTGTTTCCATCGCTTCACAACTGACAAAAGGGTGAATAGAGATGGAAAACTAAATTTGGAAAAACACAAAGAGCAGTGTTCAAAATTTGCTGCACAGAGAACAACACTTCCCAAGGCAGATGAGAAACTGAAATTTACAAATTACACGTATACCTTGAAACCGAAATATGTTATTTATGCCGATTTTGAGTCGTTTATTGTGCCAATAAAGAGTGGGGAAGAAGAAGAAGAAGAAGAAGAAGTTGATGATGTGCCCATCACTGGAAGCTTTACAAAAAAGGCAACTCGACACGTTCCATGCGGATACTGTTTTGTCGTACTCAATATCGATGGCGAAATTTGTCATGGACCACGTATCTATCGGTCGCGAGATATTGCCGATAAGATTGTGGAAAAATTTCTAGATGAAATTACAAGTGTGGGTGAAGTGCTTTACGAGGACATGAAAAGAGAAATACCTATGATTCGGTTGAGTGAAGCGCAACAAAGAGATTTTAATAGTGCGGAAAAATGCGGGCTGTGTGGGAAGGATTTCTTGATTGGCGACATCAAGTGTAGGCATCACTCGCACGAAACAGGTTCATATATTTGTGCCGCACATCAGTCGTGCAATTTGAATGGAAAGGCGCCTAATTTCATACCCTGTTTCATGCACAACTTCACGGGATATGACAGCCATCATATCGTACAGGCTTTAGGTAAATGCAAAAAACCAATACAATGCATTGCCAATTCGTCGGAAAAGTTTATGACAATCAGCGTGGGACGAATCAAGTTTCTAGATAGCCTGAAATTTATGAATGCCTCTTTGGATAGTCTTGTTAAAAATTTGTCAGAAGATGGAAGATTGGAATCGAAATTCAGGAGAATGCATACACTGTTCAAGACACCCGAACAACTGAGGCTTTTAGTTAAAAAGGGAGTGTATCCATACACATATTTCGATTCGCCAGAGAAATTTGAAGAAGTCAACCTACCGCCAATTGAGGCATTTTACAACGACTTGTCAGATTCGCCTTTAGAAGAAAGGGAGTACGCGCATGCACAGAATGTTTGGAGAGCGTGTGACATTGAAAACCTCGGACAATATCATGATTTGTATCTACTTTGTGATACACTCCTTTTGTGTGACGTTTTTGAGGATATGAGATCATCAATGTTTGAAAAATACGGATTAGATGTAACCCATTTTTTGTCTCTGGCACATTTCTCGTGGAATTGTATGTTGTATTATACAAAAGTCGAGCTCGGACTGATTACAGATGTGGATATGCACTTAATGTTTGAACAGAATGTACGAGGTGGGTTATCTGTTATACCACACAGATTTGCCGAAGCCAATAATCCTTTTATGCATGAGAAATACGATGAAAGCAAACCGACGAGCTATATTTTATATTTGGACGCTTGTAATTTATATGGGTACGCAATGTGCGAACCACTCCCAGACGGAAATTTCAAATTTCTATCACAAGATGAAATTGCGCAAGTTGAATTTCTAAACTTGCCGGTGGATTCAGAGTTCGGCTACGTTATCGAGTGTGATCTCGAATATCCTAAATCGCTTCACGATTTACACAATCATTTTCCGCTAGCGCCTACAAAAGAAGAAGCACCTCACCATCTATTGTCTGACTACCAGAAACATGAGGGACAAATATTAACAACAAAACTTTTGGCCACCCTCTATGACCGCACGAAATATGTTTTACATTATAGGAATTTAAAATTGTATGTAGAATTGGGAATGAGGCTTAAATGTATTCATCGCGTGGTGAGGTTCACGCAATCTCGCTGGCTTAAGCCCTACATTGATTTCAACACCGAATGTAGAAGAAACGCAAAAAATAAGTTTGAAATTCAAAATTTCAAGGCGTTGAGTAATATAATCTATGGGAAAACATTGCAGTGTGATAGAAACCACACCCAAGTAGAGCTTGTTACCGACGAAAAAAAATTAGACAAATTAATTTCGAAACCTCTGGTCAAGCGATGGGTTATTTATAACAAGCATGTAATCGGGGTGTTTCTAAGAAAGATTGAAATCAGCTTGAAAAAACCCATCTTTGCAGGATTCACCATTTTGGAATTGAGTAAACACCTAATGTTTGATTTCCACTACAACAAGATTTTGAACATATATCGTCCTGAAAATGTGAATCTATTAATGTCGGATACGGATAGCCTGATGTATGAATTGAAAACAAAGGATGTGTACCAGGATATTAGGAATAATTTGACGTGGTTTGACACATCTGATTACCCATCCACTCACAAATGTTATAGTCTTGTAAATAAAAAAGTGGTTGGGAAATTTAAGGATGAAGCAAATTCAAAGATAATTACACAGTTTGTCGGTCTCCGCCCCAAATTGTATTCCTTCAAATATATGGACGATGTGGATGAAATTACAAAAAATACTGCTAAAGGTGTGAAACGTCAAATTAAAGACAGGTGCTTATCGTTTGATCTATACAAGAAGTGTTTATTTGAAAGGATCCGACACTACGAGCGTTTCAATATGATTAGGAGTTTTTCGCATAAAATTTATCAAATAGAATGTGCAAAAACAGCGCTCTCATGCTATGATGATAAAAGGTATATTGCCCCGGATGGGATTCATACCTTGGCATGGGGTCATTATAGAATCCCCCAAGTTGAAGAAGGAGAAGAAAAAGGAGAAGAAGAAGAAGAAGAAGTAGTAGAAGAAGAACCTTCCTCTCAAAGTGTGAGGCTGTGAGTGAGGAGAGGAGAAGTGAGGCGTACTGTTTTACAAAAAAGAGGGTGGCTAAAAATAGATTACCCACACGACGCGTGCCGAGGCAGTTGAGATATATCACACGTGTGTGATGTCGACAAAAATGAATGAAATTAGACATAGATTAGCACAAGAATTGCATTCTGTGCCAAGAGTACATTTTAATAGGAGAAAATATGAGATTAAAAGTGAGGTGGATCTGCTTCAGGCAGATTTGATTGATATGAGCTCGCTGGCGAGAGATAATTCAAATTTTACTTTTATTTTAGCTGTAATCAACTGTTTTTCTAAATATGCTTATTGTGTGCCAATAAAATCCAAAAGTGCCGGCTCTGTGTATGCTGCACTTGAACCAATTATTCGTAAAAATAAAAATGTTAAATTTTTTCAAACAGACCAAGGTACCGAATTTTTTAATACAAAAGTAAAAGCATTATTGGATAGGTATAATATTAAACATTACCATGTTTTTAGTGAGAAAAAGGCTGCAATAGTCGAACGTTTTATTAGAACTATTAAATCAAAAATCTATAAATATTTAACGCAGCATGGAACAAAACGATGGGTGGGAGCATTACCAACATTGGTTAAAGAGTATAATAATGCTTTCCACAGAACAATTCAAATGCGACCATCTGATGTTCGCAAAAAACATCGAAATCATATAATAGCATCGCTTAATAAGGCGGCCAATGAGAACTTACGTTTGAAATCTAAACGAATAAAACCGAAATTTAAATTGGGCGATGTTGTACGCATTAGTAAGTACAGACAGGTTTTCGACAAATCGTATAATATTAATTGGAGTGGGGAATTATTTATAATTCATTCAGTCTATCCGACTAAGCCACCTACTTACATCTTGCGTGATTTGAAAGGGGAAATAATTTCTGGCCGTTTCTACGAAGAAGAAATGAAAAAAACAAAGTTGGATGAGGAGGAGCAGAAAGTTTATTTAGTAGAGAAAATTATAAGGAAAAATAAAGATAAAATATTGGTTAAATGGTTAGGTTTCAGCGAACCTACATGGATCGAGAGAAAGAATTTACTAGGTTAAGAACTGTATTGTAAATACTATGTATTATATTGTAAATACTATGTATTATATTGTAAATAAGCGAAATGATGTATATTGGAAAAGAACTGAAAAATATTATCAATAAATTGATATAATATGTTGAAGCATGTGTTTTATTCAGTTATCCATTAGCTATCATAGTGATACAATGGTAAAGGATACGACCATACCCATCATCAATTTTGATGAGGTTATTACAGGTAAACCGAACATTGGCAAGAGTAAAAATGGTAGTTTATTACCGCATAATGCACGCATTATCCTGATTGGTAGATCCAACAGTGGTAAGACAAATACGTTATTGAATTTGATTTTCAATAAAAACGGATTGAAATTTAAACATTTATACTTATTTAGTAATTCTTTGTATCAAGATAAATATAAGTTTTTGAAAAAGGTGTTTTCAAAGATAAAATGTGTAAGCTTTTACATGTCAGACAATACTGATATGATAAAGCATCCCAACAAAGTTGAGAGAAACTCTCTTGTCATTTTTGATGATTTACAATTAAGCAATGTACCTCAAATTCGTAATTACTTTACAATGGGTAGACATCGCGAAATTGACACAGCCTACTTGGTACAAAGTTACGGTGCGATAATGAAACATCACATCCGAGATAATTGCAACGTATTGATTATTTTTAAACTTGATCAATTAAATTTGAAATTAATTTATAGGGATTTTGTAGGGGAAGATATGAGTTTCAGTGAGTTTAGAAAACTATGTTGGGAGGTGTGGTCAAAAGGTGCTCACAAATTTGTTTCTATTTTTACTGAATGTAAGGCTGAAAATGGAAGATACAGAGAGCAATTGGATAAATTCATAAAGATTCCTTTGCAATGAGGTAACTTCGGTGTTTGCACGATTTTTTGTCATTCAACGTCGCGGCATTAATGGAGAAAGTTAATATGCGTAAGAAACGCGATCGTGCTGCTCCTACCGCAGCATCATCTGTTGGGGAGAGAAGCAGTTTAATAGATAGAATAAAAAAATTGAGAAAAACTATTATTGAAAAACACAGAAATTTATTGGGTTTTCAAACACAGAGTGAGGAATTTAATCGTAAAAGGTTGGAACCAATAATTACTCCATTAATTGAACTCAAAAAGAGCACAATCTCTGCCAATGAAACAGTAAAGCGCGAAAAAGAACACAAGGTTGAACCGTTGGTAACGGAGGAGGAGAAGGAGGAGGAGGAGGAGGTGGGGGAGAAGGAGGATGGGGAGGAAGATGTAAATATTTCTGCTAATGATAAATCTGCTTTCTTTGATTCGACTTTGAATATTACTAACCGTCGCACTCGAATAGAAGAAATTTTAGACAACTATTTAGGTGTGTTTCATAACGAGAAATTAGATAATTCTATTCCTTACGGTATACGTTTTGATCATAAACAAAATTTATATTTTATCGGCGATGAGCCCGTAAGTTTTGATGATGTTTTTATAACTGTCGGCGAACAAAGGTTTAGAATGACTCATGGTTTGTTGGAGCTATTGTTTAACAGTAGGCCAAATTCAAATCTCTACAATAACAAAGATTTGGCGAAATATAAAAAAATATTATCACTGACATCTGTACATATTAATAACCAGGGTTACGTAATTCGCAATTCTGGTAAAAAATCTCAAATTATACAGAAACTTTTTCCACCCAAAAAACGTTCAAAGTATGGGAAGGGATTATTGAATTTTGTTAGAAATAAATCACGTGATAGAAACTACATATTCTGGGATGATGTTAACGAACTAGTCGAACGGTTATTTATTTTAATGGGTTCAAAAAATGCAGGAAATTCAGCTCACGATATTGAAATCGATTCGATATTACAAGAACTGCGAGAAGCCAACTTTATACAGTAAAAAAGCGAGGACAGGCCGTGTTGGCAGGAAGCTGTTCGGTAGAGCGAAAGAGGAGAGAAAGAAATATGAGAGAGGTGAGGCTGGGTGAAACCGGCTGTTGCGAAAGAGTATGTTAGAAGGAATGTGGAGTGGGCGCCCCCTCACCCCTCTGCGAAACATCGTGTAAAGTGAGAATAGCCGACTAAAGACATGAGCTGGGGTGGTGACGTCAGTGCTGCCAGCGCGAGTCATCTTGTCAACCAACACAAATCGGAGCATTGGAACCTCTCCGCTAAAGCGGGTGTACCGAGGTGTTGATAATTAATTTCGACATTCGAACAATGAACACCGATCGATTCGGACGAATGCATCGTCCGCATGCGAAGCAATTAGAGGAGTTAAAAAAATTAGTAGCGAATTTTGACAAGTTGAAATATGAATTGAGTGAGTTGAAGAAGGATGTTTTAACTAGAACAGAATTTAACAATGAAAGAAGCCAACTTGTGTCGTTTGAAAATCTCAATAGTGGATTAAGTATAATTAACAATGTGTTGGAAAAACGCATGCATGATTTAGAACAGGTTGTTTTAACTAGGAGAGAATTTGAGCAGGAGAAGGCTAGTGTGCTGGTGAGTAGACATACCCTCAATAATGAGATGAAAATTATTAGCAAAGAGGCAAAGGCAGAAAGAGATAAACTACTCACTCGAGATGAATTCAATAGGGAAAATCTACTCACTAAAAAAGAGTTTATAATTGAAAAAGCAGGATTCATCTCATATGAACAACTTAACACAGCTGTAAAAATATCACAGGACCTATTAATGGATTATGTGCATAATAATCGAGATTTCAAGAGGCATTTAAATGATCTGATGTATAGATATGCCTATTATTTGATAGAAAAATGTGTAATGGCTGCCAGAACGTTTGATTATAAAGAGTTGGAGGGACGAGGACTATTGCCAGAACATACTGTCAGCGAATTTCTTCGGCTTATTGGGATGGATGAGCCGACGATAAAATATGATAGCAGTTTGTTTTTACCTCCCCAACAAGAACGCCTATTACAACGCTATCAATCTAGGAATCGAGGAGTGTAGAACTATTCTATTTCTGTGTACAGCCCCCCACCTGCTAGGCACGTGTTGCGACCGTTAAATTCTAAGGTTAATGACCTGAGAGCACGTCTCTCACACACACACACACACACACATAAAACATGTGCACGTGCTCTGCTTTTAAACGTTATGAAATAGTTTTTTTTTTTTTTTTTTCACAGCAGGGGGCGGAAGTGTTATTAATATCTAAATCGTGGCTGGGGGGCAGGGGGGTATATTAACACTGCACGTGCGAAAGAGAGGGCTTTGAGAATCACAGCAGGAGGTAGCAGGTGTGCAGATGCAATTAATAGCTAAATCTGGCGGCGGGGGCTGATGCTATTGCAAATATAGATATAGTAATTGCAAGCAGGTATATATAGATATATAATTGCAAGCATGTATATATAGATATAAAGCTGTATGTTCTATATTTATTGGGAACCTTCTGTGAGAGGTGCGGTCAGGGGGGATAGGTCCTCTCTCATTGGTGCTTGCGGGGGGTCCCCCTTTAATCTATTGGGAATAAAGTGGGGACACATAGGGAAGGGGGGTATGTGACCTTAAAAACAAAATGGCTGACTGCGACAGGGGGAAGGGGTAGGTGTTTACAAAATGTCTGACCTGGGGGAGGGGGAAGGGGGGTGGCCACGCCCCCCTGTCTTCTGATTGGCCGCATCAGTATTCTCGTTAACCCCTACTAGGGCTGTTGTTGATTTGTAATCAAATTTGAAAAATTCCATGGGAGCCGGTGATTTAATTCAATTGGGAGTCGATGAGCACTGAAGGTTCGGGAGTCTTTCGGATTGAAAGTTTGCAATCTTTTTTGTTTTAATTGTTTTACATAGGCTACTGCAATCTTTTTTATGTTATTTTTTTACATAGGCTACTACTTCCAAGAATGATTTATTTTACGGATTTCATAAACAGAGGTAAACGTTAAAATACACGTTTCTTAGTTTCCCTCAATCAATCTGTACTTTCTGTCTAGGTTATTCTGTGATTCAATACTTTCCTTTCCACTCTCAACTCAACAACTAGGGAAGTGATAGCCGCGAACCGTAGCAAGTATCTGTTCAATCAGAGAGATAAGCTGCGTTCTCGTAGGTCCTGTTTGTAACGGTGACCGATTAGATCGGTCAGCATACACTGTTCTCTGCTGTAAAATCACTTCCCGGTGGTTCGGAACCCACCTAAAACTGTAGGTCCAACTCATCAATCACCATCATCCAACTCATTACCCACGCACAGGTCTAAGACCTATGTGGGCTTCATCCTCAACAAAAAAAAAAAAAACTTCCACATCTTCTCATTGGCTGATTTTATTTGTTACATACTATTTTAGCAAATTTAGTAACAATATTCTGGTAGCTCAACTCAACCAATAAAATGACATAGTGCAGGGTTTACCATATAGTCAATCACAACGTTATTACTCACACCCAATCTCAACACTTCATTCTGGGACCGCCCCTCAGCCAATCATAATGCAGGATGCTGTTCCACCTACCAACCAATCACAAGGCTGTTTATTCTCAGCAATTGAAACACTTGCTTTATTTAACCTCATTTTTTGTATGGTTAATCTGAAAGCAAATAGAATTATTATTATTATTATTATTATTATTATTATTATTGTTATTATTATTATTATTATTATTACTGTATTATTATTATTATTATTATTATTATTATATTCTGTATATTTGTGAAAAACAAAAATAATATGGAATTTGCAAATTATTTAATAGGATTAAATTGGTATATCAATGAGTTAATATTGATTTCCTTAATTTGTTCAGAAATAGCTTCCATGGCTTTCCGAGTTCTGCTATTTATTTATTGATATAGACTAAATACAACTTATTGTAAAGAAACAACAGGCTTTTAGACTAGTACTGTCTCTACTACTAAATTTTTCAAAAGTCCAAATATATGTAAGCACACTCGAAGGTTATGTTGACATTCTCATTAAAATATAACTTCAATCTTCTGGAAAACACAAATACAAAGTTCAATAAATTTAAACGATGAAGCACTTCAACTAATAAAAAACAAATTTCCTCAACCTATCAAATGCTGGCAGCTAATCATAAACTGACATTTACAACTGAAATATGACAATCACTTAATAATATTTATAGTTTATTAATAATAAAGTTTTGGGTGATATAGGCAAGTCAAAATTTGCGAAGAGAGCTGTTTTGAACTGTAACTCTGTTGCATTTTTGCATTCAGTGTAATTTTATCTCAATAAATTAATTAATAAATATTGTAAATGTTGAATTTCATATTTTTAACAAAATGATACTGCATTTCAATATTTACTCAATATGTACGACTGTGACTCACAGCTAGCATGATTGCAGGACATTTATTAATCTGGTGGTCGGAACCCACCTAAAACTTTAGGTCCAACTCATCAATCACCATCATCCATTCATTACACACGCACAGGTCTCAGACCTATGTGGGCTTCATCCTCCGGAAAAAATAACCTTTTTAGGTAAAACCAATGAATTAAACACTCTGCTGGAAAGCTGTTATTTTTTGGCGTGTTCCATACTAGCCGTCTTTTCATTATGAGAGCAATGACAGTTTTTTCATCGTAGCTCAGTTATTTATCATCTAATTTTGAAAAGTTTGGTATCATTTCGTTCAGAATATGAAGTTCAATATTTTTGGTGGAAAGAGTTACATTTCAGGGAACACTCTGTATATACAATATAGCTTCACACTGCTAGCGAAAACGTTTTAGGATGTCGTACGAAGGAGGAGCTAATGTGGGACCCCACAAAACTGAAGTCCAGTTCCCAATGCTTGAAACCACCAACCTTACGCTTTCAACTTTCTCGTGCTCACCCTCACACTCTCTCTCTCTTATTCACTATTTTCTCCCCTTCACAATGTACTCACAGATATTTATGTAATATGTGAGAGAATCTGTCTTTCTCTTTCACACTCTCTCTTTCTCTCTCTCACTTCCTCTTTCTCTCTCACTCTCTCTTATAACCTTCCACTCTCTCCACTTCTCTACCATTCTCAATGTACTCCCACACATTTACATATGTGGCACTTTATCGAAACCACAAACTTTCAACCTCATCGGTATCTCTTGCTCTCTTCCAATCTTTTTCTCTCTTTTCCTCTTCCTTTTCCAATCTCTACTCTAACTCTGTCCGATTATATTTTTCTCACTCTTATCCAGCTCTCTCACTTGTTCTGCACTCATACCCACACACAATCACAGATTTTAGTAGTTTTCTCATTCCCTCTCTCACTAAATAAAGTATCTAACTCTCTCGCTCTTTCTCAAACACACAACCTACACCCACAATCTCTCTCTCTCTTTAGAACGTTCTCAACCATTCCACTCTCGTTTCTTCCTTTCCCTTCCACTCTTTCTCTTCCTGTCTGTCGTTCCTCACTTGCTCATTCTCTCTTACTTTTTCTCTCTCTTCACACACACACACTAAGCTTCGAATAATCTCTTGATTAATGAATGCGTTGGGCATCGAATTCAGGGGTCTTTCCTTCCCCACAAACCCCATCCATGTAGGGGACGAAACCTACTTTTCCGAAATTTAAAGATAACAGGATTACCACCTTTGCGTGGTGATCAGTTGATGGTGGCCGAAGGGGGTTGAGGGAGGGATTGAGAGATTGTAACCTAATACATGCATTACCTCTCTGCCCCCCCCCCTTGATAGTTACATCGTAACTATCATCTAGCTAAGAGCTTTAACAAAATTACGACAAATTTCTAACTGCGATCGATCATTGATGTTTGTGGTGTTAGACTACCCTTCCTTTTAGCTAGTGGATTTGGGGAGGGAAATAAGTGGTGTTCCCCTTTCTTCTTCCTCTCCTTTTTCTTCTCAACCCCTCTCCCCATCATCACTACTGGTTTATGATTTTGATTGCTTCAAATGGAAAAATTCCAGAACAGATTAGTATTTTTGAATTTCTTGATCCATACCGATCTGCGTTGTCAAAATATTAACTCTTCATGACAAACGTTTACAGAACATAATATACTGGCACAGATATGTAGATGACGTTCTACTGCTAAACAGAGGGAACAATAGACAATGTGAAAAATTCCGATCATAATTATATGAACAGAATACACAAGAAAATCCAATAGATAGCAGAATATGGACAAAACAAATCAATCATTTTCCAAGACCTTTTAATTACAAAGAACAGCCAACAATGACATACACCTTAATACACATTATCTCCAATCTCCAGTGTCTGGCTGCACAAGTGCGTGTGCATACTGCCTAGCACACTTCTGAGGTATTTCCTGCGTCCAAGCCATCATTCGACAGAGATTTTTGGAAAGCAACAAAATTGAAGTAGCCTTTTTTTGTATCTGAGATAGGCAAAACTAATTCACCTCAAGCCACAATAAGGAAATTATTGATATTTGTGTCAACTCATACTCTTGCAGACAGAGCCTGGATTCTTCAATACTTTAAATTGATGCTTTCCATATGGTTTTGGGAAATTGAAATGGGCAGTGCTAGTAGTAATGAAAATTACATTACTGAACAAGTTTTCTGGAGGATTTGAAAATTGATACTTTTTATTAGGTTTTGAAAAATTCAAATGAAAAGTGCTTGTACTGATGCATTGAAAATTGAGAAGGCTGGACTAGGTTTATTTAAAAAATTACAATACTTGGCAGAAAATGAGAAGTTTTAATGGTCTCATATTAAGTATGATAATACTCTATACTCAATCAAAATATTACTTTTTTCAAATGTGCACTGACTACAAATAATTGTTACATAGACAACAAAAAGCTCCGAATAAAACATAAGTGATATTCTTTTACTAAAACTAGTATGTAATTACATCTAAAGACACTAATGACAAAGTAAGAAACTGTAAGCCAGCAGTCGGTTCCCGTTTTACAAGATCTCAATTTACAATAATTCTATTTCGGAATTTTATATTGTAGTGTAGAGAAAAATTTGTATTGAAAACGAATTTTGTGTAAATGTTGTAATGATAGATTCTTCAAACTTCACGATTTAAGTATGTGAACTTGTATTAATGTTGTTGGTTGGATTGGAGTTAATCTCAATGAAATTATTATCTGAAATGAATTCGTTAACTTTACCTCAGTTTTCTCTAATATTAATAACCAACAACATTAATATATTAGTTAAAAGTAAGCTGGCAGGTATCACAAAGTTAATTGATAAACAGGAAATCAAATATTTAACAGTTATGAACCCATACCCGCCCAGATTATTTGGTCAGCCCAAACTTCACAAGAATAATATTCCGATAAGACCAGTAGTGTCAATTATTAATTCTCCATGTTCGAAATTGGCCCACAAACTCAACAGCAGCTTCAGATCGTTAACGGGATTCCAACCCAAATTTGGAATCAAAAATTCATTGGAGTTAGTCAATAAAATAAAAAATATTCCTGTTCATTCATCTTATAAACTTGTTTCTTTTGATATAACTAATCTCTTTACAAATATACCAACTGAAGAAAGTCTTAACAGAGCTGAAGAGATCATGGAAACTACAATTAATGATCCTATTATTAGAACTGAGCTGTTAGGATTGATGAAGTTATGTACTGAATATAACTATTTCAAGTTTGACAATAAATTTTATGAACAGAAAGATGGGTTAGCGATGGGTTCACCCCTTTCACCCCTACTAGCTGAATTATTTATGGATAGCCTTGAACTTAGAATTTTTGAAAATAATAATTTTAAGGATAGGATTGCTTATTGGTACAGATATGTAGATGACATTATTTGTTTGTGGAAGGGTAGTAATAGACAATTAGATAATTTCCTTAGCTATTTGAATCGTTTACACCATAAGATTAAATTCACCATAGAGTTAGAAGAGAATAGTGTTTTAAATTTTCTAGATTTAAGAATTGACCATAGCACCGGAACCCACAACTTCTCTATTTTTAGAAAAGTAACTCATACCGATGTAATCATACCTCATCACTCATGTCACCCAATATCGCACAAACTTGCAGCTTTCAATAGTATGATTTATAGAGCTTTAACCATTCCAATGAGCAATCATCACTTTGAAAAAGAGATTAGTACGATTAAACAGATAGCTATTACAAATGGATATGAGGAAATCATTGTCAATAAAATCTTAAATAAAATAAATATGAGACTAGCAATCAGTGCTAGCATTACTGTAACTGAAACTGGGGAAAGGTCATGGATAACGGTGCCTTACCTTGGCCCAGTTTCTGATAAATTAGGAAAACAACTGAAAAAGAACGGTTTTGATGTAGCTTTTCAAACCAAACCAATTTTAAAGAGCTTAGTAAAGACAAAATTTAGGCGTAGTAAAGACAAAATTGATATCTGGGATAAAAGTGGGGTCTATAAATTGAATTGCGGTGATTGTAATGCTTGTTATGTAGGTCAGACTGGTAGAAGTTTCAAATGTAGGGTAAATGAACATATCAGGGATTGGAAAACCCAAAAAGGAGATTCAAATTTTGCAGAACATCTCATTAATAATGGACACAAGTTCAAGGCTGAAGAAAATGTTGAATTTCTGCATTTGATTGGCAAAGGCAGACAATTGAACATTTTAGAAGCTTTGGAGATAACTAAGTTGGTAAAAAACGATTCCATAACTAATTTAAATGACCAAATTTATTTTAACCAATTCAATACAACTAACTTGGTTTCATTATAATTCCAGCCTATTTTTAAAAAGCAGTTCTTATGTGTATTTCTCAGTTGACCTTGATTGCACTCCAGTGAGCTTCTAATTTTAAGAAATTTTTTAATTTTAGTTTGATTAAATTCTAGCCTTATTACAATTTTTTGTTACTTTCTTGATTTTCACAGTGTTTAGTTATTGATTTGACTCGTATTTTTGCTTGTTACTCCTCCCACCAGGGGGCGTGACTTGACAACCAATCACAACGTCCGATTAAGGTCAGCCTCTTTCCCTCTTAGCCAATAGTATCATTCCATGCACAGTATATATAAGGCTTCTCTTTACTTCAGTTTTCAGTTTGATTGAGATTGATAATGGTGTAACAACCGAAACTAGTTTCTCGAAGTTTTAATAAATGTGGTTGTGACAATTTCGTCTTATTATTCATTATGGATACCTTCCACAATATCACCTTCGCCATTACTAAGAAAGTTAAAAAATAAAAAATGAACTAGAAAATAAAAAATAATATTGAGCACATAAAAAATTTCACATGTGACTGGTAAGTTCAATAGAGCTTTGTTTGCATTGCGAGTATTAGCCAGATTGGGAAGTGAAAAAACTTTTCTTATGGTTATCATGCTCATTTTCTGTCTGTTATGAGATATGGGGTCATACTTTGGGGGAAAACTATTAAGAATAATCGAATTTTTATCACACAGAAGAAAGCTGCAAAACATATATAAAATCAATGGAAGGTGTCCATGCAAGCCTCTCTATAGGGAAATAATTGTTGACTGCTCATTTAAGAAACAGCTATTTTTTGTTTTTTAAAATAGGAGGATATATGAGGAAAATCAGTTCAATCATCCTCACAATACAAAGTTTAGAGGTTATGTATAGCCAATACAACGACTAAATTTACTGAAAAGTGGACCATATTGTATGGGGATGAAAATATTCAATGCTCTCCTCAACCAAATAAAAGAAGTTGATAGTAAAAAATTCATTTGAAAGAGGACTTCGAGACTTTCTTATTCATTTAGGCTATGTCCTTACAGACTAACTGACTTCCTTGAGCGATGATTTTCTCGTGATATCTGTTACTTAGTAAGTGTTTACCAGTATAAAACTTTGACGTGTCACATGCTGCTGGAGCGTTACTTTGCGTTGCGGTTCTGTGACAAACAAAAAAAAATCAATATTCAACAATAATTTATCACATACAAGTTTTTGCGATCAACCGTTTCTCAATCGAAGTCTCCGGACTCCATTAGCTTCTAGTTCAACTCTTAACCAGACTTTCAGACCTCGAACTTGCCAGTAGCAACGGAAACTTCCGCACCAAGCGTTTCCGGGTCCGATTGATTGAGGGGGGGGGATTGATATTGGAGGAGGGGGTTTACAGAGACGCAGAGATTCAGAAGACCGCAAAGTTTAGCTGACCAACCCCTTTTGAACTAACTCACCCAGTGGCGTAACGTTTTCCTATTGGGCCCCCCCGCAACCGATTTTCCGGGCCCCTCTCCTCAAAATCATATAAATATCCCCCCTCACACTTGCCACCACTCCCTGAAAATTTGCACAATTATTTTATGGGCAGTTATAATTATGTAAGAGGTAAACCTCTTAAAAATTATTTACCCTTTTATCTATTAAATTTAAAAATTCAATCATGTTTCAAGGGGTGCTAGTCTAATGATTTTGGCTGTAGCCTACGGGCTCCTCTGTAAGATGGAAATAGTTGAGAGTTGATTATATTATAAATAATTAATCTAGGAACCTTGAAATTGATGTCTTCCATAGGATCCACATTCACATCCTCCTTGTTAGCACCTTCGCTCCTTTTCCCTGAAAATGTGTTCTCTGAGAATTCGCCTCGTTTGCAGACACGGAGACAGGTTCAATTTTTAATAAAAAAGGCATTTTATCTAAATTACCGCGAAATTACTAAGTCAGGAAAAGAGAAAAAATTTAAGAAATTTATTCTTAAGAGGCAGAAGAGAGAAAACGTAAACTACTTATACAGTACTTGATCCTATTATAAGAAAAAAATTCAACTGCGTTGGGATAACTGACACAATTGAACCAAAAATATTATTTATATACTTATACAGTAATCACATAATTTATCCGATATATATCAAGGGTATAAATATTCCTTCTGAACATTGTTTAAAAATGAACTAGTCGATAAAAAATAGAAATAACTAAAACATGACCGCACAACATCACAATACCATAAACGCAGCATGTTGAAAAAAAGATTGAAATGAAAAAAAAAATGGCACTCCAAATAATAAAACTCACGATCACGAACTCAATATGCATTATGAATTACGCTAGGCCAATTTACCGGACACGTGTAGGCCGACATGCATCCAACTGGACGATTCAAAAGAGACTGAATTCAAAATACTGTATGAAGAAAAACATTGACTGATTTCTACCCAACCATCACTTTCCATTACGTTGTATATGCTAATATACATTGAGGAATTTGATGGGAAAATAATATTAATCTCCTCTAATATTTGCACTGTGGAGACATAGCCGTCATGATTTATAACATTTTAGATAAGTTTGTTTGAAGAGTGTTTTGTCCTCGGTATGTCTCCATTTCCATTTCCTGAAGTCACAACATCCTGCTTCTGAATTCCTTCACTAAAGCTATCTGCGAATTGATACAGTAAACAATAAACATTGACCTGATAATATTTAGCTAATTCATTCTTTCTTTCTTCCATCAGTGTTTCAGTTTTATTTCTTTTGGAAAAAATTTTTATCTTTCAGTCTGGGCATGGGCCATTTCTTGAAAAATATCTTTTCATTCCGGGCCCCCTTATAGCCCGGGCCCCCCCGCGCCGCGGGGTCTGCGGGGGTGTACGTTACGCCACTGAACTCACCCTTCATACTGCTAGTACCACACCCAGTCTAAAATACCCTGAAAATTCTCAATCTGCCTCCTTATCTTCCTTCTTCTGCCTCCTTCTTCCTCATCCCCGTTTTCTCCTTCTTCTTCTACTTCACAACCTCCTCCTTGAACCACCAGTGAGTTCGATTAATTGACCAGTAAAATCAGTGAGTTGACAATTTATTTGGATAATGTCAGGTTGCACCTCCATTGTGGGAATAACGTGATAAAATTCCAATTCTTCTTCACTTTTGAGTACTCTCCTCCTTCTCTTTCTCTTCTTTCTCCTCCCCCAATACCTCCACCACTTCTTCTCCTTTACCAACTCCTCATCATCTTCATGCCACTAGGTGAGTTATAATAAAGCTGATAACATCAAGTCCTGACGGCTAGGTAAATTTATGTGATAAAATTCCAATTCCCCTTTAATTTCAAGTATTTTCTTCCTTCTCCACCTCCTCCTCCTTTACCTCTTCCTCCTCCTTCTCGACCTCTCCACTATCTCCTCCCCCTTAAACCAACAAGTGAGTGATAATAAAGCTGATAACATAAAGTCCTGACAATTAGGTAAATTTATCTGATGACATTTTAATTCTTCTCCTTCTCTTCTCAGCCTTATCCTTCTCCTCCATTTTCACCTCCTGCTTCTTTTTCTCCTTCTCCTTCTTCTACTTCGTTCGCAGTTCCTTTTCTATCAACTCATCTAGAACTGTCAGCTAAAGTGAACATAATTTATGATGCCTGTACTAAGAATAGTTCTATGTTGAATGAGTGTCTTTGTAGTGAAGCAGCCATCTCAATGCAGACATCACATCAATTACGACAGTTAATTTCGTAGCCGTGTGATACAGATGGTCCATTATAACTTTCGACACGTCTATTCTGCTTCAGATGAATTGGCTTCATTCATGTAGTCTTTTAAACTTTTAATCTTTGAATAATATTCTAGTTTGTTTGAATATCTTGAGTACAGACGGAATTCAAAAGTCAGTCGATCTTGTAACACAATCATATACTAGATTCTTTGAAAATCTCAAATTCTCAAGATATCTCATTATTTATCATCTCATCTTTCCTCAACAAAACTTAACTAACCATTTCTCAACTTGAAGCTCTAAATTAACTCATGTAAATATATTTATTAATTTTATTTATTTATTTATCAATCAATTAATAATTTAATCAGTTTAATTATACATTTATTTATATGGACAAATTAACGATGAATACAAAGATGCAAGAAAGTCAAAAGCATTACAATTTTTGACCATGTTATTTTACAAAACATTGATGTTTTTTCACACAAAAAAATCAGATTCACGTGAATATTTCACTCTAAAAAAATATAACGATTGTTTTTCACTAAAAGACTACTCATTCAAGAGTTCACTTGAAACGTAACTCTGAAGCTGGTTGAAAAGTAAATAGTGAGTATAAAAACTTTTGAACATTTAATCGGAGTTATTATTAATAATAATAATTATTATTATAATAATATATTAATGATAATAATAAGAATAATATTAATAATAATTATTTATTTGACTATTATTATTATTATTATTATTATTATTATTTAAATTGTATACAAGAACCACGTAATCGTGAACACATCACACAAACTCATTTAATCACTATAATATCAACATCATAAATTGAAATGCATACAGCAAGCAAGCCTAAAAAAGACCTCATCTGTACAAACAAGATCTCAGTGACAGCTCAATCAATTTAGCTTGAAAAAGATGGCCTCTGTTAGGAAAAGTAGGACTTAAAAAATGCAGTCTCCTAATGGGACTGTCAAGCGATGAATGTGATGTGCTTTAGAACATGACAAACACATGGGGTAAAAACTAGGCGTATAGAAAGTAGTATATTCGAAAAAACTCGTTAATAAGATATATTGCCATCAATTTTATGTTTGGTGAAGAAGGGTTGGAGGGGGAAGAAGAAGAAGCGAAGAGAAAAGAAGGAGGAGGAGAACGAAGAGAAGAAGAATGGAAGAGAAAACGATGAAGAAGAAGGAGTAGTGGGAGGTAAATGAGGAGGAGGTGTAGGAGGAAAAGGTGGAGGGGTGTAGGAGGAAAAGAAAAGAAAAATAATAAGGAGGAGTAGGAAGAGGATGGATGAGAGAAGAAGAAAAATAAGATTCAGATGACTTTATTTGTGTAAGTTTACAATGTTTATGAATGATAAAAGTATTATTAATATTAGCAACTCTGGAGTATTATTAATATTAGCAAACATGGAGAAGGAAGAAAGAAGTAAGGAGAAGGAGGAGGAGTAGAAGTATGAGTTGTAGAAGGAGGTGGTATAGGAGGAGGAGGTATGGGAGAAGGAGATGTGTGAGGAAGAGGTATAGAAGGGGGAGGTGTAGAAGGAGGAGGTATGGGAGGAGGAGGTATGGGAGGAGGAGCTATAGGAGTAGGAGGAGAAGGAGAAGAAGAAGAAGAAGGTGAAGGTGAAGGAGGTGTAGTAGTAGGAGGAGGAGGAGAGGTGATGGAGGAGGAGGAGGAGGCATAGAAGAAAAAACGAGAAAGAGGAAGAGGAGGAGGAGGAGGAGGTATAGGAGGAGTAGCGGGTGAAGAAGGAGAAGAAGGAGGAGGATAGCAGGTGATGGAGGAGAAGTAGGGGAAGGAGAAGGAGGTGGAGAAGAAGAAAAATACACGGAAAGAAGAGTTTGAAGCAGTTAAAAGAGGAACTCTAGGCCGTTAAGTTGTCATCTATAAACATCTTACTGTGATGTTTATATTTATATTCAGGCACAGTATTCTAGGATTGATATATGAGGAAACATATGTGGCACAGTGTCTATCATTAACAAATGCTATAAGAACATGATAGTTGGTATTCCAATGACAAGAACGTATCTATTGAGCAGCTGAAATATTTCTTGACTGTGATGTCATATTAGACTGTGATTTAGGGAGAAATATCCTCTCTGTATTTTATATTTCAAGCGTTTTGTATAACTCACTAGATGGCGAGTACAAGATACTTGAAAATTGTTATCATAATAATCATTAAATATAATGATTTATCTCCTCCAATGTGACCTTCGAAGAATGGATCAAGAAAAATTACATCAAGTTTAACTGTTGTTCGGACGCAATTTTGAAAGTTAGACCTGGAAAACGTTTCAATTGTGTATAAACATTACCTTGGGTGCTTACTCAGTGGAGCATCCAATTTTTGAAATTGAAAGTGAACTTATTAATTAGCCTTCAAATGAGAAATAACTATTATTTTAGTTAATATAAATTTTTTGTGTGAATTAAACTCTATGTTATGTACAATAATATCCTAGACAAAATTTGTGAAGAGAGTAGTTTTGGACATTTTCACATGCATTGTTATCCTATCTATGAATGAATAAATAAATACGCCATGATAATCACCATCGCAAAATCAAACACACACTGTGGAATTTAGGTAATCACGTCATCAATCTGTCAATCTGTCATACACACAATTCCACAGCATGGCTTCATTTTGAGTGATTATCTTCGAGTATTGGATGCTCTACTTTGCAAGCGTCCTTAAATCCTCACCTTGAAATTTTATATTACTTATAACATTTTTATAACAATATTGATCAAATTTGCTACGATGATTGACTTATACGGTTATTAAATGTATAAAGTTGAAAAATCGAAAACACTGTCTAAAACTGAAATGAGTGTTTGTATGGTACCTTCTTCTTATCACAAATAAATTGAAAGTCCATAAGCACCTTATTTTCATGCGCGACAATAAATTGTTTCGCTCTGTTGTTGAGCGTCATCAGAGATTGCTGGTACTTGAACATCAGTGTGAACATGAGTGAATGCAGTTGTTTAACGAAAATTAAATTTCAAATATTGGTGTCTATGACGTTCGCCTAAAAATATGTTCATGTTTACTGACTAGCACATTCTGAAATTTAAATAGAACTTATTAAAAGAAAGAAATTAACCATGTAAGAGATGATTATTCTGAAAACTTTCTGCACAATTTGGTTTGATTTTCATATTATTCTATTGAATAGCAAGTAAGAAAGTACGCCCGAAACTGTGCAATAAGTCCTTAGGTAGTTCTGCCTCGCCGCTTGAGCCATATTATTGGAAACATTTTGTACCTACAATTAGGTGTACCTGTAACATGGTGTACCTACTAGCTGGGTTCTGAACCACCGGGAAGTGATTTTACAGCAGAGAACAGTCTTTTTTGCTGGCCAATCCAATCGGTCACTCAAAAGAGTGATGAAAACACTCTTGTTTTTGTGCTGCTGCGTGCTTAGTTTACATCCCTCAACATAAAACGGCGAAGTTTGGACAAAGATTCTTCTCACTATTGAAACACACCCTCATTTTAGACATACCTCAAGACTCCCCCTACCACGCGAAGCATCATAAAGTGCGGCGGAGGCTCTCCTGGGATTTTATTCAATGGAAGGTCCACCTCACCACTTTCCCCTCATTCGCTGAACCATTTACCTCCTTCCCTACCCTGTCCAACTCTCCTCCCACATCTGATAAGCGTTTTGCAGCCTGTATAAACCGATCGGTCGATTAGAATTTTATTAATTATCTGTATAGCGTTCAGATTATTATCTACGGCATGCGGCTTGTGTCATCTAATTGATTAATTGGTTAATTAATTAATTGAGCAGCCTGCCTCGGAATCTGGCAGGCAATCGACTACCCTGCCATTTGCATATTTATTACTTTCGAGACCCTCCTGGTAGACCTACCTCCTGCGTTTATTTAAGCCCTGGTAGCTTTCTATAGAGGGAAGCTTTATAATAGGGAAAGTATTGGAAAAGATTTGTTATCGGCTACAATATTATTATTTGAATTTTAGACACTAGTAACTATTTCTTTACTGATGTTTAATCTAAAATTTAATGGGTTTTTCACACCCGGCTTCCTCTAATTTGAGGTGTATTCATTCCAACTAAATTGTATAATCTTTTTTTATAACATCTTTACATAATGATTTTTTAGGAAGTGATTGGTTATTGGTTACAATATCATTATTTGAATTTTAAAATCTTGTTTATTGATTTTTTATAGAACGGGTTTTCAACACTCTTAGTATTTCATTCAGATATAGTTTAAAAAAAGTGAAGTACCGAAACTGATTGGTCTTAATATTATCATTTGAATTCTTAAAAACATCAATAATCATCTAATAATCATGTCTTGTAACGGGTTTTTACTTCCTGTTTTTTGTTATTTGAAATGTTGAACTGACTCTTCATTCTTGTTTAAGTTTTTTCCCTTAGCAGCGAGATTACTGGCCGCGAGATTACTGGCCACAATATTATTATTTTTTGAATTTTTAAACACTATTTAACATGTCTTGATCACTGATATATTCTATCAAATGGTAACAAAGATGTCTCGTTATTCTTTACTACACAGTTTAAAATTTTCAACACGATTTATCATGTCATATTTTTGATATTATATCAAAAGTTAATTATTTTTCAAACTCATTTAGTAAACTACACTCCTGTAAATTAAATATTGTGAAGCTCACGTATTAAGCTCTCATAAACTGAGGATCCTAAAAGCCCAAATATTCCAAAATATACTGTAAGCTTCATGCATTTTTTGATGTGGCAACAAATTTAATTTTAATCTATTTTTCGTGATCAATTTTTGTTTAGGGCATAACATATTTTCACACCAAAGTTTTTAATACTTGCTACGGAATGGCAGCATTCACACTACGTCAATGCACCTATCCACAGCATTTATTAGACTTTCTGATGGTTTAAACGACTCCAACTAGAACTTACAACAAAAAATTCAAATAAGAAACAATTGTTTTATAATATGTGTCTTGAAATAAGCATTTTTTTTACCACTGATATAGAAGTCATTTTTGAAGTTAGACTTTTGATATTGAACTGAATTTTGAATAAACATTGTCTTAAAAGATGTGTGTCCTAAAAAATTTGATTAACACATCAATTGTTATTTAATTTTCTTAAATTAACTCACGTTTATTGACCCGAACAGACGTAATAATATTACAAAAAGGGAATTTTATTGGAAGAGGATAAATTTTCAGATTCTTGTGTATAATATCGTGTGATTATTATAATATCTTATGTTTATTGGATGGTTAATAATGCCCAAACAAAGTGATATCGTTTGTTTTCGATCCTTCATAAAAAAACATGAAAACCAGACTTTACCATGGTAATACGTTGTAATACGTAATAATACGTTGCAAACGTTATAATACGTTGTAGAACGTTATAATTCGTAGTAATATGTTGTAAACGTTGCAATGCATTATTACCCATTTGAGGAATTACCATTACCATTACCCATTTAATAGGAATGCCAACATCCTTTCGAAACTGCCGTGAGCCGTAGCAAGTATCTGTTCAATCAGATAGACAAAAGCTGCGTTCTCCTGGGCACTCTTTGTAAGGGTGACCGATTAGATCGGCCAGCAAAAAAGACACGGTTCTCTGCTGCAAAATCACTTCCCTGTAGGTTTGGAACCCACCTAAAACTGTAGGTTCAGCTCATCAATCACCATCAACCAACTCATTACCCACGCACAGTTATCAGACCTATGTAGGCTTCATCCTTAAAAAAAAGGGGAAAAAATTATTTCAACTGCTTCTTAACAATATTCTAATGAGTTATTAACCCATCAAAATATACGAAACTAAAACAAAAAGAAAAAAAAAGGAATTAGAACAGGTGATAGTATAAGAAAAGAGACGATTAGAGAAAGATGAACAAAACAAATGTAGGATATAATACCAACTACCCTCCACCCCATACACAGTACGGTACTCAAGACGATAAAATAGCGAAAAAGTAAGGTGTATCCTATCTTGTGTAGATCTATTACAAGCAGGAAAGCTTCACAAAGCTCCTCTTCACAAAACCAGGCTACTTCAAGTTTGTCCTTGTCCTTTATCTTTGTCATTCTCTCATTCCTCATCCCTCTTTGACACATATTTCCTCTCTATTCCTCTCTTATTTTGTCTTTATTTTTCTTGTTTCCTTTTCCTACCCCTTCCTTTCTTCAGATTCCAGCATCCAAACCTCACAGATCTGAACCTTTTCTTTCATGCAATTCTTTCCATTCTTACCCATAATCCTCCTTAGCTCACCAGTCCTTATTGTTTTGTTCTTATTTTTCAGGTTTTTGTTATTCCTCTTGTAATTGTCCTTCTTCTTCCTTCTCCTCCTCCTCTCATCCTCCTCCACCTACGCATCATCTTCTCCTAGTCCTTCTTCTTATTATTTCTCTTCTAATCTTGAATTTCACTCTTCTTCCTTTTCTTTTTTACTCTTCAGCAGACTCATATTTCTCCCCTTCTCTTCCCCATACTTACTACTTCTTCTTCTTCCTCTTCTCCTTTCCTTCTCCTCCTCCTTCTTATCCTTCTGTTTCTTCTTTTACTTCTACTTCTTCCTCTTTCCTCATATTTCTCCATTTTTCTCCATTTTCTTCTTTTGCCTTCTTTCTCTGCGTCAATTTTTCCAGTCTTGCCCGTCTCAATTTAGAATTTAAATTGTTCTGTTTCCTTCACACTCTGTCAATCTTTCTATATCTCCCTCATTCTTACATGATCAATTTATTTAGATGAACTTTATCTATCTGTTTGTATTTATATTTTTTTGGATTCATATTGGGTTATTTATATTCTATTCTAATGCTTTTTCTTTCAATCTTCCAATTCACATTTATTTACTTTTATTTTATTTCTCAATCCAGCTACCTCTTTCTCTTCTTCATCACCTTCTCCTTCTCCTTCTCCTTCTCCTTCTCCTCCTCCTCCTCCTCTTCCTCGTCCTCCTTTTTCTCTCCTGCCCCTCAGTAGCTTCATCCTTTGTAATTCCAACTTCGTGAAAGTATACGACACACATGTATTGCAATAGTTGTGTGTATATGTGTGTTTTGTTTTACCGCAACCGCATTATTTCCAAAGAAGACGACCAAGGATAAAGTCTCTCCTTTATCTCACAGAGAGGTAGAAACTCTCTTTTCCTTTTTTCCTATTTCACAGGAAAGGAAAAGGATCTCTTTTGCCAGGGCGACGTAAGATCCACCAAGCGCGCTAGCCTTGGGGCTTCCCGCTTGTGTCCTTTTTATCCTGAAAGGATAACAGGAGACCGCCCAATTCCCCCCCCCCCACAAGGACACAACATGGTCAACAAAACGCCCCCCCCCCCGTGTCACCTGTGTTGTTGTTGGTATCACAAACGACGCCTGTCAAGTAAAAAGATATTGGAAACCTATTTAGGTTTTTTGTTGGTTGAAACTCTGTACCTGCTTCAAAGAGAAAGGAATTGGCTTGGTAACATAATAGGTATTCCAGGTTGTCAAGTGTGCTGGCTTGTCCAGAGCTACAAAGGAACTAATTTCGTTTGATTTAAAAAAAAGTAAATGCTTTTATTGGTGGGGAGACTCACGGGTAGTTCCACCACGTCGCTTGAGCCATGTTATTGGGAAAATGGTGGACCTACAATTTTAACTGGGTTCCGGATCACCGGGAAGTGATTTTACAGCAGAGAACAGATTCTATTTTGCTGGCTAATCGTAATGGTCACCAGTACATAGAGAACCAAGGAGAGCGTTGCTTATCTAATCGTTTGAACAAATACCTGCTACGGCTCACGGCTACCATTTCCCTAAATTATTGATTTAAAAGGCAAGAGTAGACCTACTTTCTGTTTAAATTTTTTCGTTGTAAGTGTTAATTTCAGTGTTGAAAACAATCATTACTGTTTTACTGTTTCGGACACTATTTGTCATCCAATAAACATAGAAAATTCACCACATTAAGCAGAAGTATATCAAAATAAAATATCCGAGGTGATTGGTAACGCGGTGAGCGGTGGTGCTCATGCGATCGTGATGCTCATTAACGACCGCTCAAGACTGCATTTGGATGGGTGACCGAGCCTCTGTGACTTGATTTTTGAAGATGATCACTTATCCAGTGGTTCGGAACACACCTAAAATTGTAGGTCCACTACCATATTCTCCATAGTATGGCTCAAACGGCGGCGAGGTGAAACAACCGGTAAGGATCTCCTCTCCAATAAAAACGATATGCCTATTATTAATATTATTGATATTATCATTATCGTTATTATTATTTCTACTATTATTTGAAAATTCTTTTCCCACATTTTTTCAACTCCAGACTACTTTAAAATTTCAACTTATTGTAAATTTAACTGGCCTTGAAGATGAGTTTCCAAGACTCGAGAACGTTTGGCCAAGAGTGAGAAGGAATAATATTTATGCACAATAATCAAAATTGACTGCAAGTCGTTGAAAAATTTACAATAATCAGTTTATATTAACGACGCAGATGGAACAAGAAATCCACGAATTTAAAATTCCTTCAAATAAGAAATAGAGAGACATAAAATATCACGTTTTGGAAAAACACAAAACATGCCCTCAGTTTTTCCCTGTTTACCAATAAATTTGAGTGATTTTGACCAAGTTTGACATGACATTATCAAGAATTGATAAGTGATAGTCGAATTTTTATGTTAATAGTCAGTCTTTAAAGACGATGGTTATTCCCAATTTAGAATATTCCTTCTGGGCTTTCTGTAATAATGGTGTCCAAATCAGATGCTATATTTACAGTAAAATAAAAATCATATAGAAATAATATTATTGGTCGAGTTTTATTGGTCGAGAAATAATATTATTGGTCGAGTTTTATAAAACATTGTTGTCTATCAAACAATGATTTTTTCGAAGAGTATCTCATTGGTAGGGTTTGTTAATGAGATTGAGGGGTCTGGCTTTCTTTTCAGAAATTTCTAGCTAGACGGTGAGTGGCCGTTTCTTTGTGTTACATTCGCGAATTCCCAGCGAATAATAATATAGCAAATGGGTATATATTATTGTGGTGATCACATATGGCGTTGCCATAGTAACCTCTTATTTACTTCAACTATTTATTCACCATACTCTATTCATTCATTCATGCTGAGTTATTCGTTCAATAAAGCCTTACTTTTCAAAAGGTCTTTAATTCTAGTACAATTATATGCTCAAATGAATAAATAATTTTAAAAGAAAACTTCCCGTAATTCACAACTTAGGCCTGAATACTCCACTGAAAAACATAAAATACAATAAACCTACAATATAAAAAAATCAACGTTTTTCACCTAACGGGGATAGAGCTGACGTAGAAGCAAACCAGACAAACCTCGGCCATTTCTTCCCGTCAATACCTCACAATATTTCTTACAAAAAAAATCCAAACCATGGAAATAAGTCTATAAGAATTCGAGCTCTAAAACATATTTGACAGGCCTCAATAATTCCTCACCTTTTAATACCTTACAGTTTTTCTTTAAAAAATCCTACGTCATGAAAATTAATCTATAAATATTCGGACTCCTAATAAAAAAGCTTTCCACAACATGGAGCTTGATGAAAGATGCGAGAAAATGTGACACATAGCAAGGTCTCACTATATTACATCAATATAGGTCTTTCTAAAGGCCTCACTATAATGCAGCCTTACACAGAACCCGGAAAGGATTAAGAATTTTGTGCTCAAAGCTGCGAAATTCTCAAAGAAAACGATCCGATAGATTGGAAGATTTTTTAGGGATGAAAGGGTAAACGGATCAGTGGAGCAGGGCTCAGACAATATATATATACTATATTATATATTATATATGTATATGGTGAGGCCTTGGCGCAAGCACGCACTCGCATGCACGAGCGGGGAATGTTGATGTTGTTGTTTTTTCTCAAAAGATTTTGATTATTAGAGCATGCGGAAATATGCTCTCGTCTTTTCCTCAATCTCACTTACACACTCACTCTCTCTCTTACTCTTTCTCTTCCTCACTCACACACTCTCTCACTCTAACTCGCTCACACTCTCACTCTCTCTCACTCTGACTCGCTCACACTCTCTCTCACTCTTTCATTCTCTCTTTCTGTTGGGTTCTCCTCTTTATTCTCACCCGAACGAGCCGATAAACGAATAAATCTCACACATGGATGAACAAAGAGTACAGAGAAGGGAAAAGGGTAAAATATAGACGTGAATAAAGAAGGAAAGAGTAAAAGAAGATTGACGAAATTGATAGAATAAATTTTTTGAATACCAAATTAATGGTTATAGGACGAATTAATTAATATATGAATTGAAAAATGAATATATAGTTCAAAGACTGTATAACTCAATTTTTCATGATTTACGTCAAATAGTTGATAAAAATTGGCGATAATATTGTAGCAGGTGTTTTTAATAATTCATTTTAATTGATAATTCATGTATTTAATGTCTAACCAATCGACTAATAAATTACTGTATCACATATCCGGGCGAATGTGATGTTCAGTTACGAACACTTAGAACGGCGCTTGGAAGACTAATGTCAGCATGACATTTTGTTTTTAATTGCTGATGATGCCCACATGAGTCCGAGACTTGTGCGTGGGTAATGAAGTGAATACATATAGATGCCAGACTGAGCCGAAATTTCTATTTTTCCCTCACATTGTATCAATTTAGTTAGGTTATAATAATAATTATAATAAATAAATAATAAACATAATTGAATAATAATAATGATCAGATTATGATACTATTTTGAATTATATATTCATTGTGAAAAAAAATAATGTAAATTGCAATAATCTTATTTATTGTTTCAGAAATTATATTTTTTATAATAGATTTTTTTGAGGAGTCTTCCATGCTAGCTTAGCCCCAAGATTTAAATTAGGAATAAATGACCCCCAAAGAGAATGTCTATCCATCCTCTATTGAAAAAAGAATTTCACAGTATATTTTCACAAGTTAGTTCGAAGTTACTGACAATTGAACGAACTGACAAATTTACTTAAACAGAATTTATTAATGGAATTATTTATTAAAGGAATTCGAAATTAATAAATTCTGTTTAAGTAAATTTGTCAGTTTGTTCAATTGTCAGTAACTTCGAACTAACTTGTGAGATAAGAGCCGATATGGCCAAGTTAAAAATGAAAGCCGCTGTGCAGAAAGGTCTCCATGGTCTAGTGGTTAAGGCGCCCGACCGGCAATTGGGAGGTCCGTGGTTCGATTCCCGGTGGTGACTGGTATTTTTGTACAGTAGCATTCATCGATTTCCATCAGCTATTAAATACTGTTGTCAATATCCGTCATTGCGGAAGTCTTCAGTATAAACTGATAGCAATTAAAGGAATTCGAAATTAATAGTATATTTTCACATTAGGAACCCTAATTTTCAATTGAAATTCACGACTTTAACACTCGAACAGCTGTCTCATCCTCCCACTGATTCCAAATCAATTTAGCGAGCTGGCGGGGATGAAACAAATATTCAAAAAGGGAAACGAATGTGCTGAAAGGGGAGATACAGGGTCTAGAGAGTAGCTTAGAGTAACAGTTGATGGAGACAATTTGCGGATTGGTAATGGTAGTCTACCTTAAAATGAGAGAGAAAGAGAGAGAGAGAGAGAGAGAGAAAGATTGAGCGTTAGCGGGTGGGAAAGAAAGGGGGAAGTTTTAGGGAGATACAGGGTCTACCGAGGAGCTAAGAGTAACAGTCAATAGAGACAATTTTGGATTGGTGATGGTAGCTCTAGAAGAGAGAGAGAGAGCAAATAAAAAGAGATAAGGAAAGAGAGGGATAGAAAGAAAGAGAGAGATAGAAAGAAAGAGAGAGGGAGAAAATGAGTGAGAAGGAGGTGGGAAAGTGTTAGGGATGGTGGTGAAGAGCAAATGGCAACTTTCAAAATCAAAATCCCCAACGAAAATAAGCTGAGTAGAGTGGTTTTGTTTTTAGTAACTTTTGGATTTTGCAAGTTGGTGGAAACAGAGAGAGAGAGAGAGAGAGAGATAGGATAAAGAGAGGAGAGTGTGATTAAGAGGGAGTAGTAGAGAATGGAAAGCATCAATGGATGAGGAAGACACCACAGTTGAACTGATTAGCAAGTGGAAGGGAAACATAGATGATGCCCAAAGTGGAGACTTGCGTTGAAGGAGGAAGTCTGGGTCCCAAACCCACCCTTTTTAGGTTAGGGGTGAGTTAAGGGGTGGTCTCGATTAGAATGGAGGTTAGGGATGTACAGTAATTGATTATGCATGTTCGAGAAGAGTGACGCACCCCCCAGGATAAACTTGTGTGTACAGTGCTCTTGCCATTCTTCCCTTTTCTGCATAGACCATTCCCTTGCATTGGTCCTTTCCCCCTGTGGCGACTAGGGGATTCAGGGAATAGGGAAGGAAGGTTCCCAAGCAACAACCGAACTGGGGGAACTGAGTGGAGAGCTCAGACACCAAAGACGACTATGTTCGAAGAGTACTTGAACTTGAATTTAACAGACTGGCCAAAAGTGGGGGCTGCTCACTCTCTGCTTTCCCTACTACCTTTCCACTTGCTGTTTCCCACAATGGATGAAAGGTATTGGAAAGCATTCTGTAGTTGCAGAATAAGTGCTAATCATTGAGACTAGTGAGCTGGATCTATTTGCACATGTTCAGAAGGATTTATAGATCATTTCCATTACTCTAGAAGCTTGTTAGCTCATTTATGAGATACTCATCTGCAAATCATCTATGATTCATGGATGATACAATACTAATTCCGCTACATGGATGATACACAAATACATGGATGATACTCATTTGTGATTGAGGTTGGAAGCTTATCTCAATATTATTTTTTTCCATCTTGACTAGTGAGCTGGATTCGGTTTTTATCGCCCTAGAAGCTTGGCAGTCCAATTATGAGATCGAATAAACTCTATCTACAAATCAACTTATGAAACATCTAAATCAATTAACAACGATTTGTGAATGATGATGCAATACAAGACTCATCTATGATTGAGGTTGGACACTAATATCACAATATTAATTTTTGCCATCTTGACTAAGTACTCAATAGAGTGCGAAGAAACAACAGGCTTCAGATACCGAAAAGTGATGGTACTGTATAATTTCAAATAGTTATATAAATTGATTCATGGACTTTGGAATTGGTCTATAGAACGATTTCATTACTTTAGAAGATATATGGTTCATTTACAGCATGAGATCTATGACATGATGAAGGGTAATATATTCATTAATATCCATGTTTTATCTTGACACAATCAAACATAAAAAATATCGTTTAAAACCCATAGCTGTTTCTACTATAAAATTTCGAATTCAGCGGAATCTTTGTAGGTTAGCTTTTCAGATTCTTCACAGGTAAAAATATAAAACTTCTTGCTTTTTCATTTCAATTGTATTGAATTGTAAGTTTGAATAAAACAAAGCACTGGAATATTGGAATCGATGTCTCTGATGTTTGTGTCGATTTCTATTAAGACATTATTTTTATAAGCATACGATAACCAGTGATACATTATTGTCATTCGATTATTCCCATGCATATAAATTAATAATTTATCTAGGTAATTGACGTTTTCATAAAATATAATTCTATTGTTATTTAAATGAACAAGGTTTTAGAGCATAGCTATTAAAATACAGTTAAACCTCTCTATAATGAAGTCGATTATCCTGTGAAAAATTCGCTATATCGCTGTGTCGAGAATACTGCCACCCCATCTTACAGATCTTATAACATATTGCAGGTGGTAATTAAATGAATACACAAGATACAGTATACACAGTATAATATCGCAAGCGTAGGTAGGGTAACAGGCCAACGTTAATATAGGAATTTGAAAATTCATGCTGTTGAAAATAATAGAAAACATGTTTTTTGAATATGTATAAAATGTAATAAGTAACTACGCTCACCAATTCATTTTCAGGAAGCATGACTTGAAATCGAGGTATACTCAGTAGCAAAATGTTTAAAATGTCTTTACTAATTTATTTCAATACTTTCTACACACGAAACTATCAGATTAAACACAACATAATTCTGTAAATAACTTCAAATTCAAATACTTTATTCAGTTAAATGAAAACTTTATATACTTCGTATAGGAACTTTCATAGGAACCTACATAATAACAAGTATAAATGACGAGTTAATAAAATTGTATTCTTAGTAGCCTGCATTAAATTTCCGACATGTGTTTCAATCACTACTAACTGTCTACCACCCATATCTTCTACCTACCTGTATCTCTCATTATTTTTGGTTTTATTGACCTTCCTGCTGAAAATATACAATACCTTGGAAATGACTTTCTGAGCTCCCTAAATTTACACTACATTCCATCCCACCACTATACTTCCTAAATTCTACACACTACATTTTATAAGTTGAAGTGAAGAGAAAACTTCGTTGTTGAGAGGTCCGAAATGAAATAAGCAGTAAAAATTCTAAAATGTCATGGGACAAGGTAAAAATTCGTTATGTACAGGATTTTGTTATTTGAAGATTCGTTATATAGAGGTTCTGCTGTATTTGAACAATTCAATTTTTTCTGTCAAGCTTTCAATCAATAGTCTATTATTGATAAATAATTGCTTTATTAATAATAAATATGAAATCATTTTCATACCTTTTGATAATGAAGCGCTATCTAGTAGTCAGTGTCGCAAAACTCTTGGCATGTGATAAGTCAACTTGAGCAAATTTGGATTCAGAATCAGTCCTCTTCAAGTTCGATATTCAATCCTTTTCCTTCAAACTTTTACATTGCTTACTCAAACACCTTCCAGTTGAACCTACACACATTCAGATATCATTGTTAGTTGGATAAAACTTTCCTAAAACGAGAACAAACTAGCAGAATTTATTTTTCTTCAGTGACCTTACTATCAGAAGGAGCGCTCTGGATATGACACCGATGCACGTTGGGTAAATTTGAGAAGTAACATATATTTGAGCGAGAAGGAAGATAGTTGAAAAGAATTAGAGAGATACATGACAAGAATTTCGTCGACAGGAAGCTTAAACATGGCATATTCAGTCTATCCAAAAATATGCAAATAGTTCTCTTGAATTCAGGTATATGATAAAATGTACAGTGAACACCGAATTATATACTAAAAATATATATAACTCTTATATATACATGAACGTATATATATAAATTGGACCGAAATTTGGACCACTCTGATAATGTGGACTCTTGTCAGAAGGAAAACGTCACGCTCTCTCTGAGACGACGTGAAAATTCACGCCACGTACGACGAAGCTGGCGCCTGAATTCACGCGTGTAAATCGTGACAGCTGATCACGGAAGTTATGAGGGGAGGGGATTGAGTGGAGGGGGAAACTAAAAGGGAAGTGGAAAGCCTCCTCTTTATTTTTGAAAGCGGAGCCTTTTCTGAATATGAGCGAGTGAATTCTAGCATGTAAACAAAAGTGACAGACGTGACTTTGTTTGAATGTAACTGATATCCTTGTGCTTTGATGTGAAGTTAGGGGTGTAAAGTTATTGGGCAAAATTTAAAATAATATATAATTATTTTAATAAGAATGATTAATTATGATAAGAAGTAACAGCAATAAACCATAGTATGTGAAAAGGATCACTGGTTTCACCAACCGTCTCTGAAACTGGTATCTATGTGATTTGTTAAGAAGAGGTGTAGAACAAAGAAAAAATCGAAGTTGTTATAATTATTGTAATAAGGATGACATATTATGATAAGAAGTAATATACAGCAATAAATCATAGTTGGTGAAAAGATCATTGGCTTTACGGCTGTGCGCATGGTTTTGGTCATATTTTTTTGCGAAGTTTCTTGTATTAGATATTTTTAGGACTTCGAAATGTTATCTATTGCTGTGAGGAAAAATGTATTTCTTCAATTATTCTGTGAAATATGAGAGTTCAAAGTTGAATCTTTTTGGTTTTTGGGGGCGATTGATCTATTCTACGAGTTTTTTAAACTATTAGTAAATTTCCTATAATAAAAGACAACTTGAGGAAAAATGACATATTTTCTGTTCCAATCTTAGAATAGTTTTTTCAAAATATATTTAAAGAAAATTCAATTTTTTCACAGATTTAAAAAAATTTAGTTTGAAAAAGCTTATTGCTTGATTGGAGAAAAAAGGTATAAATTTATTCCTTTAGTTGCCTTTTAGTTATATAAAGTTTATCAAGGGTTTAAAATAACTTGTAGAATGGATCAATTGCAACCAAAACCGAAAATTTTATGCTTTGAACTCTGATATTTCACAAAATAATTGAATAAAAAAATTCTCACATCAATAGATAACATTCTGAAGTCCTAATAATATCCAGTCCAAGAAACTTCACAAAAAAAATTATGACCAAAAACCCTGCAGACAGCCTTTAAACAACCGTCTCTGATGCCATCTCTTTTTTTTCAACTCTGATTTCATGCTATTATCTCAAATGAATTATACTTCACGTCACGAAATTAGGCGGCTCAAAGAAATTGCGGTCTGGCGAAAAACCGACAAACTAATGACTGATATAAATATGATAAACTCCATTGAATCCATTCATAATTTCCTGGGTCATAAATTATCAACTTTTAATCTCTAAAGCATAGATGAATTCATTTTTCACGCTATCAAATTAGGCGGCTTGAAGAAGTTGCGGTGTTGCAAAAAAAAAACCAACTGACTACAATGAAAACACATAGGCATTAATGCTAGCATCAGACTTGTAGACTAGGCATCACGGTAAGAGTAGTGTTGTCAATTTGTGTATTTAGGTTGGTGACTTACTACTATCAGCTGCTGGCAAGGTCTCCCATATTTGGCAACACCGCAATTTTTCAGAGCCGCCTAATTTGGTGGCGTTAACTATAGTTGTAATTGATAGTAATTATTCTCAATAAAAACAATCTTGAATTCAATTATTTTGAATTGCTTTTGAAAATTTATAGTGTATCATGGATTTAACTATCCTATTCTAAGATCTTGAAATGCTATAAAATATAGAATTTATTATTCATTCACAAATTAAACTTACATTGATGTAATAATAATAATAATATCGTGTGGCCTGGCTGGCTCAGGTCTGGTGTCAGAGTTATCAGGTCGCACCTGAAATGTAATGAGCTGATGACATACATCACATACGTTCTATTTGGATCATCATGGAGGCAGAATCATAATAATCATATCGTAATATAATTATTTAGTTTCTAATTCTCAAATATCCATGCAGACTACTACTAAAAAAATATTCCAATACAGTTCAATGCCACCTGCTCCACCTCACATAAAGCAATAATAGAGTACACTCACATTCAAAACAACAGCAGCCAACAGAATAAATCTATTCAATTTGGTGATCAGTCAAAATCACACCTCTGTGAGATAATTACAAAGCATTTTCGGTAATAATAATCATCATCAAAATAATGCTCAACAAAGAGCAACTGACAACAGAACAATAATAATCATTATTATGATAATGAAGCTTTTGTCTGATAAATCTGGGCTTCAAATTCAGCTTTCCTATCGATTGTATTGCATGTGTATGATTGGCTTATAATTTCTGTGATTATGTTTACATTTCTGTTTGATTACGTACGATGTAGACAGTGTTAAAAAAATATGTATGTACAATTTAAGAATGAATTTTTAGTCAACTTTGAATGCTTCAAGAGATGTTTAATAATATTTGGGATAAATATAAGAATAGAATATTAGAAATATATTATTAGAATATTATTAATATGAAATTAAAAGCATCAAGGCAAAACATGTTGTTTAGAATATTGTTAAAATTAAATGTGAACGGCATGCTCATATATTTTTGTATGATTATGTTCAGTTTGAATAGAGTTATAACAATATGTTTATACGATGTAAAAACTCAACCACGCACAAGTCTCAGACCAATGTGGAGTTCAAAAATAAAAAAGTTTTAGTGACAGAGAATTCTAGGGAAGGGGAATAGATCCTCTTTTCACCCCCCCCCCCCGAATTCACCCCTACCAAGTGGTTCGGAGCCCACCTAAAGCTATTGTAAGGCCAAAGTCCATTGCATAGTTATCATCCATACATTGCTCACGGACAAGTCTCAAACTCATGTGGGAATCTCCAGCACAAAAAATTATTCATCAAATAAATTATATTTTGATAAGCACATCAATATTCAACTATATCATCCATACCAATTGGCTATACAAAGATAGGTATCAAACTATAAATGATAGAAAGATAGTGTAGACATAATCTACGTGAATTCTTTCGTAAATTCATGATTAAACGAACTAACCTCAATGAAGATGTCGACTTCTTGAGTCTGGTAAACATATCAAACTCCTATCAAATAGATAACCACTGAATTCACAAGAAATATGATTGAGAAATACTACATTGAACACAAGAAACCAACGCACAAACAGAAGATAGCACAAGGAATTGATGAAAGTGATTAACGAAACGAACATGACATGAACATAAAGACATAGACGAACCCTGACATAGACATCCCTGATCAATGATAAAGATGAGAACGAATCGCAAGGTAACATGTTGCGACTGGCACGACTGGCTGCTTCTAAAAAGTTCTGACGTCATCATTACTGCCTACTCGATACCGTCTGCGGTCGGCGATCACAATCAGCTGATCGACGGTTTCGCAGCGGCGCCACCAAGTTTGTGGTGTCAATTTGGTTGACAAGGGGATAAAAAGGGGGGTAACAAATTGGGATTTGGCTGATGTTTTTTGCGAGATTGTTATCAGATTGATTGATTGATTGATTGAAAACCCTTTATTCATTAAACCTACATAATATACATAGAATAGCGTCATAACTAAAATTACAAACATAACAAAAGTAAACACAAACACAAGAAATCCAGCATGGATAACAATCAATTAAAATATACATATAGAAAATCAGCAAGAGGAAAAAATAACATAACATAATTCTTTTTCATGAAATTCTTGTAAAGAATAGAGAGACAGCTCAACCAAATATTCTTTCAAACGTGTTCTAAATTTGGCAGTACGGTATTATTTTCCAATTGCAGAGATAGCGGCAATAGGTTAAAAAATTTCAATCCCATATATCTTGCTTTTTTTCTTGAAAAATTCTAAATTATTTTTTCAATTGTCATTTGATTATAGGGGTATTGTAGTGGTGAGTTTTCTTATTTTCAGATTTTTTCTTAATTAGCATTATCACATCAAAAATGTATTGGCCATAGATAGTTAGAATACTATTAATATTGTTGATCTGACTTGTCTTATACTCCTTAAATGGAGTCTGAAAGACGTAATCTACAAAAAAAAAACAAAGCTCAGAAAAACATGCTTAACAGAATCTGTTCTTCTTAGATTCATGATAATCTGCAATGACCTTTTTTGATTCAACATTATTTTCTCTAAGTTTGCTTTTGTCGTCCCTCCATATATACAAAGCCCATACTCCAAATGGGAGTGCAGAAGAGCAAGGTAAATTGTTTTCATGACTCGAAAATCACAAAACTTTAAATTTTGCACAAAGCAAACAGGGCAGAAGATATTTTTTTATTAATATGGCAAACATGTTCATCCAATGACAGATTTTCATCAATGTACAGTCCAAGAGACTTTGTGGTGTCCAAACGGCTATCATTTATAGAAATGTTTGGGGCTAATGTAGTTGTCTGTGATGTTTTCCATGACGAAATACTTAATGAACAATCTATTATCAAAACTGACACTGTATTTCACTTTTAAATAATGTAAACCATTCAACACAAGATACAAAGAACACATCAAAGCACTACACTCCAACACTGACTCAACATTTGCAGATCACTTAATCAACACTGGACACTCACACAATAACATCCAAACTGACTTAGAAATTCTACACACATTCCAAAAAAGCCACTAACTAAATACACTGGAGCAATATGAAATATTCAAACACCATAAACAAGATAGAACCAACGTACTCAATGACCAAATACAATTCAAATCAAACGCAATTTTCAACTACATAATGGCTGCTCATCCTAATCTCAACAAAGCATGACCCCTGGCGGCAGGCTGACGAAGCTTCTTTTCAGAAGTGAAATGCATTCCTCAAGCATCTCCAATATATGTGAGTAAAACATTATTTAAAAGTGAAATACAGTGTCAGTTTTGATAATAGATTGCTAATGTAGTTCTTGATTGCCTCTCGTATGAAATGATATTACTTTCGATTTACTGGAATTAAGTAGAAGGTTTTGATCACTTAGAAATTTATTGACAATCGACAAAGCGACAGCCGATGATGATTTATCATCTTGAATAGTTCTACCTGGAATCACCATATTTGTATCATCTGTATACAAACAAACATCACCATGCTCCTGCACAACTCCAGGTAATTCGTTGATGTAAAAGAGAAATAATAAAGGTCTCAGTATAGAGCCCTGAGGAACTCCACACCTAAGAGTCAGGGGCTGATAGTATCAGAGCGATACTAATTTTTGTACATTCTAGAACAACTTTCTTCAACATGCTCGATTTCAATAAACTGCTGCCTACCCTCCAGGTAGGATGAGAACCAAAGCCTTTCCTTTCCTTTTCTATACTAGTATACAGTACTTACAGAAATTGTTTTGTTTTTATTATTTGTGAATAGCTTTGTCATTGTCTATTATGATTTGATGTATTTTTTATATTATGGCAAATAAAGAATTATTATTATTATTATTATATTATTGCCTAGTACTCCTAGTATCTCAAGTTTTCCTAACAGTTTATCATGACAGACACTATAAAAAGCACGGGTGAGGTCTAAAAATGTACCTACTACTTTTTCACCCTTATCTATAGCATCAATTATTTTATTTACAAACTCTACACCTGCTGTTATAGTAGATTTTGTTGAGTGACTCATGCTGTCTACAGTCAATTAAATTATTGGCTTCCAAATAATCGATCAACTGTATATAAATAACTCGTTCAATTATTTTTGAAAAAGCTGACAACACTGATATTGGTCTGTAACATGCAGGATCCTTTAAATCACCTTTTTTTAAACACTGGGAAAATAACCCTTATATTAAAGATGAATTTATAATATGTGTTAGTGGTTTTAAAATTGGAGGGAAAACCTTTTTTTATTATAATAGGAATATCATCAGGTCCTGGAGAAATTTTATTATCAAATGAATTAACTATTTGAACATGAGAACAAACAACTCTTGCACCGGGGAGTACGATCTTATTAGACGTAAAATCTGCTATTGATATTTGTCAAAGTAGTTAAATCAAGGTTGATTCCAGGTTGATTCCATTTGAAACCCCGTAATTTTCTACCGACTCTAAAAAATCTCTATTTAAGTCTTTTATACAGATGAGAACCTTTTTATGGTGATATTCCCCCAAATTTTTTCTCAGTATCCCCCCAAAAAAACTGCATTCTCCCCTGGTAACCAGCAGTAGTTGAAAAACGACATGTCAAAAGCAGATAACTTCAATAAGTTTGTATCAGCCTTAGCCTATGTAAGTAACCGATAGTTGATGTTAATTTGGTGTGTTTTATGGAGATGAGGACCTAATTACTCGCTCCAAAAATCGATATTTCTTCTTTATTTTTAGATTACGACGTGGAGACTCCAGTTAAGGAGTATAAGACAAGTCAGATCAACAATTATTGTAGAATCTTATACAACAGTTACCATAATATTATTACTAACATTATATTATTAATATTGTTAATATTAATATTAATATTAATATTATTAATATTATCATTATTAATATTGTTAATATTATTATTAACAGTTACATAATATTATTTAATATTAGTTGAGGTGAGGATTAATTTTCATGTGACTCGTCTACACTATAAAAAGCTTTATCAACAAAATATTTTTTCAATAATTGCTTTTTAAATATTTATATATTTACAAGACTCTTTAAAAACTGCGGTAGCTTGTAGTTGAGTTTCCTAAATGATTCCACCAATATAACTAGGTGAAGCGTACATTTCGTAGCATTGTCAGGCTAGGTTAGGTTAAGTTAGGTTAGGTTAGGTTGAATTGTTTTGGTCGGGCAACTGCGGAGTAGGGCTACTGGTAACCAATCCCCATAACTGCTTTCTTTGCAAATTTGCAACACTGAAGAATCCAAATGTTGGGTTATGCCAATTTTTCACTAGGAATTTCTCTTCGGAGAATAATGACGTAATTTTGAATTTTGTTCAGATTTTAGAGCCAGATAGAACATACCATTTCAATTATTATGTAAACAACTTACATGTATGTGTTTTTTTAGCGGAATTGATGAATTATGATTAGGCTCTGCATTTATTATTTGATGTCTTGATGACAATTATTGATTGATTGATTATTATTTTGCAGCGGAGGTGGGTTGCCAGCTGCCGGAGCGGTGGTCGGGTGCGTGGTTCCAGAGTGGTGTCAGGCAGCCCATCATCATAGACAGGACGCGCATCTCCAACAAGGGACGCTGCTTCACGTCAGATGGCGACAAGTTCCACATGTTTGATGAGTGAGTATTTCCTATATACTTCTAGATAGTAACTTTAAGGTTGTACGCAGGGTTTTTGTGCATAATTTTCTCCGAGTTTAAAGCAGATTTTTTTCCCAATTCATTGATCAACTATTTTATTTCACGCCTCACTTCTCACTCACATTTTTCTTTATAAACTCCATGAATGTTGAGTTCATGCTTTACACCGTCAATCAAACAATCTCAAATTCAACACGTTTTGGTCTTCATTATTTTTTTAAATTTTCATGCATAATACTCAAACTTGTTTCTGTCTTTTTTGCACAAAAATTGTTCGGAGTAGATTAATTCAAATTCTCATAATGTATTGCGTAAAGGAGTCCTCTTTTGAAATCAGTATCAGTACCAGAATGAAAACAGTAGGCCAGCTTATAGAAATTCCAGAATCTATCCATGTATTTCTAACTTTTTAATTTACTGTATTCATAATTCTGTGAACTAAACATATTTTGTTGTTCTTTTTTTACAGTAAGAGTATGTGCTACAGATGTGTTGTGATCCATGAGAAACATGAAAACGTTCTCCAGTACAAAGAAAGTAAGCTATTCTGTAATATTATAAAATGCTTTACTATTATTCATAATAAACTGCAAAAGTTCAATTATTATCAAATCTCAATAGAATTTTGCACAAATTAATTACTTCATGCGACTGTTTATATAAATTTCAACTGGGAAAAGCAACTTATGAATAAAGAAATTTAAAACTCAGTAAAAGTTGTTATTAATAATATTGAAATGTCAGCTTTGTGAAAAAGATTGTCATAAATCAACATTCATCAAGGTCGCTAATGGTAGGAAGTTCACAAATTCACTAGAAGTTCACACCATTAAAGTTTTTGTTTCTGGTTTGTTGGGATATTCAGCCTCACACAATCATATAGAAGTTAATATTAACTTTCCTTAAGGTCATGAGTCAAATTGTTATGGAAAAAGCTGGTCAGTCCATTACTAATACTCCATTAAAAGTTAGCTTGAGCAGTAATTATTCAAAAAAGTTTGGTCCATACTCTTTTCTTAGACCACAAAATTAAATTGTAGATTCAATCAAGGTCCAATCTTTTGCTTTGCATGATGAAAACTCCTGTACCCGCTAGAACAGGAGACTGATCGCTCACCAATTGTTTTCATAACAAGACTTTTTTCCAAGAATAATTAATGTTTCTAACAACCATTTTATGAGTTTCTCAAAATCAAAGACAAGTGAATTAATCTTTGGCGTTCAAATACCTCAATATTTATTGCTGTATCAATTTTGTAGCGTTTTTCAAAAGAAAACAAACATCCTTTGATTATTTCCAACTATTTTCTAGTGGAAATGAGATTGAAATACAAATAATCATATTATTCTTAAATAACATTGAAACCAAAGACAAAATAAAGTATGTAATTCTCCATCCTACTAACGTTTTAACAAAAGGTAACCGATTGGATTGACCAGCAAAAAGACTTGATTCTGTGCTGTAAAATCACTTCCCAGTAGTTCTGAACCCACCTATAATAACACTGTAGGTCCAACTCACAATCACCATCATCCAACTCAATAGCCCCTCACGCAGGTCTCAGACCTATGTGGGATTCATCCTAAAAAATAATAGAAAATAAGTTTTTTTTTGGAGGATGAAGCCTACATAGGTCTGAGACTTGTGCGTGGGTAATGAGTTGGATGATGGTGATTGATGAGTTGGACCTACAGTTTTAGGTGGGTTCCGAACCACCGGGAAGTGATTTCTCAGCAGAGAACAGTGTCTTTTTTGCTGGCCAATCTAATCAGTCACCGTTACGAACAGGACCAACCAAGTTCTTAGATGGTAGAACTATCAACGTTTTGACGAGTGAGATTAGTGATTGCGTGGGCAATAATATTTATATCAACCTGTAACTCCAATATTTGTGTTCGGTTTTTGCATATGTTTTATTGTAATATGTACTCCTTTATATTGATGTTGCTCTTGTTTGGCTATATATCTGTATTGTCAAATTCCAGTTCATTCATAGCGCACTTCAAAAAAAGTCACAAACTCCTTCCTAGATCACAAGCTTTCTGGTTCTTTATATGATAGCCTGGGAAAAATTTTGTAACAATAAGAAGTAAGTCATAATCCTTTCATTTATTATGTAATTTCACCATGACTGCATAAACTGTTATCTGTCTAAAGAAGAATGTTTATTTTTGTTCATTTTTATGAAAAAGGTAATAAATTCTATTCTTTTTTCAAGTTCCTGTGGTTTGACCTCTTATGAGTTCGCTCCACTCTCAACTGAAAGCTGGCTATTTGTAATTTTTTTATTTAAATGGTAAGATGCTTATAGAATTATTTGATGAATTTGCTACCACCCTCCCCCCCCCCCCCAACAACCATTTATTTATGACCAGTCAGATGTACGTGACGCACAAAGAGAAAAAAGTTATTCTATGATTTGATTTGACTATTGATAACTTCTTTTTCCTTGCAGCATTTTGCGTGCACACGCGCGACAGCCTGCACTCGCTGTGCCAGCTGATCACGGGCGATGCGCTGCTGTTCTCCATGTTCCGCGAGGACGCACTGGCGGTGCCCTGTCCATTCAGGGGGGGACACACCTTCACCTACAACAGGGGCCACGGCGAGTGTCGATACCCTCTTTCCACCATCGACTCCTGCACCCACGAGTCGCGACTCCTACTCAGGTATCAGGCCTGTCCCGATGTACACGCCACTGAGAGTGCTGGTAAGTTGGGGTGCTTGCACAGTGGAGCACATAGTAGTCAAGGTTAGGTTATGGTCTTATCCGCACACAGTGTAGCTGACCCAAGATTGTACAAAACTTTACTTGACTTCAAATTAAGTCATCCACAAACCCCCCCCCCCCCCCCACCACGCCAAAGAACTCTAACGTGTAAAACACCAAGAGCTCACCTACAGCACCGGGGCACCAGAGACTGCGGGCTTGCTAGAAGTTTCAAATGATTAACTTGAATTAAAGTGTTTTTAACATAAATAATTGTTGAAAATACTGCACTGATGGATTCAACACTTACTTATTTGTGTGATAGCTATTTCGTACTGTTGTAAGGCTTCCTAAGACATCGCTCAGTAGACCTTCAACCGTGTTTGATGAAGAGTTACAACAATGCGAAATAGCTATCCAACGAATGAGTGAGTGTTAAGTTCAACCAGTAAAGTATTTTCAACAATTATTTATGCTTGAAAATGAAGTGAAAAACTTATATGGAACTACAACATGGTAGTATTTTATTTTATAAATACGAAACAGAATAAATTAATGTAATGTAAACGTTATTTTTAGTAGTTGATAAACAAGCAGTCAAATTATATAGAACGAAAAACAGACAGTGAACAAAATTGACATCATTCGACATCATTTTTATTTATACAGACAAAAACAAACTTCTCGCACAACATCAAATAATGATTCCAAAATCAATAGATTCATATTTGAAAAAATAAAAACTATTATACAAATTAATACTATTTTTTCAATATATAAAGCAATAAAAAACATACTTTATTCATTATTCTATGGATCCATATGGATTCTACACTGCATCCAGCATAAGCCAAATGCCAAATGCGCTGAAGTGGAGCTTAGTTGAACATAACAGATTATTAAGACAAAAAAATAATAGTCTGCAGTTCAAAGAAATCTTAATTTTGATTATTAACAGTTCACACTCAATAGGATTCATACTTCTTATACCGCAGTGATCAGATTTCCATACAAATTTGTCGGACTCGATGAAAAAAAAATATCTCACGTGAAATTATTATAAAATATTCTTCAGTGGAGTACAAGCAATTTTTCAGAAATATTTTTCATGTAATAAAAACTTTAAAAACACTTTCAAGTGGATATTATGACCCAAGTTATAGCGTGACGGCCGTTTCACTCTGATGTTAAGAGCATCGTCAGGCGACCCACAGTACAAATCTTCAACACCATAGTGTACTGTGGTGAAACGGCCGTCACGCCATAACATGAGTCATAATTTCCACTTAAAAGCGTTTTTTAAGTTTTTATATATTAGTGGAAACAATATGGATCTTCAACATCATAATTTTTTCATGTATTACTTGAAAGATACAAACTCATTTTCGGTTCCTATTGCATATCATAAGCTTGGGAAATTGGTGATTTTTACAAGTACTAATTTTCTTGGGCCAATATCATCTTGTGCCCAGAACCTTGCATTAGAAAATACCAATTTTTCTCTATTTATTTATTTTTTGATGCGCCAGAACAATCTGGACTATCGAAACTTTTCCATTATGCCAAAACACACACACACTCTCTACCTAATAACCTATCAATTTTAAAATAATCTCTATTTTCTTTTTTAAAAAATATTAAAAAGTAAAAGAAAAATATACGAAAGAAAAAGAGGAAAAAAAAGAAGACGAAGGAGACAAAGTAGAAGATAACAAAGAAGATGAAGAAAAAAAACTGAATATTGAAACAAGACAGGTGTTGGTTTTTAGTGAAAGGGGGATGATGAGGAGGAAGAGGAGGAGGAGGAGTAGAAGGAGGAGAGGTAGGAATATGATGAGAGGTGAGAGAATGTAGGCACAAACTTATTTCATTTCTCTTCGTTACTCTGTTAGCCCCCCTCCGTCACCTGCTCCTCTAAATTTCCAAAACTCCCCCCAACACGTCTCAAAATGTCTACACTTTCGTCTTTTAAAACTTTTTGATTCAGTTCAGCACACGCCTTCCCCCCTCCCTTCAACGATCGAGTGAGAGATCTCAAACTTTGCAACTTTTATATTAACATCCTCTTTACAGTCTCACTGTCTACTACACTTCCTTTCTTCACTCGCTCGGTCTCTCTCTGTCACTCTTTTCATACTCACTCGCTCTTTCTCTTCTTTTATTTTCTTCTTCCTCTTTCTTTCCCTGCCTCACTCTTTCTCTTTTTCTCTATCTCCTCACTCTCTTCGTTTTCGACAACTTGATTTCAATTAAATCGAGCTCGCCTCCTATGATTGGTGAAGTGTGGAAGGGGGTGGAGAGGCAGCCATTTTCAATTCGTCATAATGAAAGTTGTTTCCCAAGTTTATGCACCGTAAAATGACTTCTCTATTTTACCAGAAGAAGGAGCATATGCCTGAAAAGCTGGAAATTGAATTGTACGTGAACTTACAGAATTTAAATGTCGATTAATTCAAGACATACAAATTTATTTATTTTTCATTGATTTATGGACAGAATTACAATGAAGTGAAGATGCAACAGACAAAGTAAAAGACTCTTCACAAATTTCGACCATGCTATAATGTTCAAAAAATTGATTTTAAATTACACTAAAAATACTTATTTACTAAAAAACTTCACTCCGAAAAAATGGAATGGTTCTTTTTCGCTTGAAGGGTTAATTTATAAATTTGTTGTTTCCAATATGTCATAAATTGGGAAGTTATCGGAATATTTTCAATTTAAGGAAGTTTCTACGCCTATTCATAGTATAGTCTTCTCCGGAGACAGATTTAATACATATTATGGTCCAATAATAATTAACTGAAAAATTTGTTGTGATAAAAGTGATATGGAACTTATTCATCATAAACAAGTTATTATTTTATTGATTTATCAAATCATTTATTTATCTATTAATTAATTTATTTATTCGTTCATTTATTTGTTTTTTTTTTTTAATCTATTTACACATTTATTCATTCATACAACAGGAGACAACAGGTTACCTCTTATGTGCCACCTATTCAAAATACATACAAAAAAGTACAACGAAAAAAAAGATATTATACGGTGATTTATAAAACAGCAGTGATTTATATAATAAAGCGCTGTATTTGTAAAGAAAGCGGTAGTGGGCTGTGCCTGTTATATCTTTATTTTATCGTGTCTCTGTAATAAATGAATAAATGGATAAAAAATACAGTCTAAAAAACTGATTAGAAAATAAATTTGTAAAAAGATAAAAAACAAAAGCTAAATAAAGTTTGTGGATGAAAAAAAAATCAATACAATAAAACTATTTGACAAAGAGAAGGAATGTGTGTTCCATAGATTTCAACAATATTCTTAATTTTCTTATGATTTGATATATTTTTCTATGATAAAAACTTGGTTTCAAGCACAGGCTTTCTATCCCATGGGGCACGTAATTTTCAGCCGGGGTTATTTATGCATTTTTATAATTTTCTCAATAGAAATTAATGATTTTTGATTGTCTTATGATTTTATATGTTTTAACTATGATGAAAACTTGGTTTCAAGAATAGGTTTCCCATCCCATTGGGCACGTAATTTTTAAACATTGTTATTTATGCATTTTTGTAATTTTCTCAATGAAGATTTATGTTTTCTCTTCAAATTAAATTATTGTCTTCTACTGTTAGCCACAAAATAATTATTTATCAATATATTTTTATTTTAGTTGAGGAGCTGCAGTGCCTAGCCACGTGGAAAGAGGGGTCGCTACGCTATCTGGTGGGGAAAGTACATCATAGTCATGCCACATCAAACGAGGAGAGGTTTCGATGCTTTGTCTGGGAGAAGGTGAACTATATTATCAATTTATTGTATCAAATATTGATTTTTACACGAATTTTCCAATTTCTAAACCCATCCAGAGCAGTGAATTCACTTTCAGAAACTGATTCGATGTAGTAATTAGAAAATGCCCAACATTTGTCTAAAATACAATAACATGTATGGGTAAAATTGAATGAAGTTTATAATTCTGTTATTATTTAATAATTATGATTTTACTATGAACTTGAACTTTTACTTAAGTCAAAAGTCAAAATTCTTCTATGCTGACACTATTTTTTAACCACGATTAACATGAATTGGATTAAAAATTCAAAGCTCTTTCAAGCCAAAGCTTTTGAGCAAATCAAAGGTATTACAAGCGTTCATTTATTGAATTGAATCATACATGTTTGGTTCAGATACAATGCACATGCATGTCAATGGCATCAGTTACATGAATCCTAGATGTCTTCAATATGAAATAGATTTGATAGAGTAACAGTATAGTTCAACAATTGACTAAAAATACAAAAGAATGTAATCACTTTGACAAACAATTATTTTCGAAATAGGGCATAACATATCAAACTATTCCACAACCTTGAATATCATGAAGAGAAGTGAAAATTCAATATTTTCAGATGAAAAAGCGCTATTTTTAAAACTTAAATAACATTAAGAGAAATTTAAAGTTAATATTCTTCAATGCAAAAGCTTTTGTACATAAACTATAAGTGCATTTTCAAAATTACAGGCGTCTATTTCCTGAAAATAATGCGAAGCGTACTGAGCTTGAATACAATGCACTTATCAATTTGTCAATAATATAGGTTACATGAACGCTTATGTCATAAGTATCTGAAATGATAACAACAATGATTTAGTTAGGAGGTTCAAAATCTCATAAAATCCCCTCCTTACAAGGAAAAATATACAATATTAACATTCTTCTACACTAGGTAACACAATTACAATTTTGATTTGAATGGAACTCTTGTACACTTGAAAAACTTTATCAACTTAATAATTTCTCGATTGGTTAAAAAAATATTTCTTTATTTACAAGACTCTCTAGAAGCTGTGGTAGCTTGTTGTAAAAATGTCTAGCAATATGAGCAGGTTTTTGTTCAAATAAACCCTACTATTTACTTTCAAAGTGGGAATCTCCTCGGCTTCGTGTATTATAATCATGCACATCAAGGTTTTGGTCGTTGAATATAGTGATTTTTTACATTTAGGAGGATCCTTTAATGTACTAGGCCTAATTTGATGTATTTATTAAAAAATTGCTGCTTTTAATGACAACGTTTTTTCTACTTTGCGATAAGGTGACAGCCAATGACGCTGATCAGCTGATTGACGATGGCTCACGGCCGAGGTCAGCAGACGACAGCAGTGCTGACTACAGAGTGGCTCAGTCGGGCGACGCCACCTGCAATGGCCTCTTCAGTCCTCTCGAGGGATCCAAGACCATGACACTTAAAAAAGGTAGAAAAAGACAAAGACGATGACACTGAAAAAACAAACTTCTACTAGTGGTGAAAAAATTCACATTTAATTCAAGAGTATACCACAATAGTTATGGCTAGTAACTAAATAATCTTCAATAAAATAAAGGTAGAAAACAAATTAACATTTGATTCAGGACTGCGCCACAGTAGTTATAGTTAGTAACTGAAAATAACTTTCACTATATCATAAACGTAGAAAAAACAAATTCAATTTTAATTTTGGAGTGTGATGCAATCATTGCTGGACCCCAATCACATTACAAAATACCAACTGTTGCTTCCTATCTAGCATTTCTATGTATTATAGATTTTTATAAGATAGTATGAAATTAAAAAAAAAAAATTATCTCTAAAATATTGAACATTTTTATTTGTAGGCTATATTTACTAAAATATATTTTATACTTAGACACTATTCAATTTACAAAATTGTGTATGAAATGAAATTATTACTCAAATAGTGAAAAAATATTTTTTAAATTAACAATTCAGAGATTCTATTCATTGACAATTAGTGAAATTGTTTGTTGTGTTATTATTAATAATAAAAATATAACCAATAAGAGCCCTTAGCTCATTGTCTATGAACCAAGTTCCTCCCAAAAGCATTATCTTTACATGGCAGTCAAATTTTATAATAAATTATTCATTAATTGCAATCAGAGATCTGCCAATTGAATTTATTTAAATCAAGACTGTGGGAAACATTGAGATGTGAGGCCATATATTAAATATAATAGATAACTGGTTCACTATTAATTGGAAACTTTATTAGTAGAGAGACGTAAATGTCTAAAGTTGAGTCTAGCTCTAGACTGTCTAGCACAGCAAGATATAGGGCCATATTTTTATGAACGTTCCTCCAGTGACCTTCGACTCGAGTGACTCTTGAAATGCCTATATGAATACATCACATTCCAAGACTCACTTGAGTCAAGAGAAACTTGAGGGACGTTCATGATAATATAGCTATTCAGCTCTTATAGAAGTTGAAAGAGTTTCTTTTAAAATTAGCTAAATAGTAGCTGTGCTATTTGACAGCAAATATAACTTATATCAGAACTATAAATTGCTGTTGGAATCTTTATATATAGCTGTTTGATTATTTAGGTCTGCTATATAAATATATAGCTATGCCATATAGCTCTCCAGCTATAAAGTGCAGACGCAGCTTTAGTAATGACTTAGCTTTAGTGCAACACATGGTTTTTCCAACTTTGAAAGCATCAATCGAAAAATCACAGAGGGTGGCAGCTAAAGAGCTGCGGAACAAGCTGTTTCAAGTAGGAAAAGAGTTGCTTGAGAAAAGAAAATAGTAAGATACTACAATAGATAGAAGATAGCAGAAAGAAGTTGATTTTTAGAGATTCTAGAATCAATTATGATGATGTTTTTCATTAATTTCTTTCACTGAAATCTCCATTCAAATCACATGATATATCACTTGAAATATTATTTCAACACTCAACTCATGGTATAGGAGTAGTATTGCAGTTGACTATTTAGAATATGATCAGGTTATGTCATATTGTGATTGTGAAATTCATCTAATATAAAAACTGACACTGTATTTCTATTTTAATTATGATTTTTACTCACTTATACTGGAGGGAGGCATTTCACTACAAAAGCTGATGAAGCTTCTCTTTAAAAGTGAGATGCATCCCTATAGTATCTCCAGTATAAGTGGATGTATAATTTGAATAAAATTACAGTTTTAATATTAGATTGTTCATCAAGTATTTCCTCATGGAAAACATCACAAAGTAGAATTCATATTTTCCATGGTGTTCAATTTGTGTCCTTTTTCTTTCTATTTATTCCGTGATTACCCGATATCTCCTCACAATTCCCTCGAATTTTTGTGATATTTTAATCTCATTCAACCCCAAATTTCTAGCTCCAGTCGCCTCCAAATGCCGGTTCCCGCCCTGGCTGACATCATCCTCCCACTGGCACACACTGGACTACTCGCGCACCTATCTCTTCCATCATCGCAACACCACTCTGCACATTGCCAACACAACCGCCACGGCACAAGTTGGCAACACTGGCAGTGATGGAGTTGGAAGCACTGCTCAACAGCTGACTGCAGCGGCCGCGCATGCGCAGAACGTGATGGACATCCAGCAGGACATAAGGGTCGTGTGCACCGAACTCAAAGCCGTCTCCGGTGAGGTAGCGCAGTTAGTTGGACATTATACGATGGGATGGTGAGTAAATTGCACTTTTGGCGAAGAAAAAGACATATTTTCACAAAATAAAGATGAAAATCTTACAGGTTTGATCAAAATATTGACTTAAATAGACAGTTGAACTTTTGTATATTTGAAAAAAAAATTGTATACGTTCTGGGAGTCTGCACCAGTGCATGAAAAAAGATAGTCCATGAACACTAATAGACCAATTTGATGCAGCCCCCTAGAAAAATATAGTCAATGCTCTGCTGCAGAAAAACAAGACTGAAAAAGTAAAAAAATGTATTTGATCGGCTTGTTTCTTCAACCAATTTGCATAAAATTTGAAAAGTTCAACACAACAGCTTGTACTAAATACGAAGATAAATTATATGAGCATACCCATTCAGGAAGAAAAATAGCGGTACATTTACAAAACCTTAGGCTACAAACCATGTCAGTGGCGTATATAAGGGGAGATTTTGATCTTAATCTTAATCTTTCATTAAGATAGATTTCGTAAAAAAATTTTGCACACACAAATTCTTAATCATTAAAATTTCTTGAGGCATTTAAAAATAACCATATTCCAAGAATCTGATTGTGTCATTTTATCTTTGAATTTGCCAATTCATCTATCAACTAAACTATACTGAAACAAGGAATGTCAAACTTGTTATTATTGGTCTTGGCCTACTAAATGTGATCCATATTCGCCACTGTAACATACCATACATGAAATGCAAGAGATTCTGGAGGCAATTTCCAAAAGCCGCAAGTTTTCTGGTTAGAGTTTCACTATTGAAAGTGTTTATTTGTTACTTATCAAACCATCTGTTACAAGAGTACCAGTTTTACTTTGGTAGCCTATAATGTGATTGAGACATACTGACTTTGTGTGTTATAGTTTTATAACTCAGGACAGTCACGAATTTCTTGAAATCCAGTAGTGAATATGCTATGTAATTTGTGGATTTGATGAAATAGGTTAGAGAAAATTGAATACTTCCTTTGAAATTTTCTTTGCAGTTAAAAATATTTATAATCTTAATATGAGACTGGCTCACCAAATAAGGACCTTCTGTCACTTTTCTTTGGCCATTATCATTTCATTGTGCATGCAGAACGAATATGAATGAAATAAGAAAGAACATTTTCTTGAAGTTATTTGTTAGGATTTTCATTCATTCATTGATTTTTCTAAGAAAATACCTCATGTACGAGAACAAAACAATTCCAGAATTATAATCATAATATTCATCGGGTATCTTATTTAAAAAAAAAAACTAATATAATTGTTTTGTTTCGTTTCAGCCAAAATGGTTTTATGTGCATGATGTTCTACAAGAGGGACAGCCATGTTATCGAATTACAAACGGGTAAGTTTTTCATTCAAATTCAATAAAATATTCAACATATAAAATTCAAAAAGTGGAATTCTTCAATAGTTCAAAATAAAATTACAATCAACTTCTTATTTTCAGGACAATCCTTTTGGTTATAATATGCTTCTTTCGCTGTTTCTTGTATTGCTGACACTGATTATTATTTATTCATTGATTATTCTAAATATTCAGTAATCTCTATTTATTTTATAGTGAATTTGAAATTTCATTTTATTTAAGTAACCATATTTTGTAAGAGCACCTACTAGAAACCTACCTACAAGGACCCTTGATGTTCCTCTTAAAACATTAAATTGTATTGTTGTTAACTATGAAATATATTAACTATTTTATATAGGTCCATCAATTTTTCTCAATATCTGTGCATTCCAAAAAATCCAGTTTATAGTAACTTGCTAACTTTATTGGTGATTCCGTTACTATGCGGTTGATGTTTTATATTGCAAATTAAATTTTAATGAAATTATCACATAACAATAGCAAAGCTGATATCACAATGCTGATGAATGATGATGGGCTATAAAAATGGGATATATTGATCTAGTTTTGTGAATTAAAGTAGATGTTACATTGAAATGATATTTCAATAATAAGAATCAAGTATCATTAACTTTTTATGTGAATTTAACGACTAGGATTTGTCAAATATTCATTAAGAATAAATAAGATTTACTTACTCTTTACGGCCGAGCGCTTTCGAATCTTTGAGATCCGTTTTCAGAGGCGTTCTTCTTGATCATCATGAAAGCTTTTTCTCGTATAAAATAAATTGTGTTGTTAATAATATGCTTTTTAATCAGTCAGAAGTACGTAAACAAAGTAATTTAATCTTTCCTGGATTTCTTGTTCCATGACGAACTGCGTTGTTAATATTAACTTTTCATGTGAAATTTAACGACTTGCAGTCAAATATTTGTTAAGAATAAGTAATAACTCACTTAATCTGGCCGAGCGCTTTCGAATCTATGAGATCCATCTTCAAAGGCGTGGGTTCCTAGATCATCATGTCAGTTTTTTGGTTAGAAGAGTTGTGGTTTTTGTAAAATGTGATCGAAAAGTTTGTGTTATTTAAAATTTAGTTGCTCGTTGAGGATGTTTTGTTTATTGTGTGTGGTGTGTTTGTATATTTCAAATTGTTCCAAGGTGTTGAGTTCGTGTCCTTTAGATTTTATATTTAGAATGTGTAGGTTGGTAGTAATATCAGTAAAAGTGTGTCCAGTTTGAATGATATGGTCGGCAAAATTCGATTCAGCTTTTGATGTCAGGGCATGAAAATGTTCCTTGTAACGTTGTTTGAATGTGCGGCCTGTTTGTCCTATGTAGAATTTGTTACAATCAGAGCAGTTCAGTTTGTAGATCCCTGGGAGATCGTATTTGTTTGTGTTCAGTGTGGTTTTGAGTGTAAGTGCATTTTTTATTTTTTTTTTTTGTTCTGAATGAGATGGTGTGGCCAGCTTTTTTGAAGATTTTTGCTAGTCTGTTTGATTGTGGATTAATGTATGTCATTGTGATGTATTTTTTGTCAGTGGTGTTGGTGTTTTGTTTTTTGTTTGTTATTTTATGATTGAGTTTGTCAATTAGGTCATGTTTGTAGCCGTTTATTTCTTGTGCTAGGTATTTTATTGTATTTAGTTCAGTATTGTAATTGTCAGTGGATAGCGGTGTGTTGTTGAGTCTGTGTAGCATTGACCTGAATGCTGAGTGTTTGTGTTGTGTTGGATGATTGGAGATGCTGTGTATTAGGGTATCTGTCATTTTTGGTTTTCTGTAGATGTTGGAGCTGTGTTGTTGGTTTGTGTTCTTTGTAATTGAAAGGTCTAGGAATTTGATTGAATTGTTTTGTTCATATTCAGCTGTGTATTGAATGTTCTTATGTATTTTGTTTATGTATGATCGGAGTTGTTCACATTGTCTTTTGTTTCCTCTGTATAGCAATAGAACATCATCTACATATCTGTGCCAATATATTATGTTCTGTGAAAATTTGTTATTAGAGAGTATATGAGTGTTTTCGCAGTGTTGGAGATAGATCTCAGCGAATACGCTTGAAATTGGTGAGCCCATTGGCAGTCCATCAGGTTACAAGGAACATTTTCATGACATCAAAAGCTGAATCGAATTTTGCCGACCATATCATTCAAACTGGACACACTTTTACTGATATTACTACCAACCTACACATTCTAAATATAAAATCTAAAGGACACGAACTCAACACCTTGGAACAATTTGAAATATACAAACACACCACACACAATAAACAAAACATCCTCAACGAACAACTAAATTTTAAATCACACAAACTTCTCGATCACATTTTACAAAAACCACAACTCTTAACCAAAAAACTGACATGATGATCAAGAAGGACGCCTCTGAAAACGGATCTCAAAGATTCGAAAGCGCTCGGCCGTAAAGAGTAAGTAAATCTTATTTATTCTTAATGAATATTTGACTGCAAGTCGATAAATTCACATAAATAGTTGATATTAACAACGCAGTTCGTCATGGAACAAGAAATACAGGAATTCAAGTATCATATTTGATTAGTTTATTCAAAGAAATTATTTCAATTTTAATAAGATTTTTAGAGTGTTTCAATCTTTAAACATTTTTTCATCTATCCAGGTACACCGACCAGAAGGCTTGAAGAAGCATGCACTGGTCCATACTTCGACAGGACTTCTACACCTTATATCACTTTAGTCAGTAAGTACTCTTCATGTATTAATTATCGGTATTTCAGAAATAAGAACTTGTTGAACCATCATTGATTCACTTCTGTGATGATAAACTCCATTACAATAAGGATTCACCAAGAGGGTTTTACACTCTGAGTTTTAATAGCGGAATTATTCGGACAAATTATTATTATAATATATTCTATGGTATTATTTTACAGCTGCAATATGCTGGGAAATATTCACATCCCGCCAACTGGCAAGAAATGTGTACAGTACACATCAATATCGTTATTACTCCTGTTTTTTTAACCGACTTCCAAAAACAACAAGGTTACTATATTCGACCGGTTTTTTTTTATGTTTGTACATACATCATTTGAACAATATTGAACCGATTTCGATGAATTTTTTTTTAAATGAAAGAGCATCGCTCAGCGGTGGTCCCATCCAAGTTTCGCAAGGATCAGTCAATACTTAGCCCAATATTAAACAAAAAGGAGCATTCTTCGATGTCTTCATTTCAATCAAGTTTGAATAGGATAGTTCCACACATAACCGCCAATCGGATAACCGGTGTCGTTTACCAGGCTGATCATTGTTTCATATGGAGCGCTTTACATCTAGACGGTTTTCGAAATCATATGATGCAATGCAATTATGCCGGGTAAACGACATCGGTTACCCAAAACTGGTTCAGTGTGAAACAAGCCTGTAATGTCCCGTTTTGACCAATCACGTGAACTTGACTTGAATCGAGAATAAGAAGAATATAATACTTCTGTCCATATGTTCATATGAAAATTGTAAATAATTTATTTTATGTTATTGAGTCATATGAATAAGGTTATTTAGTTTCAATCATAAGTTGGAGAATTTGGAAAAACAACTGATCTCAGAAGTATTTTTAGTTTCCATGCTGTGATTGATTAAGAATATTTATTCGCCATTATACATGTGCTTACAGTAGGCTATTTTGAGGTTATGTTTAATGATCCTTTTGTACTAGCTCAAAGTTTATGTTTTTTATATTAAAAAAATATATATGACTAATATCACAAAAAATATCGTACATAACTCATCCGGGAAGATGTTTACCATACTCGTATGATAATACCGCACTCAACTTCATCTCCTGCGTTCACTTATCATATTTTCAGTAAGCACAATATTTTCCACACTTGTAACGTAATATAGGCCTACTATTTCAGTGTAGGTATATTCTGAAAGGGACCACATCAAAATGAATCAAAAGCCATTTCACTTTTAAGAAGCCTTTCGCTATTATAATTTTCCTAAATACAATATTCCACATTAAATAAAACGTTGTAGAATTTTCCTTAGTTTATCTTTTCTTATAAGTGGATTTTTAGTTTCTTAAGTTTGGATGTTATAAATTAATTATTGGCTTGCTAATTTGATAAATATTTCATAATGTAGGCTTCAAGAAATTTCTCATGTTTTCAAAGTTTGAAAATTCAACTAAAAAGCTTAAAATAAAACATATTTTAAAACAAAAAAAGAGACCGACTTCAGTGAAATGATAAAATAATCACGTACTGTACTAAAAAGTTTAAAATAAAGTATTTACTTTGAACTGAGAAAATTTTAAATTTCATACAAGTAATCTTTTGAAGTCGGCGCCAAATTTCCCATAAACTTCTAAAATATAACAGAATTACTCTGTGATGTTTTCCATGACGAAATAATTGAACAATCTAATATCAAAACTGACACTGTATTTCAGTAAAAGTGAGTGTAAATCACATTTAATTGAAATACAGTGTTAGTTTTGATATTAGATAGAATTTCTTATCAATTACTGTATTTCAGTAAAAGTGAGTGTAAATCACATATTTAATTGAAATACAGTGTTAGTTTTGATATTAGATAGAATTTCTGATCAATCACTTCCTGGTGGTTCGGAACTCACCTAAAACTGTAGGTCCAACTCATCAATCTCCATCATCCAATTCATTACCCACGCAAAGGTCTCAGACCTATGTGGGCTTCATTCTCCAAAAAATACAGTGTTAGTTTTGATATTAGATAGAATTTCTTATCAACTTCATAAAATATTTGGCGCCGACTTCAAAAGATTACTTGTATGAAATTTAAAATTTTCTCAGTATAAAGTAAATACTTTATTTTAAACTTTTTAGTACGTGAGTATTTTATCATTTCACTGAAGTCGGTTTCTTTTTTTGTTTTATAATATGTTTTTTTAAAAATTAATTTCGAATTCCTCAAAGTAGCCTTCTATTAATTATTATACTGAAGACTTCCACAATGGCGGATTTGTGTAGTAGCGTTCATCGATTTCCATCAGCTATTCAATGCTGTTGTCAATATTCGCCATCGAGGAAGTAGTTATAGTGTAATTTTCATAGCACTTTGAGGAATTCGAAATGAATAAATCATGTTCTATATTTCAGTTTGATAAATATTGTCAGCTCCTTCAAAACCAACCTGTTTTTTATTATTATTGAGTGACGAGCTTCCATTTCTCTTATTTTGACTCAACGCGGTCAAGTCCTAGTGTATCATATTCGATGTGATAAACTTTGTTACCAGTGCACATGTGCTTAGCATTACAGCTTTTTGTATTAGGAGAAAAAGAGTCGATGATAGACTCAATGTTTTAAGTGAGACATGCAAAGAGTGTGGAATTCTCCAATGGCACCCATCATAACTAGCACAAGTCGGGCCTTTTTCTGGCCCCTTGTGTCTTTCTTCTATTATTATTATTATTATTAAATAATATCCAGCATGCAAATTAAGGACAGTTTTTATTTATTTATTTTTTGCAGCAACAAATCCGGAACAACGCAAGTGCCCGCACTTTGGCAAGTACTCGGTGAGCGGGGTGACAAGGCGGGACCAGCGTCGAGCCAGGTCTCATGAAATCCAATCACATCCCATCGATCTGATTGGCACGCTAGCTCACGGATTTGCCAATCACAAGTGAGTATTGAAAATTTATTTGCCAATTAGGGGTCCGTTTCATTAGGCTGTGTGCAGGGTGCAGTTGAAATCCATATTAAATGTGTCACCATTGGTTTTAGTGTTTTAGAATTTGTAAGGTCTAAGTTTTATTTCTCAAATCTGATTCAAGGATTATTTTCAGTGGAATGTTTTATTTTTAAACATGTTGTGACATTGAGGAAGCAATATATGTTGATTGGGTCAGAGGTATTTCAATGCCATATATGAATTCATTTGTGTTTGACATTGAGATGCTCATATGATTGTAACCACATGCTAGATGGTTACATAGTTGGTGAAGACCCCGTTTCCTCACGGAGTGGGTTACAAAATGTAACTTGTTCAGCAAGTTGAGCAATGATTTTGAATGATAATGGGCACCTAGTGGTTGTCATGTATATAGTTACACTAAAAACCATCAATTTATTTTCTTAAATATTTTTTTTCTTCAACTTCACATCATCACCTTTTACTTTCTCTTCATTCCAATCTATAATAATTTTATTTTATTCTCTTGTGTAATAAATTGATTACGGTATGCAAGACTTCTTTCCACTGTACAAACTGATATGTCTTTTATATACGGTATTCTAAGATTCCAATACAACAATAGGCTCCTTTCTAAACACGTATTAATAATCCAAGTGGGGAAATGGAATAGAATAATAATTCATTGGCAAAAAGAAAAAACAATTTTACATACTTTTATAAATTTAAAATTAAATCACAAGCTTGGCTTCTAAGCCGTCAGCTGAAGTGGGAAAATATATTTAAATATTTTTTTCTTTTCAGTAGATATTCGGTTGATATTGTGGTACGAACCGTTTCTATTCTCATATAATTTCATTTTTAATAATATTATGGAGTTGAGGCTCTTGAATATTGAAATTTGAATAAATCATTGTGTTTATCTCAGTTACAGGAGATCTGTAGCGGGCAGCGGACGAAGTCTGCAGAGTTTCGGAGATGAGGAAGATGGCGGCTGCTCACTGGACCTGAAGACTCTGGTGGTGGGCTGCACAGCCTCTGACACAATGGAGTTCCGCTCCGACTGTGATAACAGTCCCGATAAGCCCCGCGTCACTTCTGGTAAGAATTGAACACTGAATATAACTTTTGAATCAATGATAGCAGAGGAAAAAATAGGTGAAATATAGAAAAATGATCATTGAATGAACGGTGATTCAGTGAATGATGGATTAAATAGAAAGAAAAAAATAAATCAATGGTTATGAGGAGGTGTTTATACTCCAATAGCAGTTTTGTTCTGAATAACTATAGTAGCTCTGTGAACAGTAGACTTCACACCAAAGAATAATGGTGCTTTTGCACAGAGCAGCATACTCGATGTACTCATTGATAATCACCATCGAAAAATTGAACATAGTCATCAGACCTAACCCTTGATTAAATTCGCGTGGTCTATTTCTTGTCTGTTTTTCACAAAACGTCATTCTGTATTACATCAAAAAGGCTGTGTTTTCAATTTACGAGACAAATCATTGCTCAAATAAGATTTCAGATGTTTGATAAATGAGTTTATAAAACAATATTTTAATTAAATTTGTATAATCTAATATTAAAACTGACACTATATTTCATTTTTATATTATACTTTACTCACATAATTATATTGGAGATGCTTGAGGAATGCATTTCACTTCTGAAAAGAAGCTTCGTCAGCCTCTTCTTTTCAGAAGTGAAATGCATTTCTCAAGCATCTCCAATATATGTGAGTAAAACATTTTATAAAAGTGAAATACTGTGTCAGTTTTAATATTAGATTGTTCATTAAGTATTACGCCATGGAAAACATTACAGATAAATTTGTAGGCCTATATCATTTACTTAGTAATAACGTATTATGCTTAATTGAAATATTAGAAATGAAACAAACAAACATGAATGATAACTTTATTCATATGAATAAGACTCAACCAGATGAATAACCAGATGTTACAGCCCGAGAGCTACCTATGAATCTGATTCCAATTGCATACGGTAACGGTATGACAGAGAAGCTCATTTTAAAAATTAAATGTTCCTATAGAAGAAGGCTTGAGTGCCTTTCTATTTCTCCTTTCAATTGTATTCTTAGATGCAAGAAAATTTCAAAAATCCCTACTCATACATCGCTGCGCATTACTAAAAGGAACATTCATGCCAAAATTCAAATAAATCGGTGCCCGCGTTCAGCTGTGAATGCGTTACAAACAAACAGACAAATGCAAAACGGTCGACTCGAAACATAGACCTCACTTCGCTCGATCAAGTTTAGGTAAAATATTAATCAAATAATTGTATAATAAATCAATATAACAGAGTATCTAAGGACCCGAAGAATTTACATAAAATAATTACTATTTTTATCAGTTGTGCTGATAGGCGTATGCACCATTTTACTTCTTAGATTTATAGAAACATCATATGCTTCTCGATTCACAAAAAACTGCACATTGGCAGTTCTTGAAATAGAGTTTTGTTTTTTCTTCTTGTTCAACACATCTCATTATATATCATGCCTCAATATGTTCTATGTTTTTTTCACTTTGACAATTTAAAATAGTTTTGAAAAATAATAATTTAAAACGTCACTTTTAATAATCCAACTTATTACTCAAGCGCAGTGTGAGCTTAATTCTCAAAAAAAAGATTGAAAGTACTTCTATCAATTTGGCAGCAATGATGTCGTAATAAGTTGGACATCTTCCCCAAGGTGCAGTTTTATCTCCAATTTTATTTCTAGCTTACATAAATAGTCTTCTAAGTCTTCACATTCAAGGGTGTGAAATATTATCATATGCTGATGACACTGTATTGGTTTTTACTGGAACTTCCTGGGATAATGTAATATCTTTGACTAACTTGGGACTTTCTAAGGTGAGATCGTGGCTTGTGGAAAATACTTTGACCTTGAATTATGCAAAGAGTGTTTATATGACATTTTCACCTACCTTAAGTACACAGTCCAATGATATCGAAAATCAATTTAATGCAGTCAGAGTACATGAAATGAATTGCTTAAATAACTGTATTAACAGTGATGGTTACACTGGTCCGGCTTGTACATGTCCCATGTTGAGTAGAGTAAATAAAACAAAGTATTTAGGAGTCACTCTGGATCCACATTTAAGGTGGAATGAGCATATAGATAATATGTGTAGCAAAATGAAATTTATTATCTATAAATTCCACAAATTAAGCTTGCTCAAAGATAAATGCCTAATCAGAATGGTTTATCTAGCATATGTACAATCAATCTTTCAATATGGCATTAGAGTATGGGGTGGTGCATTTAATACGCATATCAATAAAATATATATAATTCAAAAAAGTATTTTAAAAGCAGCTTTGGGAGTGGACAGACGTTACCCTAGTCGCAGACTTTTTGTGGAATTTGGAGTTATGTCAGTTAGACAGCTGTATGTGAGAAATCTTATCAAATACATCAGCAAGCATAGAAATCTCTTCACCCCGCATCAAACTAATTACACTTTCCGATCTGCATCAAGATATCTTACTCCTAGAACAAATTTGACTATATGCAGAAGACAATTTAATTACACATCGAACAAACTGATTAATATTATTCCTGATCATTTTATAGCAACCAAACCCACAAAAGCACTTAAAATAAAAATTGAAAATTGGATCAAAACCGAAAATGTTACAGCTGAAATCCTTTAGTTTTGATGTTTTCCTCTATTACTTATGCACTGCTTACAAGTTGTTACCTCTCAAATTCTATACTTTTATAAATTGTTTGAAACTTTCTCTCTTTTGAAATCTTCAATACTTTAAAAAAGTTAATCATTGAATTCTATTTCATTACTGCATACTTACATTATTTCATTACTGTACTATATTAATTTTATTATAATTATTACTAAACTAGAGATCAGTAATTATTTTTAATCATATATGATTACTAACTACATTCGCTATGTACACAGCTCTTATGTATATCTCTTCTTTCTTAAAATATCTAACAATTATTTATTTTCTAGCTTACTCTTCTGTATCATTCTTACTAGATGTCAATACCTTTTGTCTTCTTATTTTTTATTTTATTTTTTTTTCTCTTTTCTTTTGACTTCTTGCGTTTCTATCATTAATTATTTTCATATATTACTGATTACTCGTTGCCAGCGCCCAAACATTTGTTTTGATGGCAACGCCAATATTAAGTTTAATTGTCTAGCTGTAAAAGCTTTTTCATTTTGTATAATTTTGTTTTTGATTGGCAATAAAATCTTTCTTTCTTTCTTTCTTTCTTTCTTTGTCGTCTTTTATCTGTTAAGACTCAGTGTTGGTGCTACTCATGCGGTCACGAGTTCGATTCCCGTTGTACAGCCTGCCATATTATGTGTTATCTCACCCCATTTACCTCGTACAAATCTCTGAACTCATGCTTGGGGTCAGTACTTTTCAACTACTGAGGAATTTCAAAACAAGACATTCATTCAAATTCACTGACGGTAACATTTTATGAATAGGGTATTGAAAAGCTTGTGCACAGGTATGGCAAATGCCTCAATCTTCGAGATGATTATGTTGGGAAGTAAACATGAGTGTATGTAGGGTTTGATAATAAAGTAGTTTTCCAAAGTTATCTAAAAAAGTAGCTATTTAAGCACTCATTAAAGTACACAGAACTGGTGATTCCTGCACTATTTTACTTTGCCGCACTCCAGCTGACTTCGCTGCACTCATTTTACATTGTCGCACTCTACGTGGGCCAACTGTAGAAAAAATGTAATGTGTAACACGTGCTGAAAGCATCTTTGCTGCACTCGAGAAACTATTCCGCACTCGCCTTCAGCTCGGGCGTAATGCATTTCTCTCGTGCAGCAAAGAGCTACTTTGCGCACTAGTTACACAAATAGCGTTTCTTTATATTCACTATTCTTTCATTTATAGCCCATCAGAGTTTAAAAGAAGACCTCGTAGATTCTGGATCATTTAAGTTCACTTTCTCCAATATTTTCATCTTTATTCTTCATTTTAATCTTTTATTCCAGTTTACTCTTATCATTACTTTATTCCTTACCATTCAAGTTCCGTTTTTCCAGTGTACCCGTGTCTTCATTCAAGTCCACATTCTCTTATAATATATAGCATCTTTCTTTGTAGTGGCGAAGGTGATATCGTGGAAGATGTCCATAATGAATAATAAGACGAAGTTGTCAGTTTGTTTGAGATTGATAATAGTGTAACAACCGAGACTAGTATCTCACTATTTTCAATAAATGTGGTTGTGACAACTTCGTCTTATTATTCATTATATAGAATCTCCATTTTTTAAAAATAAAAATAAATAATTATACGATAATTAGAGCTCTACTGTAGGCCTACATCATTATATCTTATCACACGTTATTCAAGTTCATATTCTCTAACAATTTTAGCTTTATTTATCACATTAATCTTTCATTCTTGTCTACTTTTATCAGTTGTGTTCAGTCACGAGCGCTCAAGACTGCGCTTGGATGGGTGACCGTGCTTTAATGACTTAATGTTAAAAGCTTTATTATCATGATGAAGCTTCTCTTTAAAAGTTAAATGCATCCTTCCAGCATCTCCAGTATAAGTGAGTGAAAATCATATATTGACTAAAAATACAGTGGCAGTTTTGATATTATATTGCTTTATTATCGCTTACCTTTTGGTTGGGAACCCACCTAAAACAGTAGTCCACCATATGTTCCCAATAACATGGCTCAAACAGCGAGGTGGAAAAGTGTATCCAATAGAAGCTATACACTTATTATTTAAAGCTTTTTCTTCACGATTTAAGTTCTTTTTTTTAAATTGTTCCAGTGTACCAGTGTCATGGCGGCTGGGTGGAGAATGGCACCCACTACCTGATCACCACTCCGCTGAGTAGGAGTTCGCGCGGCGCTCGTCGTTACTGCTTTGTCTACGAAGCGGCGGCAGCTGGTAGCAACGGAGTAGGCCAAGGCCTACCAGCTAGCTCAACTGTTATTCGCTTCTCGACCAGCTCCAACACATGCACTAGAGATAGCAGCTCCACCACCACTAGCAATGTGCTGGCTTTCAATATCACTAATCAAGGTACGGTAATCAGAATAAAATGAAAAAACAAATTGTATGAATAAGCTTATAGCTTGTCAACTTATTCTTGACAGTTGTAATGATTTCCCTCGCGCATGTCGGCTCTCTACTGATATGAATACTATAGTACTCTAAACAATAAGGGTTTCTCAACTCAAATGAGACTTGAAAAGAATTTTAAGCGAATGCTTTTCAAGTGTCCCGTTCTCTCTAATCAGCAGCGGTACTGTATCATTTCAATAATTCAGAGTACACATTCAACAAATTAATGAGAGTTTTGTCATTCATTGTAACCGTATTTCATCGAATAGGAATCTTTCCTTAGCTGAGAAGTATACTGTATGATCTCGATGTAATGCTATGAACTCAATTGGAAATGATTTTTTTGTAGATTATGTCATGGAGACTCCAGTTAAGGAGTATAAGAAAAGTCAGATTAACAATTATACAATATTATACACTAGTTACCATAATTACTATAGCAGATATCTGTTCAATCCGAGAGATAAGCTGCGTTCTTGTAGGTCCTGTTCGTAACGGTGACCGATTAGATTGGCCAGCAAAAAAGACACTGTTCTCTGCTGTAAAATCACTTCCCGGTGGTTCGGAACCCACCTAGAACTCTAGGTCCAACAATCACCATCATCCAACTCTTTACCCACGCACAGGTCTCAGATCTATGTGGGCTTCATCTTAAAAAAAAAATTAGTTGAGCTGAGGATTAATTCTGAAGTACACTATGAAAAGCTTTATCAACTTTTTTTTTCAATTGTTTTTAAATATTTATAAATTTTCAAGACTTTCGAAATTGTGGTAGCTTGTTGTAGATTGTAGAGTTTCCTACCAATATAACTATATTTTTGTTCAAATAAGCTACTATTGTGACTCATTAATTTATAATCTCCTCTGCTTCTTGTATTTTAATCGTGTATGTTTAGATTCCTGTTTATATCACTCTCTTTTACATATAAAGTAGCTTCATACAGTGGCGTAACTAGAGTTGACTTATGGGGGGGGGGTTTACCCCCCCCTCCACCCCGGTCAACCACTCTTACATATTACTCTCATCACAAAATCTCAGAATATAGATATAATATATATTATACAACAATCATGTAGGGTAAAGGAACCTAGCATTCTAAGCATTAGTTAATTTTAAATAATGATTATTTTGACAGTACTTTGAGATTTTCAAACACTCTTACTTCGATATAACCAGAAGCTGACGACCCCCCCACCCCCCGCCCAGCTGACACATCTTCATATTTTTTCTTATTATTAAGGCCATAGTGGGTAGTTTTGATATTCAAACCATTGAGAATTAAACTGGTATTTTGTGCATAAACTGGCACCATTGAATCATGTGCTAGGCATCATTTTTGACGGTGAAAAATACTTTGAGTATAAGCTGTCAGACAAGAATCCTTTATTTCTAGGTGGAATTCTTCAGGAAATATCGAAGTAAGAGTGTTTGAAAATCTCAAAGTACTGTCAAAATAATCATTACTTAAAATTAACTAATGCTTAGAATGCTAGAGCTCGAATATATGTTGATTATAGCCTGAGTTTACCTATTAGGGGATGATTTTCATATTTTATGTTAATTGGGGGGATGTCAACGTATTAAGTATGTTTTTCAACACATACACAAGTAGCTGACATGGTATGTCAGCCACTGGGGACCATGTCTGAAATTTTATTTGAAACTATTGTTGATATCTCCAGTATGTGTAGGCTAGTATATGTTTTATATGTATGATTACCATTTGATATATATATGAAATCAAATTAGCTCATTCCTTACCTGATACGTATATCAGCTACAGGAGGTGACAAAAATAGGGGTGTCAGCTATTGGTATAGATGTCAAGTGATCTTAAAATCAAATCAAAATTAAATTTGTATCGAAATTTATTCCAATTTCAATTAGCCCTTTAAATGACTTGAATGAATTTTTTTTCAAATTCAAATACTTTATTCACTTGAATAAAAATATTAAAAACATAGAATACAATAAAAATGTTAAGTGTATTCCTCATTAGGCTATAGCCTGTGTGGAGGAATGGTTTGTCTCTCAACATCAGAAATTATACAGTAAATAAGAAAAGACAATAACAATATCTTATAAAATAGAACTAAAATACTGCTGCTATGAACTAATGACAGTTATAATACTATACAAAAATATAATTATGAAGGAAAAATAGATATATTCTGAAAATTTTTGTATTAATCCAGACAATAGTTCCAAAGTTAATAGATAATTGACTTACTAAGGAGGTGTCAGCTACAGGTTCCTTTACATTAGCTTCAAATTAAATGAATAATCTTTCTAATTTTTACTTTTTCTAATTGTTTTTTAACAATTTTTTTTAATTTCTTCCAAGCAATGGGGGGGGGGGGTTACGACCCCCAAAACCCCCCCTCGTTACGCCTATGGCTTCATACACATATCGGTACGCAGGGTACAGTTGGGACTTGGGAGACCAAGTCTCTTGAACCGGCCTACATGAATCTAATCTATTCACACTTTCCATACACCTAACAGCTTTCTGTAGTATCTTAAACACCCTATCAAGGTTTTGTTTTGATAAATTACCCTATACTAAAATAGCATACCTACTACGTCACAGTTAGAGCCCATGACAAGCTGTAAAAAGTACCTGTATGTTATTTCATTTAGCAAGCTGTCCCAGGACAAATAACATCAGATGAAATTTTAGAACATATTTTCTCAATGTATGGAGCCCAGGTCAATCGTCTATCCATCAAAACTCCTATAAATACAATGTTTTCTTCCTTGTCTAGTTGATTGCCGTTTAAAAACACGTTTATCGCCCTATCTTTATTTGAATTATGTTAGTTTTGAAATGAAAGTATCAGTTTTTTTTTTATTTATCGATTATATCTCATTTTTCAAGAATTGAAAAATGGACTGCACACCACTTTGGGCATTTTATTCTGAATTATCTGGAATGGAATAGCTCAAAATGAGTGATGCATCGTCTGCAAATAAGAGAGCTCTATCACTAATGATTACTTCTCTAGGTAAACGGTTGACATACTATAACAAAAAAAGCAATGGACCTAGTATTGAACTCTAAGGCACTCCTGCTTGGCTCTCCAATTTATCAGATTTATTCTTTACTATAATATTCTTAACTAGTGTGAAGTTAGTTCTACACATTGATTTCACCTGATAAGGTATAATTTAAACCATTTCAGTTCTACCCCATTTACGCCTAAATTTTGCAGTATCACTAATTAAATAATCTCTAGTATTCGGATTCAATGTTATATTGTAATGCTAAGATGTTATAAATTGCTATTTTAATAAATTTTACTTTGGCCAGATAATGATGGAAATGATTTTATAAAATTGGATGAATTTTGGTGCTTTTAGTCCACAATATATTTAGTTTTGTTCAAGGCAAGTCATTTTTCAGCACAATCTTGGCTAAGTGAGGTGATGATGAATCATTTTGATTCTCAAATCACAATATTTTTGATTATTTGAATATTCTCATACAATATTGTATTTATTCGACTTTTTATTATCGATTTACATTTTTCAAAAGTAATATTTCAGTTATAATTGTTGTGATTTTCATCTGCGAATGTATCATGACTTATTGGTTGGATAAAATTGTTATTTATAAAAAATATTTTTCACAGATTGATTTATCTAGGCAAATATTGTTGACAAAAATTAAAATTTGTCAATCCCAGTAACAATAGTATTTATTTTTTCTTTTAATATGTTTTTCAGCTAACAATACAAACCTTTTTCCAGCCAAAAACTCTAATATTTTCCCAAATTCTGTTTTCTAGGACAATGCACCGAGACGAGCAGCAGTACCCGACTGCATGCGAGTGCATTATTGCACTTTGTTGCATTACTGCTAATCGTGATGCACTCCGCCAATTTGAGACTGCAATTGCCGAACATTTGTCACAGCAAACAGCCTGTGAGGTGATTTTAATTCTAATTTAAATTAGGAATTCTAAGTAACTATTTTAAATTGTAGCCGAATTTAAACAATTCGTGAGTTTAGCTATACAAAAACACTACTCTTGTAAGACTTACTCTAAAAAATTCTTCTAGACAATTTAAAGCAGAAATAATATAATTATACACTTACCTAACAACGAACTGACAATTCATAATAGTTGAATTTGTAATATAAAAATATAAATAATAAATATATCAATCAATGGATAATTACATATAAGTTATTAAAATAAGTGAAAATGCAATGCTTAGTGTGTATAGTTAAGTATAGTTAGGTTTCAAAACTTATTTTGAGTAAGTTTTCCAAAAGATAAACTTCAAAGATTTTGAATATTCTTCTCATAAACAATACACATAATACAGTAAGAAGTTTGTGTAAAACTTTAATGCACGCTTAAACTTATATGACTGTTAATAATTGTGTGAGTTTTCGAATTAAATGATTTATTTCTATAGAATAATCCATAAAATCTGTATAAAGTGAACATCGCAAACAACCTTGCTACCTTCATAGAGGGAATTTTTCAAAAGATTACTGTGATGGAATTATTTAACTGTTATCAAATGAACAATGGAAATAACTGTTATTTGAAAATAACACTTCCAACTTAATAAAGTTAAAACCAAGGTGATTAGGTAACTTTTATTGAACTGGCAGTATAGCAATAACTCTTTCATAAAAATAAGAGTTATAGCTAAATCATTATATAAAAACCAAGGTTACAATATAACAATTTATCCAATTACCTTTGTAGAGAATAATATAGATCTGAGAAAAATATTTTCTACATTCATGGTAGAAGATTTTCGTGATGGTTGAAGTTTTATAAAAACACTGTTTCTAGTAAAAACTTGTTAATAATCTTATCTTTTGAACGGAGACACGTTATTGCTCAGTTTATACTACAAATACAAATTTGGTACAAATAGAATTATAGTAAATATATTAAAAGTGATAAAAACGAAAATGATACTGGTGTTAATGTGATACGGTGTACATATTTGTATGTTTCTTGTCTTTTTCTGAGTTTTTATATTCTTGTTTCTCTTCTCTAATAAGTATAACGCATTATTTCTACTTGAAAGACAATCTTATTTTATTTCTATAAACACCATGAGACATGGGAATGGAAGCATAACTTAAAGCTTGACACATTTTTTCCCAATAATTATTATTCTTATAATGAATAATAAACAATAATAATTATAATGAATTAATTATTGATTAGTAATTATCGCCACTTGAAGCTTAAATAATGGGAACGATTGATGTGGCAATTCAGTCTTTCTTTCACAAAAATGTGCAAAGTAATGTGATAAAATATTCAGCGGTTTGATGAACTGATGAAGAGTTTGCTCATGAAATGGTAATAATTCCATGAAACTTGATAGAACTGTCTCCATTCAAAATGTTATATTATTAGCAAATTCTTAATTTTTCTGGGTTTTCTTCGCAAAGTATTTCCAAAGAGCCATATCATTGATGGCGTCTTAAAGAATATTTTTGAAATCGAATTCATAATTAATTGAAGTTAAACTGTTTCTTAATTCATCACATCAATGATAGCATCGATGTCTTTTAAATTAATGAAATTCATTTTTTTCGGAAGATGAAGCCCACATTTAAGTCTGAGACCTTTGCGTGGGATATGGATTTAATGATAGTGATTGATGAGCTGGGCAGTGGCGTAACGTACACCCCCGCAGACCCCGCAGCGCGGGGGGGCCCGGGCTATAAGGGGGCCCGGAATGAAAATATATTTTTTCAAGAAATGGCCCGTGCCCAGACTGAAATAAAAATTTTTTTCCAAAAGAAATAAAACTGAAACTCTGAAGGAAGAAAGAAAGAATGAATTGGCTGAATATTGTCAGGCCAATGTTTATTGTTTACTTTATCAATTAATTCCCAGATAGCAGATAATTCGCAGATAGTGAAGGAATTCAGAAGCAGGATGTTGTGACTTCGGGAATGGAGACATACCGAGGACAAAACACTCTTCAAACAATCTTATCTAGACTGTTATAAATCATGACGGCTATGTCTCCACAGTGCAAATATTAGAGGAAATTAATATTATTTTCCCATCGAATTCCTTAATACGAAGTAATATTAGCATATACGAAGTAATGGAAAGTGGGGGGTTGTGTAGAAATTAAAGTCAATATTTTTCTTCATACAGTATTTTGAATTCAGTCTCTTTTGAATCGTCCTGTTGGATACACGTGTCCGGTAAATTGGCCTAGAGTAAACCGTATGTTTATTCATTATTGAGTTCGTGATCGTGAATTTCATTATTTGGAGTGACATTTTTTTCATTTCTATTCTATTTTTCAACATTCTGCGTTTATGGTATTGTGATATTGTACGGTCATGCTTTAATTATTTCTATTTTTTATCGACTAGTACATTTTTAAACAGTATGCTCAGAAGGAATATTTATACCCTTGATATATCGGATAAATTACGTGATTATTGTATAAGTATATAAATAATAGTTATGGAACAATTGTCAGTTCTCCCAATGCAGTTGAATTTTTTTCTAATAGGATCAAGTACTGTATAAGTAGTTTACGTTTTCTATCTCTGTCTCTTAATTTTTTTTCTCTTTTCCTGACTTAGTAATTTCGCGATAATTTAGATAAAATGCCTTTTTATTAAAAATTGAACCTGTGTCCGTGTCTGCAAATGAGGCGAATTCTGAGAGAACACATTTTCTGGGAAAAGGAACGAAGGTGCTAACAAGGAGGATGTGAATGTGGATCCTATGGAAGACATCAATTTCAAGGTTTCTAGGTTTCAAGATTAATTATTTATAATATAATCAACTCTCAACTATTTCCATCTTTCAGAAGCCCGTACGCTACAGCCCAAATCATTAGACTTGCCCCCCTTGAAACATGATTGAATTTTAAAATTTAATTTATAAAAAGGTGTTTAGTTCTTACATAATTATGACTGCCCACAAAATAATTATGCAAGTTTTTCAGGGAGGGGTAGGGGTGGCAAGGGTGAGGGGGGATATTTATATAATTAATTGATTAAAAAACTATAAAACAATATAATATATATTAGCAAACTAAATGGGAATCTAATAACTATAAAACTGCAATTTTTGAGAAATAATTTTTGGAAATTACCCTACTCAACTATGGTTTACCCATGTTCTAGAGTAGGGGGGGGGGGGGGGGGTTAGTGCGGAATTATTAGGTAAGTGAGCTCACATGTTGTTTGAGATGATTATTTCCAAGTTTTGCCTTCCTGTATTTAATATCCATTTGTGGACTTCAGATTTGAATCTTGTTTCAGATGCTGTGCTCTTGATGTTTTCAGGAAGCAGGTTGTACAATTTGGGAGCTGAATGGTTGAAGTGTCTCTAGTATAAGGCTTTCCTTGCTACATTCGCAATAAGAAGGTGCCTGTTTCTTGTATTGTGGCTATGGTTTCTGTTTTCAAAGTGTGCTGTGTTCCTGTGTATTCTCTGGATTATTTCTTTAGAGTAGAGTTGTCTTGGATCCATCACACCAAACTCGTAGAATAGTTGGTCTGATGGGTAACGTGGCGGATTTCTTCTTATAAATTTTATGATGAGTTTCTGAACTTTTATGAGGGGGTCAATGTGGGTGTAGCTCGTTCCACCCCAACCCACGATTCCATAGGTTAGTAGAGATTGAACTATAGAAAAATAGACCATCCTCAGACACTTCGGATTGACTAGTGATCTCAGCATTTTGAATTTGTAAATTGTTCTCCTTAATTTTTTGCATAGCTCATCTATGTGTTTATCCCAGCGTAGAAAAGAATCCACTGTCACTCCAAGGTATTTCTGAAACTGTTTCCTGCAAACTGTGTATGAAGAATTATTCAAGCTGTTATTTATTATTAAATTATTCTCAGTTGGTTGTCCATGCTGTGTAGCGGAGAAGGTCAAAAAGTATGTCTTTCCATAGTTAAGTGTAAGAAGATTTTCATCAAGCCAGTGAGACACTTTTTTTAGACCGGTTTCAGCCTTCTTCCAAGTCACATCCCAAGACGCTCCAGAAAACAGAAGAACCGTGTCATCTGCAAAACTGGTTACTTCTCCATCAATTTGCATATCGCATAATGGGTTTATGTACAATAGGAATAAGACTGGTCCCAGAACCGTTCCTTGTGGGACGCCACATTCCACTATCAGCTTGCTGCTTGTGTGCCCATTTACCCTAACAGACTGTGTTCGATCTGTCAAATAGCTCCTAAATAAATTCCATGGAAGTCCTCTAATACCATAGTTATAAAGTCTGGATAGTAGCATTTTATGCGAAACAGTATCAAAAGCCTTTTTCAAATCTAAAAATACTGCCAAAGGTTTCTCTTCTGTATTAATTTGTTCTGCTATTTGTGAGGTAAGATGTTGGATAGCATCACTTGTGCTGCAGCTGGATCTAAACCCATATTGGTTTGGGGATAGAATTTTATTTTTCTCAAGATAGCTTACAAGCCTTGATTTGATGCATTTCTCAACAATTTTTGCTATTGTGTTTAATAGTGAAATTGGTCGGTAGCAATTTATATCTTTTTCATCTCCAGTCTTGAAAATTGGACAAATAACTGCTTCTTTTAAGCATTGTGGAAAAACACCCTCTTCAAATATTCTATTTACAATTGCTGTTAAGGGTTTAGATAGACTAGCGCCATTCTGTTTGAAAAATTCCGGTCTCAAGGAGTCCGGGCCTGGTGCACTATTTGCTTTAAGATTTTTTATTATTTGTATTATCTCCTCATCGTCCACAGGTGTGAAGAATAAAGAGTGACAAGGTGTCCCATCAATGGCCGTGGAAACATCTCTGAGGTGCTGATTCCTATTTAAAATATCTTGTGCCAGTTTGGGTCCAATGCTCTTGAAGAATTTGTTGAAAGAATATGATTTTGAGGGGCCCGGAAAATCGGTTGCGGGGGGGCCCAACTGGAAAACGTTACGCCACTGGAGCTGGGCCTACAGTTTTAAGTGGGTTCCAAACCACCGGGATGAGATTTGACAGCAGAGAACATTCGTTTTTGCTGGCCAATCCCATTAGTCACCATTACAAACAGGGCCCAGAAGTTCGTAGCTAATCTTTATCTGACTTAACAGATACCTGCTACGGCTCGCAGCTATCACTTATTTTATCAGTGAATGAAGTACTGTATATATTTACTTTCCAATATTAACTTTGCAAATAGCATATTCGCATTTATTTCATGTGTATATTATCATTATTTTGTATAATATTGTAAATAACCTGAATTTTAAATTAATAATCTCTATACATATATACTTATGTAAAATAGACATAAACTGTATTATTATCTAACCAGCACAATAAGTTCAAGTTGAATGTTTTTATAAAAGATAATATATTATTATGAATAGAGGAGCTTTATTTTTGCTCTTCCATGTTCTAGTACTACGATAAATAACTTAAGCATTGAAAAATTGATTATTTTATTTTAAAACTTTTTAAAAATAATGGAATTAAAATGAAATAGTTGTATGTTGAAGGTCTGTGATAGAAAGAAAAATATTAATGATGTTAGCAATTATTTATCAGGGTTTTAATTTTTTGATAAGTTTGTCTTTATAATATTAATAATGATATTAATATTGATTCACTGCAACGGTGTATTGGCGTCAAATAATATATGTTTGTAGCTTGTTATATCTCTATTGTTATGGGTAAATAATTTCTAGATACCTGAAAGAAAAGTGGGCTGTATATTAAAGCAATGTATTTATTGAGATTTGTAATTTGAATGGAATGTAAGTCTTTCTGATATATATTTTTATGATTTTCATCTTTTTAATATTTTATAAGAAGATTTTCATACGGTAATAATGCTATAAAATGACGCTATTGCCTCTCTGTGTGTGCTTAGAAACATATAGAATGAGCAAATGTGAAATAAATTAGTGTTACCTTGTGATATATTTTTCGGAGAATGAAGCCTACATAGGTCTGAGACATGTGCGAGGGTAATGAGTTAGATGATAGTGATTGATGAGTTGGGCTCAAGGTCTAGGTGGGTTCCTCACCACTAGAAAATGATTATACAGCAGAGAACAGTGTCTTTTTTGGTGGCCAATCCAATCGGTCGTCCTTACAAAGAGGGCCCAGTTAGTAGTTGAATAATATTGAAAATCTGACAGAACAGATACCTGCTACGGCTCACGGCGTTCACTTCCTTACAGATATTATTATGTGTTTTTAACCAGTGATGAAAATCCATTTGTGCTACGTTATGGCGTTGCGGAATAGCGTTGAGTTATGATGTCGTGTACAATGCTTGTTCTCATCATTGAGTTTTTCTATCCGTACATAGAGCGTTAACGTTATTTTATGATAACAAAGTGCAGAAACTGTCTATTTAGTGATGGATTTGACGATATTGCAATCAATTCTTGATCTGATAATGATAAAATTATGAAAATTTCAGAAAAATATTGGATTAAGAAAAGAATTCACCTCGGAAAAAATATAAAAATTACTGAGTGTCATAAAAATGCATCAGTATTGGATCAAGAAGTAGAATTCATCTATAAAAAAATATTTATTACATAAAAACACAGAAATTCTGTATAATCTATCAATATTGGTTAGATTAAGTGAGAGAATTGAGTTACACCTCGAAAAATTCAGAAATATTTTTACCACTATAATATGATAGAGTAATTAAAATAGTGGTAACTCAAGATTTTTCTATTCAGTCTTTGAAAACGACTCCAATAATCCTTAATTTCTTAACAGCTTTTCCCACTTCTAACAATAACTTTTCTCCTATCCATTTTGTTATATCTATTATTTTTAAAGGTCTTAGAAATTGTCAATATAGCCTCCCCAATCATGATTTTCATCCATCATTGTTTTTTCATCATTGCAATCATTGCTTTTCAATGAATGTTCAATTATTGTATAGTTTGTATAATTTCTGTCATTTTTAACGCTTTTTCACAAGGAATGTGAGTGAATTAATCAATTTCTTACAATAATTTTTTTCGATTATACGAATCAATAATGTCTTTGAAGCTTTTTTCTTCAATATCTTTATGCTATAAATGCAATCAATCATACAACATTCAATAGACTCAAAATAAACATACTTGTGATAATTAGATAGATACTCTCTTTTTTCACCAAAAATATTATTCAACATAGCAGACAAAACGAAGACGGTAGTAAAAGATGGTACAATAAATAAATAAAAGAGTAGAAGCTCTTGAGGTGGAAATAATAATATAAATAGTACAGAAAATAATTAAGGCTTATTTTAAAAATCAAGAGTAATTTCTTTGAAATTTTATAATTTGAGAACTTCAAAGTTTCCTTACAATCTAAATTCATCCTCATTTTAAAATAAAATTGAATCATTCTCTGGCAAAATAATTTTCTTGAGGTAGACCACATGAGCTCAACATTCTTTCATTTATTGATAAAAATGAATGATATTATTTTTCCTAAACAATAAAATATAAATATCCAACATTACCACTCTTGGGAATGCTACAAAGTTTTCTATTATTCCATTCCTGAATAAACGCCGAATTCTGCATGATTATCGAAAATCTTTTCTAATGTACACAAATATCACAATATTAGATAATTCATTTCGGAATTCACTTTAGTGGGTATTACAATGCTTGAAAATCATGAAATAAGATTATTTTTTTTGTATTTATCATGACTTGCATTGAAGAATGATAAGGCTAATTGGTTTTGTTAAGGAATGTTTATTATGATTTCGGTAGCAAAATAAAAATTGTAAAAAGTGTAAAACTATTTTAGTAGCGATGTAGTAATTAGTATGTACGTAATTGAAATGAGAGCAATAATATTTAATTGTTGATTTATTATTACAATCAATTGAAGCATTGTATGACATTTTTTTAGTGGATAAAAATGATTATATTGTTTCAATACGGCACTGTATATTTATATTTGCATAGATTACAATATTTATTGTTTTTATTGGAGCAAAAACTTGATTGAATTTTAATTGTCAGCAGTCTTAAAACAAAAATTTGATTTATGTGAAGTACACAGTGTATAGCTCCAATAAGCTGAATGATTTATTTTGAAATGAATACAAATGTTTATGTTTATTTCTTGAATAATAAATGAAAAATGTTATCAAAATGTGGGTTCTTGTGTTCATCATTATTATATCTACTGAAATCATAATCATGCATACGAAATGTATGAATGTATCATCTTTCAAACTTTATTGGAGGATGAAGCCCATTTATTTCTAGCACTTTTGCGTGGGTAATGAGTTATTGACTTATTGATGAGTTAAATCTAGAGTTTTCTCGGGTTTCGAACGACTGAGAATTAGTTTTACAGCAGAGAAAAATTAGTTTTTTTCTGACTAATTTAATCGGTCGCCCGTGCCCATATACTGTGATTTGATAGCTTATCTTAACTGGCTAAACAGATACCTACTACGGTTCACGGCTATCACTTCTCTAAATAACATCTGATTGATCCTTGCTTCTTGATCACCTATCCAAGCGCAGGCTCGAACGGTTGTGACTTAACATCACCTCAATTACTATAGGTTTATTATTATAAGAACACGTCTCTACTCTAATTTAACGCGTAGCTTCTAGGATGCATTCCAGATGGAAAATAACATTTTATCTTCCTAATTATTTCAAATTATTCGTCCAATTAGAAGAATGATTATCATCAATAATCCCTATTGGGATTTGTGGAGTACAGCATGTATACTCTATGATAAATCAAACACATGCTGTGAAATGGTGGTGTTCAAGCTGGTCCAATTTATCATATAACATTCCACAGCATGTATTTGATTTATTATGAAGTTATTCATGCTCCACTGTATAAGCACACTGACTTCAACCCACTACTAACGACTAACGTATTGAAACTTATCTAATGGAACTAATTTTTCCATCACAATTTTTAACATGAATACTGTTTATCTGTGATGGATTACAACAGTCTAGGATAATCACCATCGCAAAATCAAACACGGGCACTGTAATGGGGGTGTTCACGCAGTCGGTTATACCTCATTCCACAGCATTTGTTTGATTTTGTGATGGTGATTATATGAATTTTGTGACGAAATACTTAATGAACAATCTAATATTAAAACTGACACTGTATTTCACTTTTAAATAATGTTTCACTCACTTATATTGGAGATGCTTGTGTGATGCATTTTACTTCCCTGTGAAATGCATCCTTCAAGCATCTCCAATATAAGTGAGTAAAAAAATATATAAAGTGAAATACAGTGTCAGTTTTAATATTAGATTATATGAATTTATTTGTTTCTATTATATTGTAGATCGTTTATTTGGTAATCTAATATTATTTTTGCTGGAATATACTGTGCAAGCACCCTAATAAGCCATGCAACTATCCAGTACTCCAATAAAAACGTGAAAGTAATAAATTTGTTTACAATTTAATATTATAGTTCCACAACATCAATCAAATATTTACTAATAATTTTGAAAAATTAGAATTCGGGGATAAGTGGATCAAAATTTTACAAAAGAGAAAATATAAATAAGAGGATGAAAAATCCACAAATAATTTGCAAAGAATCAGAACTCAGGAATAGAGCAATACTTTATTATGACGTCAACAAGGGTATGATTGTTTCAATGTTCACAAAAATTTACAAATGTTATCATTTTTCAAGTCTTCTTATTTCTCCAAAAGTTAAGTACGGCACGGACAGTAGGTTGACCAACATATATCATAACAAACACACAACATTTACACACAAGAATATATTATAATAATAATGCTCAATTTCACCTAATACTAACGGTTACCCGACAGTGTAATATACATAATATATATAACAACAATTTTATGACATTCATTTATTATTTGTGACTTACTGTAATATCTCCTTTGGCTTTTTATTACAATTCGTCTATAAAGTTAACTTATCTTAATACTATAGTCACTAGAGTACATAATTACATCATGTTTCTTATTTGTAAAACAATTTGAGGTACATAATTATACAAAACAATCCTTAACTTCAATAAAAAATAATTCTATCAACATCTTACTTCATATTGTACTACATAGTGATCATTATACTATGTTGTGATATACTGGTGGGATGAGTTTGAATTTGATAGAGTTGAAATAGATTAAGATTAAATTTTTTGTCAGCAAACGTGTAGAATTATGGGAAAGTGCATAGGAAATGCTCAGAAAATTTTAATATCGTTCTAATCGTCTATTATCGAATGGAATCTAGCATCGACTTAGTAATGGAGCCTACTGAAGGTCACATAAACAGCTGAAATAAGCCTAAAACAGATAGAACCAAGGCAGGTAAGATATAATTCTTTTTTCTTGTCTGCAGAAGTATAGAAAAGTATATTGATTCTGAGGGTATCTCCAGATTCCTGAATCTTAGGTTCTGTGTGTTAATTCTGAGGTTATGTGTTAATCATTCATTTTACAGGGCGATCATAAATTATTCAGCGCATTTCATAGGTGCTCTTACATCCTTACTCTTACATGCGTGCAGATTTATTAAGCATAAAATTTCAACACTATGTATAACACATAAATTTATTGTCTTTTCTGAAAATTCACATTCACTTTGATACATTGACTTATTATTTTCTTATTCACCTATGAAATGATTCATGCCTTCTCTTTTTAGCATTTCCAGAGTAATAGAATCAACTGTATGCAAGATAAACAGAGCTGAAACGTGCTCAAGAAAATGCTGTGATAAGTCAGATCAGATAAGTTGTCTTTATTATAAGAGGCTTGAAAAAGTGTTCTAATAAATTTTATAACTAGGCCTACATTAAATATAGGTCCAAGGTGAATTATCAAATTGAAGCATCTATAGAGTAAAAGATCCTTCTGGAAGCCAAATAACAGGTGGAATGATTTTAAATTATACAAAGCTCAGAACAGAGAGATGGATTATAGTTTTTATCAGCGTTAAAAAAAATATGAAGAGTTTATTTAACAATAAAAAAAAACTGACACTGTATTTCACTCCTATATATTGTAGATGCTAGAGGGATACATTTCACTTCTGAAAAGAAGCTTTGTCAGCTGACGAAATGCATCCCTCTAGCATCTCCAATATAAGGGCGTAAAAAAATATACAAAAGTGAAATACAGAGTCAGTTTTAATATTAGATTGTTCATTAAGTATTCCGTCATGGAAAACATCACAGAGGTTATTTAATACTCAGCTCTGTATTTTGTTGCGACAACATTGAGTTTTAATGTTATTATTTATTATTGGTTGGACTCAGTTGTGTACTAATATTAAGTACATATATAAACCCAATAACATCATTTATTTATTTATTTATTCATATTGATTAATTATTTAACTGAGTAAATAATCCATTTATTTATCTATTTCACAAACTTTCAATAAAAGTAGCGGGTATAAATATCAATTATGCCTCCTTAACACAGCAAAATGATTCAAAAAAATAATAAATACATATAAAGTAGAAAAAAGTAATTTTTTAAACATAATTTCCAATCTATATCAACTCTATCGAAATAATTTTCAGTTTCTTTTGCAAATGTCAACTTCTTACTTTAAATAAACAGAATTTATTAATTTCGAATTCCTTTAATTGTCATTACTTTATACTAAAGACTTCCGCAATGGCGGAAGTAAAGGAATTCGAAATTAATAAATTCTGTTTATGTATATTTGTCAGTTCATTCAATTGTCAGTCACTTCAAACTAACTTCTCACTTTATTTCAAAATCACTTACAACGTAATGATCAATATTAGATGTTGCGGAATCCACCTAGAACAGCGCTAGGCTCCAAATAACGGAGATGATGGAACGTGAGTTCTACTTACAAACCCTATACTTAATACTACCACTGTTTTTTAATTTTTTGAAATAATAGTCTCTATTCCACTGATTTTGAACTTTATTTTCTTCAATATTCTTTATCACTTGTGCTTCCTTGTCGAGTCTGCAAAATATATTTTTCAATTATTTTCTCAAACAGGTAAAATGAGCTCAATTTTGGCATGAATAAGACCTGAATAATCAGGTAAAGTAGGCTTAAATCAGACTCAGCTGAGATAGGACATTGCATAATATGTGATGTAATATAATTACATGATTAATATAACATGTAAAACATTTTATAAATGAATATATTATATCTTTCTCAACATAATAAGTGATAGAATTTGACTCTGTTTTGTTCTTTTGACCATTTAAATTTCTGTGCGGACGGGTCTTTGAATTGTTCTGCTACTAAAAAATTTCTAGCTAATCTGTGGAAAAAACAAAATTTTGAATCAAATTTATACTCTCTCAGCTTTTGTTCCTTTTAGACACTAATTCTTGTAAATTTGTGACTATTTTTTTAATTTTCAATTATTTGCAATAATTCACCAATCCAAAACATTTTCGGCTTATTTCAAAGCTTGAAAAATGAGGAAGTTTTTTACATAAAATATTCATTGTCACCTTAAAAAAATCGAGAAAAATCGCTTTGAAATTTCACGGGGATTTGGGAAAATCGAATGTTTTGAACTTTAACCCCTAAAAAACACCCTAAATGATCAGGCTATATATTGAAATACATAAGTTAATTCCTTAGCGAAATTTTATGCCCTTTCCAACAATCCGATCAGTATTTCTTGAGTTATTGAGGTTCAAAGGCGGGAAGTGAGCGTATTTCGAAAAAGTCTTCAAATCGAGATATCTCGTAAACGAAAGCCCCTATTCAAAAGCGTCACTGAACATTTTTTTCTTCATAAATTTGATGTTGAATCTTTTACACCTTGCATGGGACACTCTGTATATTTATTGAAATGTATAGTGATGAACAAAAGTATTTCAATGATTATTGTAATTGTGATTATTGATTATTGTACGTAATTATAAGTCAGCTGGAAAAGGGCAAGCTTATGGAATAATTACGCAGTCAAAATATGATGATCGGCCTTTGGTAATTGTCTGTAGTTACTATCAATTTTGCACACCTCTGAGCTCTGGGTTACTTCATTCGTCTAGGCCTCTATGTGGCTGACCCACAGTGTAATAATAATAATAATAATAATAATAATTCTTTATTGCCAATCAGTGGCGTAACGTACACCCCTGCAGACCTCGCGACGCGAGGGGGCCCGGGCTATGAGGGGGGCCCGGACTGAAAATATAATCCAATTTTTTTTTTGAAAAAAATTGTACATAAAAGTCCATAAAAACAAATAACCAAACAAGCAATACGAAAAAATTAGAACATTTTTTTGATATCAAGTGAAAAAAAGTAACTACAACATCCAAAAATATATTTATGAATATGAGAACTGGTTGAGTACCATTCTCAACTGCATTCAATTTTTTTTAGATTTTTGATGATGAATACAATACCAACCATCTTAATCACCACTTCACGACGACCTATCCTCATCCTGTTCCTCGTCAATGATGAAGCTGTCGGGTGTTCTGGCGGCCTGAAGCAGGTAAGTTGATGAAGAGTTGGTGGAGGGGGTGTTAACCCCTCCCTGACCCGCCATCATGGAGTGCATGCTGAGGGAGAGGGGAAGGGCGGCTGCCGAAGCGGAGGCGCTCATCGCTACAGCTGATGAAGGAGTTGGTAGCAGCGCCGAACTGCGGTTCTCGTTCACCGACAGGTAGCGAGGAGGTTGGGCTAGGCGTTGGCAGTCGCATTTTAGCAGTCTGAAATGTTGAAAAATCAAATAATTTATAATAGTTATTTGTGTAACTAGTGCGTAAAGGAGCTGAATGCATCATTCACAATCTGAAGGTGAGTGCGGTATAGTTTATTGAGTACAGAAAAGATAATTACAGCACAAGTTACACATTGCATTTTTCCTACAGTTGACACACCTGGAGTGCGAAAAGTAAAATGAGTGCAGGAATCAGCTGTTTTGCGTACCATAATGAGTGCATAATAGCAGTTTATGCAACGATTTTATTTTGACCCTTATTAAGGCACAAGTTAGATGTAAGTTATAACACGAGCGAATGCGAGTGTTATAAATATCTCACGAGTGCTTTAATGGCCAAATAAAATCGTTGCATACACTATTTTATCTACGGCCACTAGTATACATTTATTTAAAACAATTTCATTTTACATGTGACTGTCAGAGATACCTAACCTCTCATCTCAAATACGAGAAGCTATAGTAGATTGTTAGGTTAAAGCAGCTGGTGTAGCAGTTTGATCAAATCAGCTGATAATTTCACAATATTGAATTACGATATTGATTCCATCAAAAATGCTTCTGATTGGTCCAGAACCCGTGTTATAATGTAGTACCTGTACTATAATGAGCTCATTATACAACGGGTTTCAAAAAGCATTTTGAAAAGACAGCTGTTTTGGCATCAATAATTGTGAAACTGTAATGTATACATTATGACATGGTCGTAGATAAATATTACAATCATATGATTTTAATATGGCCAACAGGTGAAACCTTGGAAAATATTTTTTTTATAATAATAAAAACTAGTCAATTAGGTTTATAGTATTTCTTTTCCATCAAACAAATAGATGTACTTCAAGGATACAGAAATAATTTTACTTAAGTTTGAAAATTGTGACCAGAAAAATGATCAATCCTTAATATGGCCTTATTATCATCACCCACCTTAACTAGTGCACAAAGTAGCTCTTTGCTGAATGGAATGAGAGAAATGCATTACACAAGAGCTGAAGGCGAGTGCGGAATATTTTATCCAGTGCAGCAAAGGTTTTTTCAGAAAAACTTAAACATTACATTTTTCCAACAAGTTTACATGCTTAAAACTAATCATAAAACAGCTGTCTTATGAGCAAGCAGTAAATAACTCTATGCTTGCTGACATCATAGCTATACTCTACGTTCGCCAGTGTTGCCAACCTTTCATTCTATGACTATCATACTTGGTGTCCTGATTTATTAAATATGTTTAAGTTATCTATGTTACAATAAAAAATAATCAAGGGGGCAAAGAGAGCAAGCACAAAACAATAAATGAAATTTGGCAAACTGTGACTTTCTGTAAAGCGCAAAATTGAATAATAAACAATGAATAAGATAAAGGGTGATGACTAGCTCATTTAATGAATAAGCTATTATCTGTGGTTTACTGGATAGAAATAGAAATAAATAGAAGTTTATGAAGGTACGATTTATTACTTTTAATAGATCAACAGGAATGGGTTGAAGCGTCTATAAATATGAATAATAAATAATTTTGAATATAGGAGGAGGAGAAAGAGGATGTGGAGGAACAAAAGGACGAGTGAAACAAGAGAAAGAAAGGATTAGATTCGATTAGATTATACTTCTTTATTCACGTAAATTTACAAATTTGCATATGAATGGTTAAAAACAAAATTTTTAACATCACAGAGATATATACAGTTCTGAACTCAGAAAATGCTATTTTCATAGAGCAAATAATTATTTACAATTATCTCAATTGTATGATATTAGTGATATTAACTACAGTAATAACTATCTAAGCGATGCAATTAATTACATGAAATGGCGAAGTTTGGACAAAGATTTGTCCATTCTTGACACTTAACCAGGAGAAGGAGGAAAAGAAGGAAAAGTAGAGAGAGAAGGAATAGGAGAGGGAGAATGAGAGGACATGAGAAGATGAAGACAGGAGAAGAAGACGAAGACAGAAGAAAATGGGAGTAGTGGAAGTGTTGAGGAGTGGATGGTGGATGTGGCGGAGGAGGAGGAAGAGAAGGAGGTGGGGGTGAAGGAGTAGTAGAAGAAGGAGAAGAAGCGGAAGAAGAAGAAGAAGATAGGTAAAAAAAGGAGACTATATACATATATATTTAAAGAGACTAGATAGAACTAAATTTGTAGATAGATTATTGAGATGTTGAAGATCCATCTTGTTTCCACTAGCATATAATAACTTTAAATAAACACTTTTAAGTGGAAATTATGGTTCGCGTTATGGTGTGACGGCCGTTTCACTCTGTTGTGAAGAGCATCGTCAGACGACCCACAGTACTAAGTACAAAGTACAGTAAATTTTAAAGAAATTACAAAGTACAAAGTGCAGTAAATTTGTGTACTGTGGGTCGTCTGACGATGCTCCTTACAACAGAGTGAAACGGCAGTCACCCATAACGTTGGTCACAATTTCCACTTAAAAGTGTTTTTAAAGTTTTTATTAGATTATTGTCATAACCACTTTATTAAAAGTACACTAGTTTCTATAATGTCGACCTTGACTCCCACTCACCTGATGAAAGCAGCCCTGAACGTCTTATTGAACACGGTGTAAATGATGGGATTGATGGTAGACGATACGTAGCCAAGCCACAGGCAGAACGTCACAATGTGCTCGGGCACGTGGCAATCAGGGCAGGCAGCGAAAAGAATGTTCAGCGAGAAAAATGGCGTCCAGCACAGCACAAACGTCGAAAATACCAGACCTAGCACTTTGGAGGCCTTCTGCTCGGTCGCCACTGCGTTGGCCGCCATACTTTGGCGTTTGCTGCGGTTATTTAGGAAGCTGTGAGACAGAGAAAGTGACAATCATGAGATTATGTAAAACAATACATAGGCTGTTCGCAGGGTTTTTGGTCAGTTTTTTCGAACTTTCTTATTTTACAATATCGAAATGTTATCTATTGCCGTCAGAATTATTTTTTATCAATTATTTTGTGAAATATGGGGTTCAAAGCTCAAACTTTTCTGTTCTTGTGGGCGATTGATCTCATCTAGAAGTTATTTTAAACTTCTGATGATTTTTTTAACTAAAAGACACCTTATGGACAAGAATGATATTATTTTTAAATTAATGTTTTTACAACTAAAAGAAACTTCATGGACATGAATGACATTTTTAAAAATTATGTTTTTATAACTGGAAGACCAGTTATAAACTGGAAGACAATTAAAAACCATATGCGGTTTACTCTAGGTCAATTTACCGGACACGTGTATCCAACTGGACGATTCAAAAGAGACTGAATTCAAAATACTGTATGAAGAAAAATATTGTCTTTTATTTCTACACAACCCCCCCCACTTTCCAAAACTTCGTATATGCTAATATACATTGAGGAATTCGATGGGAAAATAATATTAATTTCCTCTTATATTTGCACTGTGGAGACATAGCCGTCATGATTTATAACAGTCTAGTTAAGTTTGTTTGAAGAATGTTTTGTCCTCGGTATGTCTCCATTCCTGAAGTCACAACATCCTGCTTCTGAATTCCTTCACTAAAGCTATCTGCGAATTAATTGATAAAGTAAACAATTAACATTGATCTGATAATATTTAGCCAATTCATTCTTTCTTTCTTCCTTCAGTGTATCAGTTCTATTTCTTTTGAAAAAAAATATATATATTTCAGTAGGGGCACGGGCCATTTCTTGAAAAAATATATTTTCATTCGGGGCCCCCTTATAGCCCGGGCCCCCCCGCGCCACGGGGTCTGCGGGGGTGTACGTTACGCCACTGCCTAGGCCTACTAAATATCAAAGAATAGTTAAATATGGCTTAAATCTTATGCAGTGGAGACAAGAGAAATATTGTATTTTTACAACATTATTCAAAGTAATTGGAAGTATTCCAATGCCTACTTTAACTTCATAATAGGCTCAAGGCGGCAGTCGAATAAAAAGGATATTTTTATTAATTATTAATAGAGCTCAGGCCCACTAAAGCCCCAGAAACATGAAATTTTCTAAAATCTCGAATAGTGCAGGCAGACAGGTTTTGCATTTTCTTTAACATGATTTCAGGTAAGTTAGGTAGGCCTATATCAGGAAAGTATTTTCAATGGCCACAACTCCATCTTTATAATAGTCCCAAAGCGAATTATTGAGTATCTGGCATTTCTCCTTTATAAAAGCATACTGCAGCCTTGTTAGCAGGTGAAGTTAAACAATAAAATGTCTTTCTTTGATCTAAGTTTTTATAGCTCAATATTATTTCAATGTATACAGTGGAACCTTGATAAATCGAACCTCAATAAATCGAAATCCTTGATAAATCGAATTTTTCCAATTCCCCTAGAACTTGCTATCCTACCACCAACCACCATGTTATTTTACCTTCATAAATCGAAGATTTCATGGATATTACCTTGATAAATCGAAGTTTTTGGATCTATTGAGCTTTAATACTAACCTCTATAATTCGAAGGTTCGGCAGAAAACCCTTTATTATTCGAAGTTTGCAGTTTTCGGACCTTTATAAATCGAAGTTGTAATAAGAGAACCTTAGTAAATCGAAGTTGCATGCTTATTGGATAAGATTCTGTGGCACGAATACAGTAACTGATTACAGTAACCTCTATAAATCGAAGTATTTTAAGATGGACCTTGATAAATCGAACCTCAATAAATCGAAATCCTTGATAAATCGAATTTTTGCCGTTCCCCTTGAGATTCGATTTATCAAGGTTCCACTGTACCATTTTTTGATAGCTTGCTCATCATATTTGGTCTGGTGGCTTTAAGGAATATAGTGTACATTCCAATAAACAGTATTGAACGCAAGTGGAAGAAAATCACTTTTATATTCAGTCCTTTGCATGAAAATTGAAAGTCTATTGATTGTTCAGATAATTTAAATTAGAGCTTGAAAATTCATGGACGGTAGGCTACCGAGAATGTAGAAGATTCCCGTGTTTTTTTTATTTATTTGATAACGCCAGGGAGAAAAGAAAAATATAATAAATAATAAGTAATTTGAACAATTATTATGAATTTTCTGCAAAATTTCCTCATAACTTTTGATAAAATAAAGAGCAAACTTATAATGCTCAGTGTTTCAAGTAGAACATACTTAATTTAGTTCAGTTTTATTTTGTTTTTAATAAATTATGAGTGTATAAATATATATGGCAAACTTTCAAAAACTGTTTATCATAGTACAATTCAATTACTACAAATCTTGTTAAATACGATTTCGCGATAAAACGAAGTTTAAAGTCAGTATTTTAGGATAACTGATAAGATGTCTCTTGATTTTGACCATCGGCACTGAAGGCATGGTTTGTTCAGTTAATGAATTGTGGCTTTATGTTGATAAATACGAAAAAATGTATTTCCACCTTTTTTTGTTACCCGTTTTATTTTCTATGAAGTTTGCCTCCAATGATTTTGCGACAAATATATAATACGTTTTAAGGCCAGTATTAGCAAAAAACTGGAGCAATGTCTTCTTTAGTTCTAGCTATGCCGCTAGGTAGAGCGAGCGTTCACTTTCTTCAATCCAGCCGTCCGCGGCTTGAGTGCTTTGTTCACGAACGTGTAAACACAGATGAAAATAATATTACCGTAATCTTAATAAATAATCTAAACTGATGTAACTCAGAAGTCAGGAAGAAAGAACATGTAGTTGATCTAGTTTTTCATAAAAACTCCTGAAAACGATTAATAATAACAATAATAATAATAATAATAATAAAATAATAACAATAAAAATAATAATAATAATAAAATAATAATAAAAAAAATAATAATAATAATATTTAATAATATTGCATTAATAACTCCTAAAAACCAATTAATAATAGTTATCTGTTCAAAAAACTACTAGTAAATTTCGTAACAACTTGAATGTTCTAATGACCTTAATAACTTAATGCTTCACCTGAGTTTAATAAGGTGGGCTCAGCTCTAAAATTATCTTATTCAGACCATACCGTGTTTTCTAATAACCTTAAAACCTCACCTGAGATTAATAGTAGACGGCGACACGTTCAAGGGTAACCTGAGTGACCTTAACCTGAAATTTCTGGTCTCCCTGTCGATATTTTCAGGCGTCTGTGTGCCCTGATCCGATACTTCCATACTGCTCCACATTCTCTCTCTCTGATTATGATTATTCTCACTTACTCCTCCTCCTCCCCCTATCTCTCTTCCCCCACCACCTTTCTTCCTCATGTCAAAGCATCTCCAGAAGCTGGACCTGGATGTTGATGTTCTGTCCAGTTGATCCTGTTCGAAATCGGGAGTGCTGACCTTGGAGTGACTTTGGAATGTGGTGACCTTAGAGTGACCTTGAAATGACCTTGACACGCCTCCATAGGGTGACGTCATTGTTTGTTGATTGTGCTGATGCAGCAGATGATGATGTTGCTGGTGATAAGCTCCTGTGTATCTGAGAATATGAATAAGAATTATTAATATTTCATAAAATATATAACAGAAACAGCGAAAACATACAATTACATGAAAATGGTCTATACGAGTACATAATAATTATAATATATGACACTCAAACGACGTGTGCTCTGAGTACTTTTGCCAATTCTAAATATACAAATATACAATGTATTAGGAACCAAAAATTCTTGACAAAAATTTGATAAAAATCACTTTTGATTTGGTCAATCCAATTTATATTGTCAATCTTTCCATTTTTCGAATAGGCTACTCATGCTGGTAAAAATTCTCAGGCATAGGCTAGTAAAATACTAACATCATCAGTGCTATCATTTAGTATTTTTAGTTTAGTATTTTTAATTGAATTTTTAGTATTTTTCATTAATATATATATATATATATATATATATATATATATATATATATATATATATATATAATTATTAAAACAGACAATTGAACATTTTCTTCACTAAAGATAATGCGTGTTTATCAGAGATATAACGTTTAAATAAATTTACCTATGGTATTTATTTTGTATTGTGGGCCATTCGAGACGTTATCACAAGAGCCCCTAGCTGCCGAGTGGTGTAAGTCCAAAAACATGGTTTTGAGAAATAAAGACTTTAGCGTTTGCCCCTATGGAAAATTATAGGTAAGTAAAATTAAGTTGAAATACACATAGTTTTATTCCGAAATAACAAAAAAATATCTACAAATTGAAAAAATAAAAAACAAATTCTATCAGTTTTACTCACAGGACAAGGTTTATTTCTGTTTACTTATAATTTCAATTTCACTTTGTTTGGTTTCAGTTTTGAAATGAATTTTTTTTTATCAAAATTAAAAAAAACAGCTTCAAAAAATGAAAGTCATAAAAATATAAGGTCATAAAAAACTCGTAACTCTTGTGTTCAATGACTTTGAGGTTATGTGTACTGTCTGTAGCAATCGGAGAGCATGGACTTACACCACTTGTTCCCAAACTGCGTAGCTATTTCGTCCAGTTGAACAATTTTCTGCTCCTAGCGGCTTGAATACGAACTATGACCTACACCACTTGGCAGATGAATAGAAGACCCCTAGTAGAACAATAATTGACCACTAACTCAATTTCTTAATTTTTGGACCAGCACCACTTGGCAGCTAAGGGGCTCATCAAGACATAATGCATTGCAATTAACGTTAACAACATAGTTAGGTCAGCTATGAGCCTCCTTTCATATTTGTGTCCCTTAAGAGGAAGACATTCATTCAAGTAGTGTGTTGAAACACTCGCATACCGCATTCTAAAAACAATAGGGAAATTCCCTAGACAAACTTCAGTTGCTCCATTTATCCCACTAACAACCATCAACAAAATTGACAAGTCCAATACCACATTTTAGTGGTGTTAGTAGTAGTTAATCTCTTATATTTGATTACACATTATTTGATTGAAAAACGAAAATTTATATTTCTTTCTGATAACCAAGAAGTTCTAACCTTTACAATAGGTATCAAGCAAAATAGACTCTGTGAAAAAGATGAAATACTTATTGAACAATCTACTATTAAAACTAACAACGTATGTATGGCATGCGAAAATAATCAGGGAAGTGATAGCCGCGAGCTATCTGTTCAGTCAGATAAGATAAGCTACGAACACCTGGGCTCTCTCTGTAAAGGATGACCGATTGGATTGGCCAGCAAAGAAGACTGTTCAAAATCACTTCCCGGTGGTTCGGAACCAACTTAAATCTGTAGGTCCAACTTATCAATCACCATCATCCAACTCATCACCTACGCACAGGTTTAGACGTATGTGGCCTTTATCCTCTAAAAATAAAAAATACGTCTGTCTGCATTGAACTTTATGAGATGAAGAATATCTGAGCTGGGACAATGAAAATAAATGCTTCATTGCACAAGAGTCAACTTCATCGAAGTACCGTACCGGGCTTATCTAAGTTCAACAGAAAAGTTCATTCTGTCAAGTCACAGCGAACCGAGCATTGCATTCAACCGAATAATTTCAATCGAAGTCTATTTCCAATAATAATTAGGGCATTAGAAATATCACGAATGGAATGGCAAGAATTGAAACTGAAACTATATAGTTCTCCTTCTTTTTTCCTATCTTTCCGTCAATTTCTCCTTCTTGTTCTTCTTCTTCTTCTTTTCCTCTTCTTCTTCTTCATCTCTTCCTTCTTCTTATTTTCCCTCCCATTGATCTATCCTATAGCAGCATTTCACATTTGAAATCTCTCTAATAGTGTATTGTCTGGTGAGGCGAATCATTGACTTCTTTGTCTCCTTTTTTATTTTCTTAATAATTTTCTTCACGACTTTCCCTTCTTCTCTTTCTCTCTCACTTTTTTCTCTTCTATTCCTCATGTTATTCACAATTCATACTATTTCCATTGTTACAACAAACTAGTATAAAGCGAATGCCGATAGAAATCCTTTTTAAATACAAAAAACTCCAGGTATGCATCTTTTTCCTGTCTCCATTGTCATTGTAGTTACTTGGTTCTTTATAACTGTATTCCCCTAGCCTTTCATTGCCTCTCTCTCTTTCCATCACTCTCTCTCCCCTCCTCTTCCACAATCACAAAACGTAAAATTGTAGTGACTTATTCGAAGCACTGTAAACCGCTAAGTCGTCATGCACTTGAGCAAAGCACGAAGTACCTAAAAAGAAAACTCTGTCAAGTAAACCCACCTTTATGTACTAGAAGTGCTCGGTGAAGTCAGAGGTTATAAAATTTGCCAAGATTCTTCGGAACCAAAGTTAGTGTTTTGCTAAGTATTCTTGTTATTGCTGAACTTTGTTGAGTTTTTTTTTAAGAAAAAATGTAGACTGGTTTTTCTCTTGCCATGCAAATTCTGTCTATTCTTGTTTTAACGTGAACCCTTTTTCTTACATCTCCACTATTTTATCATTCTCTCCCATAAATTATCTTCTTCTTTGAAAAATCTTCAAAACGTTTAAAAAGCAACAAATTTGATGGTCGTAGCCTTTTTTCTATCTGATATAAACAAAACTTCATTAACCTCAAGCCACAATATCTTCAATTTACATATCCAGCACACCTTTCTTATTCAACTATTCCTTCACAAAAATTCTAATTTTCTTCAATTATTTTTTCACAATTTCCCCTATAATTTGCATTGTATCATAGCCGATTTCGACTGTAGGTGATCTCAACATCATGTTTTGGTTCAAAGAGAAAGAGAAAGTAGTAGTTTTTACTACGTAAAAGAGGAGTGTGCTAGGTAGCCATTAGTTTCCTCATATCAGAGTTCTACTATCTATACCAAGGCCACCGTTAAGCTCCATTTTCAACAGTCTACTTCCATTTTTAGACAGCGTCTCACTGCATAGGTAAGTGTGTATACCATCTAGCACACTTTCCAGCTACTCCCTGCATCCAAGGCATCATTTGACAGAGACGTTTAAAAAGCAACACAATTGATGATCGTACACTTTTTTGTATTTGATAAAAACAAAACTTCATCAACCTCAAGCCACAATAGCTTCAATTTACATATTATCAATACTAAGATCATTTATTTTTCAGGATAAAGCCCACAAACGACTCAGACCTGTGCGTGGGCGATGAGTTGGATGATGGTGTTTGTTGAGCAGATGAGTTGGACCCACAGTTTTAGGTGGGTTTCGAACAACCGGGAAGTGATTTTACAGCAGAGAACAGTCTTTTTTGCTAACCAATCCAATCGGTCACCCTTACAAAGAGGGCCCAGGAGTTCGTAGCTTTTCTTATCTGACTGAACAGATACCTGCTACGGCTATCACTTTCCAATACCATATCACACATTTTCTACATGCTATTGACTTCATTCATGGGGTTTTACAGTGTTTATGTCATGTCGTTCCTTCACAATTGTATTTTCACTGTAAGTTGGCTTGCGCAGTGGATCATCCAGTATTTATAACTTATTTATTTATAAAATTATAATGAATGTGAAGGTGCAACAGATAAAGTCTCAAGTTACTCTTTTCACAAATTCACCCTATGCTATATTGTCCAAAACATTTTTATGAGGTTAATTCACATTAAACCATAGAACATTTAGTTTTACTAAAAAGCATCACTCGAATAATAATAAAATAATCTTTAGACAGATTGAAGCAGAGAGAATACTAGCATTCCACAGCATGTGTTTGATTTTGCGATGGTGATTATCATGAAGTATTGGAGGCTTCACTGTGAAGTCACCCCTATTCAATTGAAATGAATTTTCTCCTTATTCTATCCTGAGATTCGACATATGAGTGAAAAGAATTATAATAAATGCATGTAAAGTAATCAATACATTATAAATTCGGTCATTCCTGATTAGTGAGCTGAGTAGAGTTAATTTCCAATCAAATTAAGGTTTTTCTTATAATTCCGAAACTATTGAATATTTGGCGAGAATAGATTAGATAAATAGGTATTATCGTTCAAAATATCAATTTTCCATATAAATCATCCATTAATTTATTCATTACAAAAAAGCAAAGATGCAAAGTTGACTTTAGAAACAGTAAATTGAAACTTTGACAGACACAGTTTTATTTTATTATTGACTTAAATTTCATGACAAATCCATATACTCCTTCACAGGAGGTCAGTGTACCAAATTTAATAATAATAATAATAATAATAATAATAATAATAATAATAATAATAATTAAATTGCAGTAGTTGAATGAACAATTAAAATAATATTGATTCATCTATTAAAGTGAAATAATTCTTGTCAGAAGAAAATGTAACGAATCACCTCTTATCTTCAAAAACTTTAATAACGGGCTATGAGTCTTATTTATGAACGTTTCTTCTGCGTCTTTAGACTCAAGGATCTCTTGAAATGCATTCAGACTAGACGAATTTCAAGCTTCTCTTGAAGGAACTCGAGGGACTCTCGAAATGCCTATATAAACATATTTCATTTCAAGAGTTCCTCGAGTCAAGACACACTGAAGGAACGTTCATAAATACGGGCCTAAGTCTTTCACTTTCAGTTCATTGGCGAAATTTCAAAGTAAATGACTTTAAGTCTTTTTTTAGAGCGTTTTGTACGCAGTCACCATGTTTTGCCCTGGAATTTAAATTGCACTTTCTACTTCACTGAAAGTTCTAGAACGTGAGGAGCTACTAGGTGAGAAAATATTCAATCTGCTCAATTTTCTCAGTAGGTACAACTCATCCGTATTCTAGTCTACCGAGTTGAAATTCTGATTTTCCTACCCTGGATGTCTTGTTAAAAATATTCTAGAAGATTATATTGTTTTCTATGATATGGTTTCAAGTCAAATTAGCCTCAACATCATTTAGCTAGAGAGAATTTGAAATATTATTTTATTTTACTGGATTTCTTGTTCCATGACGAACTGCGTTGTTAATATTAACTTTTCATGTGAAATTTAACGACTTGCAGTCAAATATTCGTTAAGAATAAGTATAACTTACTTAATCTGTAGGCCGAGCGCTTTCGAATCTATGAGATCCATCTTCAGATGCCTCTGAAGATGGATCTCATAGATTCGAAAGCGCTCGGCCAGATTAAGTGAGTTATAATACTTATTCTTAACAAATATTTGACTGCAAGTCGTTAAATTTCACATGAAAAGTTAATTATTTTATTGCTCTTTTTTTCATTCGGATATAAAGGTTTGTTTGAGGCACCTCACATTACTAGCTGATTCATCTCAAAGTACCAGTTCTCACGCTCATGAAGTTTTCTCACGGCTTGGTTCATAAGAGCTTCAACCACACTTAACACAAGTTCAGAACCCTCAACTGTTAATCATGTTTAGAATGATGTCAATAATTATATTTTTATGAGACCAAATAGGCCTAATTATTTTCCAAAATATTAGTCAGGAACAGATAGCTTATCAATAACTTATAATTTTAGCAAATATATTATAAATCATGAACAATAAGGCTCGAAGTTCTCACATTCACATTTATTGGAAACAGCGAGATACTAGTTTCGGTTGTTACACCATTATAAATCTCAATCATACATATTGATACTATTATTATTATTATAAATTGATACAAATATTAATTTAAATAAATTAATTCATATCAAACTTGGCTGAGATTAGAAATTATGAAAGAAGGGGTAATCTTTCTATAGAAATATTTTTTGCTCTCTACGTGACCCAAATCGATCAAACAAACAATCTACTTTATAAAAAAGGCTGGAGAAACCAAACCAAGTGATAATTGTGTAATAATTCCATTCTTAAATATTCCATGTAATAGTTCTAAACCATGTAGCAGTTCTGAAATAGTCATATTTATAGAGGTATATGAATAAAAAAACCGACTTCAATGAAATGATGCTCAAAATTAAAATATATATTATAGAATATCATATTTCACGACCGTCATGAAGTTAATAAATCAAGATTTAGAGGTTCGATAATGATTTATTTCTTGATCCATAACAATCTGCGTTAAATTTGCCATAGAAATTTAATAATTTCTTTGATATCGATTTCTCATTATTTTATTTTATAGCTTCCAAAACAGTGGAATAAAAATCTCGTTTTTTGTCCTTTATCACCCGCTAGCCCCTGAAACTGAACCTCACCATTGCAGTTTTTGACCAAAGGTGTTAATGCCGCTAATAAGCTATAAATTAAAGTATAAATAAGGCTTTTCTGTGCTGCTGATTGTTCGATAAATGGAGCAATTGTACGGCACTCATCACTTTCACTTCATGTACACTACACAGTAATTGCCACTAAGCAGAGGAATGTAATTTAATCAGACGGCTTTTATTTTGAAAATAAACGCACCAAAGAAGGCGAGGGAGCACAAGAATTCAATTTATCGCTGGTAAAGAGCTGCTTAAGAGGTAGATAAGTAGGAGATGGGATTGAAAAGAAGAATAAGTAAGGTAAAGAAGAAGAAGAAGAAGAAGGAGAAGGAGAGGAGGAGAAGAAGGATAAAACGGAGGAGGAGTAGGAGGATGAGGAGGAGAAGGAGGAGAAGGCAGAGTGGAATTAGAGGAGAAGAAAGAAGAGGTGGTGTAGGAGGAGGAAGAGGTATAAAAGAAGAAGGAGATGAAATTAAGTAGGAGGAGAAGGAGAAGGAGGATAAAACGGAAGAGGAGTAGGAGGATGAGGAGAAGGAGAAGGAGTAGAAGGCGGAGTGGAATCGAAGGAGAAGAAAAAAGAAGTGGTAGAGGAGGAGGAAGAGGGGTAGAAGAAGAAGGAGATGAAATGAAGAAGAAGTAGGATGAGGAGGAAAAGGAGAAAAAGGATGTGAAGTGGTGGAGGAGGAGAAGGTGGAGGAGGAGAAGGTGAAGGCGGAGGAAAATTACAAGAAGGAGGTGGTTGAGGAGGAGGAGGAGGAGAAGGAGGAGAAGGAAAATGCGGAGGAGGAGGGGTGGAATCGAAACGAAAAGGAGGTGGAGGAGGTAGGAGAAGGATGATGAGGAGGAGCGATGAGGAGGAGGAGGGAGGAGTAGGAGAAGGAGATGGAGAAAAAGATGGCGAAGGTGATGAAGAAGAAGATGAAGAAGAAAAAGGTGGGAGAAGAAGAGAATGTGTAAGAACCTTTCTGAAATAATTTCATCCTTTCTCTTCTCCTTTTTTCACTTATCCTAAATACATTCCCTTGTCATAGTTGGATGAGTTTCGCTTTCCTGCACACCCCACCATGGAGCCACCTATTTGTAATTGTTTGTCTGTTATTTTTACTTTTTCGCTTTATTGTTTTGTTTTTATGTTATTGTGTGTTAAATAAAATGGAATTGGAAAAAAATTCAGTAGCAATTTCAATTTCAATTTATTCTTATTTCTCATTACATAGTTTTACATAACAGAATAAAATTGGTAAGTAATATAACTACATTTAGTAGATGTAGAAAATATTAAGAAATGAAAAAATACATTGAGAAAAAACCCTTACATAGGCTAAAGCCTAAGTTTGAGTCTGTTTGATAATGTCAAGATAAATAACTAATGATAGGTAGTAGAAGACGTAGAGGAGAGGGGAGAAGAAGATAGAGAAGCGTAAGGTGGAAAGAAGGGAAAGTAGAAAAAGGAGAAGAGGAAAAAATAAGTAGAGATAAGAGCTACAGAAGGAGCAGAAGAAAAAACGTTGGAGGAGAGAAAAGAGAATTAGAAGAGGAGTAGAAAAAAAGAGAATTAGAAGAGGAGTAGAAAAAAGAAGGAAGAAGAGGAGTGGTTAGAAGAGGGAAAAAGAAGAAGAAGCAGAAAGAGAGTGAAGAAAAAATACAGTAGGCTAGTAGCAGATGAGACATTTTGATCGAAAGCTTCTGTGAGAAGAGTAATAAGAGGTGGTGGACAGCCAGCTAGCTTTGAGACCAATTCGGGCCAAAGAGTCCCTTGAGTTTGGAGAGGGGGGCTGGTGAGTGGGACTACGGTAAGGGTGAGTGAGCAAATAAACATTTTGAAAAAACACTTACTGAGAAAACCAGCCCTGAAATGAGATCTTGTCACTTTCCTTCAATAAAATGAGTGACAAAGTCGATCTCCTAACACTAACTTTGGATTAGAACCAGACGGAATGGATTGAAAACATGGATTATTGTTAATAACCAATCTTCAAAAATTCTTATTCGTTTCATGTGTGAATGCTGTACATTCGATTTAGAATTCAATTATCCAAAATTGAAACATTTGGCCTGCACATACTGCACATTTATTTGACCTACTCCTTCATCTTTTTTGAGGAGGAAGAATAAGGATAGGTTCTCAGGCTTTCATATCTATATAATAATTTATATAGGAAATAATAGTTTTCATCATATGACGTTCGCATTAGATTTCGAAATATTAATTCGAATTATCATCTGCTGGTTTAATAAGGCTATACAGGTTTCTATAGATATACTAATTTAATTGAAAATTGTGCCCTGGTGTATAGAGGTTTTAGATAAATATGTTGGTTTATCGTCATTATCGATTTGATGTAGTTAGTATAACTATGTCAGTTACTGAATTTAGTAGGTAGCCTATATCTAGAGATACTGTATGAAGCTGAAACGTGATTAGTCTCAATTAATCTCATATTAATTTGAATAATTTGGAGCATGTTGATTTTTGTGAGTCATGATCTAATATTTTATTTTATATTTTAATTTATAGGCTTATAAGTGGATGGATTTCAAAGTTTGCCGTATTAATTTATTACACTTTTATTGGGCAGAGTAGTCTAGATCAGCTGTAGAAACTTTTTGAACTTCAAGTGATATGATTATCTATATAAATAAAATTAGAGTTTTGTCTGTACATTTATCAGAATTGTATATTTTTTGGTTATTTTTACGTTTTATACATTAAATAAGCCGAAAATAGTCTTATCTCACTTTCTGTCTGTCTGTCTGTCTGTCTGTCTGTCTGTCTGTCACGGCCGCAAAGGTATTTTTCGCGGCCTTCTCCTCAAAAACGAGAGCATCGATCGGGATTTTAGTTATTGAACAGTATTGAAAACATTATTGACAATGTCTTTAGCTATAAAAAACTAAATTAACTTTTTTTTTAACAGAGTAATAAACGTTTAAAAACCAAGTACTGTGCGATTTTGGATACATTTTACGCGGCCTTCTCCTCAAAAACGAGAGCATCGATCGGGATTTTAGTTATTGAACAGTATTGAAAACATTAGTGACAATGTATTTAGCTATAAAAAACTAATTTAACTTTTTTTTCAACAGAATAATAAACGTTTAAAAACCAAGTATTGGGCGATTTTGGATACATTTCTTCCAAGTTTTATTACCACATAAGAATAAGAACAAATCACGTAATTTATCATGATATATCAATCAGCTGTTCTCAAATATAAATGGTGGGCCCTTCGCGGCGTTATTTACGCTGTCTGCAGACTTGTGTAGTCTGAGCATTGCAGTCTTTTAGGAAACATATGACTGGTGAATCAAAGCTCATGTTATGTTTCATCAATTATTTCTTTGTTGAAAAAAAATTTCTAATTTCAATTTATCAAAACAAAAATTAACATTTTAGGAAGGTGCGGTTTGTGCCAGGCTCTTGGGAATTCGCTAGGTAGCACTATTATTACCACATAAGAAAAAATCACGTAATTTATCATGATATTTCAATCAGCTGTTCTCAAAAAATATTCTCTCCGATACCTGTCACTGAATTGTTTACGTTCTAAGTTGTTTACTGAGGGCCCGTTCACACGATACAGTTTTTGTGCGGTACAGTAAATTTGCTGTATCAGTTATTTTGCAGTGCTTTCGTTTGCATGTACATTTCATATTGTATGTTCGTTCACACAATACTGTTTCGACTGGATCCAGTAAAAAAGCTGTTCTAGCCGATTTCTACATTCGGTTTTGTCTTCGAAAACTGTACCGCAAAATAACTATCCGTATCTGGTGGCACATGTATTGTACTGGTAATGGATATGTTCAAACGATACGCTTATTATGCTGGAAGCAGTCTTCAGATCGTCAGCATTGATCTCCTTCATTGATATTCTTCAGCATTGATCTTCTTATTAGTGAATTCCAGTGTCCAGAAGTGGAAGATATTAATTGTGAAAATTTAATTTCTCTAATATATTAGAGACTCGCCTTGTGGGACAAGACTTAAGATTAATATAAAAATAATGAGAGAAAAATGTGTGGAATATTGAAACCAGAATTTGCGTACTTTGATCAAAATTTAAGAGATTTAACCTTCAGTAAGAAACTTATTTGAAAAAATCTTACACAAATAAAAAAAATCCTGGACTGGAATAAATAAATCTGAACTGGAAGCTCAATGGAAGAAGGAGGAGAGCACAGCAATAAGCAGCAAAGCCGGACCGTGTGAACATCACAGTACAGTTGATGCCGTACAGTAAAAAAACCGTACCGCAAAAAAACTGTATCGCTGAAGGGGGGGGGGGCCTAAGCTGCTAACAACTTCATGATCGTTGCTATCAAAAAAGCCGAAACATATTTGTTCTTATTTCTAAACATAATCCGTACGAAGGACGGGCACAATAGCTAGTTATTTATTATTTGTGATACTGAACTTGAAATTTTTTCTTAGTAATCAGTATCCTCAAAACGACTAGTGCTTGTTAATTTTTATAAGGATAAGCTAGAAATAAGTTGTTGTCCCCCAACTGTTGCAAAAATTAGTTTTGAATAAGACTCGAAGTTGTCAACCACAATTATTGAAAACCGTGAAATACTTATTTCAGTTGTTATCAAACTAAAACTAAAGTACAGAGTAGCTTGATATAAATATACTAAACATTGAATGATACTATTGACTGAGAAGAAAGTGCCTATGATAGGCTGACCATCATTGAAAGTCTGTGATTGGCTGAAGGCCATAACAAGTCACGCCCACTGGTGGTAGTAGCTACAAGCAAAAATCAGTTCTTGATTCTGACACTTAATTTTACTTATAGGCACTTTCTTCTCAGCCAATAGTATCATTCAATGTTTAGTATATATAAAGCTAGTCTGTACTTTAGTTTGAGTTTATTTGAGATTGATAATGGCGTAACAACCGAAACTAGTATCTCACGGTTTTCAATGAATGTGGTTGTGACAACTTCAAGTCTTATTATTCATTTTGGAAATCTTCCACATCACTTTAGCCACTTAGTTGTTTGCAAACCAGTTCTCTTTCTCTGTGGGCTCACTAGTTGTGTATAATAATTATTATGTAGTTTAAGATTTATTTGAAACTTTGTGAGTTGAATTTGAATTTAAAAAAATTTGTTTTAAATAAAAAATTGTGCCAAATTACCTGCCCGATGTTCGATGCAGTCCCACACGCTCGTGTTTGGATCTGACGCCTCCCAGACGACGAAAAGCTTCATCCCCTCCCTTGTAGTGTTCGGCCACAAATTTCGCCTTCTGCTTCAGCAGCGAAACGGTGAGCGCAAACGAGAGAACCATGATGGCCATCGGAATGTAGAAGGCTATCAGGGACCCAAACACCCAGAAGGCCTTGTTGTGAATCGCGCACTTGTTAGGCTCTGGCATTATGTTGGTCGAATCTTCGATGCCTGCACCGTCACCAGGATTTGTGTGGCGTCACCCAAAGTGTGTGTCGAGAGAAACAGCAGCGTTGGCATGGAACAAAGTGGAAAAAATTATAAGTTTAGTTTTCCTTCAATCATATAGAATATTCAAAATGAATTATTGAGTCAATGATAAATGATCAAAATAGGAGAATGAAAATAAAAATAATACAAATAATTATAATAATAATCCTGGACGAATGTTACTCCAAAACCTTAACAAGAAGGTTTGACCGGAGGAGTCAAGTTTTTCATTTTAGTTCAGTCCATAAATTCAATCGTTATTCATCGTATAAAAATATTAGTAAAATCATAAATAATGCAGAAATATAATTAATATTATACAATAATCAATTAATAATTATTATACAATATATATATTATGCAAATGTATGGATTGTTTAGTAAGAATATGTCCAATAAGAATCTATAGACACAAATTTAAAAGTACTTCCAAAATTCAAATTGAATCGTTATCCATCGTATTAAGAAAAAATAAGTTAATTAATAAACAATGTAGCACAGAAATCGATTTTTTTCTTGTAATCAACAATAATAAATAAATAAAATTATGTGTAATTAATTATATAATCTCTATATATAAAAATGAATGTCTGTCTGTATGTATGTATGTATGTATGTGTGTTCCCTATAGACTCCAAACCTACTTGACGGATCGGCATGAAAATTTGGGAATATGTTGTGTGAATATTGGGGATGGTTTCTGACCATAAATTTCAATAGGGGAGCTAATAATTATTATTAATTAAACCATTTTATAGACCTAACCTACTGAACTTGCCAGCCAAACAGCTTAAAGGAACAGCTGATATAAGTCAACAGTTTTTAATCATATGGCAGGCCCCTTAGTGGCGTTATTTACGCTGTCTTTGAACAGCAAAAGACTTTGCACTTTGCATGTAGGCTACCGTGCAGTTGGAGCCTTGCAATATGTAGGAAACATACGACTGGGTATGATGAAATGTAATTATGCCAGGTTGACGACATCTGTTAACCAATGCAGCTAGAAATTTGAAATGCAGCCTCAGCGGGAGGTGGCGAATAATAAAATAAAAAACCTAACTTCTACCCTTATAGTCATAGGAGGTTTAAATTTGAAATGTTTCTTCATTCAGAGGTGGTGATTAAGAAAACAACGAAGCCTCTATGATCAGCTGGAAGAGCCCTAGGACTAACTTCTTTCCTAATTTTAAATGTAACCTCAGCGGGAGGTGGCGAATAATAAAATCAAGGAGAATTTTTATGAGAATGCAGCAACGCGCGTTGGGCCAGCTAGTAATATAATAATAATAATAATAACAATAATGATAATAAAAATAATAATGATAATTTATTAGTGGGGAGACCGTAGTTCAACCTCGCCGTTTGAGCCATTTTATGGAGTACATGGTAGGCCTGAAATTTTAGATGGGTTTCGAACACCCGGATAAGTAATAATAAAGATTTTTATTATATTGTAAAGCTATGCTATTTATATAACATAAAGTCATTGAAGCACGGTCACCCATTCAAGCGCAGTGTTGAGCGCTCGTGACGGAACGTCACGATCGCATAAACACCACGTTTACCACGTGACCAATCACCATCCATGATAGCAGAATAGTAATATTAACTGTATAACATTTAAATAATTTAACAACTAGTGAACCGAAACTAGTGGACTCTATAACAACTAGTGGACCGAAATGTTTTTGAGACTTTCTAAAGAATTCTCGCTAAGATACGAGTACGTAATAATTACAGTTAAAAATTATTTATCTTTCTCTCTCTCAAACTCTCTCTCACACTCTCTCTCTTTCTCTCCTTCCACACTGCACCAGAATAAAAATTAAACTTGATCACGTACTCGTATCTTAGCGAGAATTCTTTAGAAAGTCTCAAAAACATTTCGGTCCACTAGTTGTTATAGAGTGTGTGTGTGTTCGCCTCTATTACCAAGTGTGTAGGTTTGTTGCAGGGGTGTTTCAGGGAGGGGAGGGGGTCTAAGTGGCACAAGGGGGGCAGGGCCCCCTTTGTGACAGGATTCGATAACAGTTTTCCTACTTCTTTCATTTGGAAAACGTGTTTTGCTCCTTCGGCAAACGTGTTTTGACGATTAACAGCGTTGTTTCGACGCGCGCCAATCGTTTGCTCAACAAACGCTACTACAACGCTTGAAAATCGCACACACAAACGTACACGCGCGCGTTGGAAACGTTTCTCTTGCAATTTAGGAGTTGAACGTGACCAGAAAAAGTGAAACAGAAAAGAGAGAGGTGTGATAAGAGACGGAAACAAGAGAAATGGAGAGGTTGATTGATATTTTCATTCATGTACGATAATAGTGTTTGAAAAGGTTATAGCTGACTGGAATAATCGAACAGATTTTTGGGAGTAGGTTAGAATATTTTATTCATAAAAATTCGCAAATTTTGCATGCTTGTGCTTGCAAAGATCTGCAAACATGAAAGATCATTGAAAATCATATCAGGTTATTGAATTGGATCAGATTATTGGATCAGATCAAGAAGCAATAATCTAAAATTAGACAGACATGTTCTAAAAATGTTTTGTTTGCTTAGATTTCTGCACATTGAAGAAGACTGAAGCTAATAATTTCAACAATTAGCAGAGTTAAATCTCTGGAAGGAATCAAATTGTTTATTGAAAATAACGACAACCAAAGCAACCAAAAAGACTGTACTTACACAAAAAATATAGTACGCAGGGAAATTCTGACACTAAGATAATTTTATTGTCAGTTAGTTTGATTTATAACAGTATAATGGTTTGTTTCATGCGTTAGTGTTTTTCTTTAGAGGCTTTTGCTCCTACAAGTCACTAGTATACTACAACTTCTTTGATTTCTCCCTGTCTTTCCAAAATATGCTTTTCAATTCAAAGTACTTTGGTAAAGCTCGTTTATTCATGTTACATAACGACTATCAACTCCGATTGATTTCCAATTTGGGTGAATCCCTATCCTTTGTTCTTCCTGACCTTGATTCAGGATCATGTAAGGGAGGAAACTATCATGGATAGCCAAATAATCCCTCAGGACATTCTGCAATCTCGAGAACACGTTGCAGATGCATAGCTATTGTCTTAAATGATCTTGGCGATTGTCATCACTAAATTCAGGGTATACTTCAATTATTATGTAATAGTAATGGGAAAACAATGGATAGAGTAGACATAGTAATCCAGAAGAGAATTTATTAATTATGAAGTAACTGTTCATCAATAGCCCACTTTTAGATTGAAAATTTTAGAATATTTTAGTTTATAAATTTAAGTTTATAAATTTTAGAATATTTAGTTCAATTTATTATAATTTTAGAATGAGATTAAAATGTGCATAGCATAAATTGTAATTGTAAAGTTTGTTCTCATTATCAGTTTCAAACTACTTTAGTGAAATCTATTCAAGTGATCTAATAAATAAATAATGTTAGTAGCCTAGGCTACAGTTTTATATAGACAGTGGGGCCATTGCTTCCTGCCGCCATACAATTGGTCCAATTCTATATTTGATGTATATCTGTATAGGTTTAATATTTGATATCTCTTATAAACACATGTTTTGTACATGACTGCATAGCTCCGGATACATAGTACGGGGGTGAACCTTTGCATTTCCGGTAGCATAGCCTAAATTCAAAAGGATATAAACATTATGTGTAAAGCTGGTTCGTTTCCTAGGTACACTCTGTGTAACTTGATGTTAAATGAGCTGGAAAATACGGCAGTCAATGGCTCTCTTGACCTGGCTTTGTCGCCAAATGATAAATGAATAATAATTAGTAGTTCTGTGAACAGTAGACCTCACGCCCAATAATAAGCGTGTTTCCAGAAAGGAACATACTCAATGATAAAAACTATCGCAAAATCAGACACAGCCATCAGATCTAACCCTTGATTTTGCATAGTCTACTTAATGTCTGTCATCTACAAGTATCGCATCCCCAAGGCTGAGTTTCTATTTTCCAAACAGCTGATTGTCAATGAAATTAGGTTTCACATATCTGATGAATAAATTTATAAAGCAATATTTATAAAATTGGTATAGTTATAATCTAATTAGCAATCACTTATTTTACTTAATTGGGATATTAGAAATTATTTGTTTCTCTCGATCAAATATTTTATTCTTAAGAGTGATAACTTAGTTTTCAAATATGAAGGCTAAATTTTTGAATATGAAGGCTTAATTTACAAATATAAATAAGATGGCCTGAGGGCCATCTTTAAATCTGATTCCAATTGCATACGGTATGATGGATAAGCTCATTTAAAAATCATATGTTACCTATAGAAGAAGGCCTAAGTGTCTTTCTATTTTTCCTTTTAAATATCCTTAATAAATGCAAGCAAATTTCGAAAATCCCTACACATACATCGCTACGCATTACTAAAAGGAACATACATGCCAAATTTCAAAGAAATTGGTTCACGCGTTCAGCCGTAAATGCGTTACAGACAGAATGTAAAACAATCGACTTGAAACAAAGACCTCTCTTCGTTTCGTCAATAATAGAATATCATATTATGGCTCATTCTGCTTTGACTGTGAAGAGGTGAAGAGATAGATCTGTCACAGTAGACAACACTTAATTTGGACATCGAATGTCAAATAACTTATGACATTTGGCCAAGTTGTCCATTCAGAAGCAAGGCGTCCAATGACCACACTGTCTATATAAAGTCACTGTATATGGGAAGTGATAGCCGTGAGCCTTAGCAGGTATCAATCAGATTAGATAAGCAACACTCTCCTGGGACATCTTTGTAAGGGTGACGATTGGATTGACCAACAAAAAAAAACTACTGTAAAATCACTTCCTGGTGGTTCAAAACCCTCCTAGAAATGTAGGTTCACCATGTTTCCAATAACATGGCTCAAGTGGCGAGATGGAACTACCTGTAAGGATCTCCCCACCAATAAAAGCCATACGCATTTAACTTTTACTGTATATTAAGGCTACATAAATTTATGAAAATGAACGAAAATCGATGTCCATACAAATCACAAGTCACACAAACAAGTAAGAAATTCACCTTAAAGTTTCCTACAGTTGTTTATGTTTGAATGTAATGGCCAATAAAGTAAACGCTTACATATTTTCACTCATCAAAAGTAGTAACTTTACAAGGCCACTTGAATCCAAGTAATATTCTCACACCATTAGATTTTTACTCATAATTCGAGTTTAACATGTATAATCTTCTGCACTCTGTTTCAAATACAATATGAAATTCTCTTTTTCAATAGTTCTTAAGTAACTGAACCTTGTTAAAAATTATTCACAATTATTTTCAAGCCTACAGGCAATTATTCCAAGTCTTATAGATGCTTTTTTAATGTTATATCAAATGTAAATTCCAATTACCGTATGCATAAAACCATCTAAATGCTTCATAAATCATTATTGATAGTAGGGAATCAACGTGTATAGTTAAATTAGTAACTGTAGATTATACTTTATAGTTAAATTATAACGTGCTCCATAGGATTTTCTGATCTCACTCAATTATTCAGTTCACCCTCTCTGAAGACATTATGGCTTTGCTAGATCTAAATCTGCTCAATTATCCATATACATTCACATTCATCCTCTCTATATATTTTAGTCTATTTATATGTATCCACATTCATCCTCTCTATATATTTTAGTCTGTCTATATATATCCATATTCATCCTCTCTATGTTCCATAGTCTGCTTCAACTAGAACGTCTGCGCTTATGTTTGCTAAGCCCTCTATAAAGTCGGGTTGGCCACAAGTTTCCGTTTTCGTACACCAGATAGCGTGATACTCTCTCTCTCTCTCACTCTATATATATATATATATATATATATATATATATATATAGTGTAACCTATATAAATATATAGTGTGCTTTATATAGACATATGTAGCGCACCATATATAGTTATAGAAGCAGCTTTGTGCTCTGCCACAGTGCAAACATATTTCCAATCCCCGAAGTATAATAATGTTTACGGGGGAGATATGTGGAGAAATACACTAACTTGGAGATTGATTGGCTTGCATTCGCTAATGGAAGTGAACTGGATCTATTAATAGTAGATTATTTTGATGGAGAAATCAATTAATTTTTGAGATATGAAACAATATAATTCAAGGTTCATTTTGGTGAATATTCAAAAGCCTTTCTTGGGCCACTTGTAGGGCCTGATCAAGCTCTTAACCTGGATAAATAAATAAATGAGTTCCATCCAACAATAAATTCGAACATTACAAAGAAATAAAGAAACAAATTGATTCTTGACACTACACAGATAATTCGAAATTGTTTATTGGTGACACCCGTTATATAAATATGTGTAGGTGTGCCACTGGATTAGACGAAAATAAAAGTTTTAATTTTTATTCAAATTACAAATAAAATATCTATTGCCTGGAAAATTCTATGTCCACTTAATAATGGTTATATAATTACAAATGAATACAGGTATAATAGATAATTTTTTGAATACTATCAACAAATACAGATTTAATTGTCTGTATGAGCTTAAAAAAGAATAAGAAATAAGAAGTTTCACTTTGTTTGATGCTCGACGAAACTGGGGCGAACAAATTTTGAAAAAGCTCCCATTCAGAGTTTATTTCACGAGAGAATTTTTTAAAATTATATAAAATTTTTGGTGCTGAGTTCTAAAGGTTACTGACATTAAATTAAAAATTTTCTTAGTTAAAAACGGAGGCTTTATTCTAAACTTTCTTTCAATAGACGTGGATATTTTATTGAAGTTGGTTTCTCTTTGATTCATTTGTTTCATTTTTTTCTCTGTTAAGCTTTCCAGTTTTATTAAGCATCTAAGTTAGCCATAATATTATTGACCTTCTAACTGTTACGCCTTTTCAGATGTACTGTGATATCTTTCATTCTGTATAGTTCACCTGACTGGCCAAAACGGGACATGACAGGCTGAATCCACACCTAACCGGCTTTGGGTAACCGATGTCGTTTACCCGGCATAATTGCATTGCATCAAAATTATGATTTCAAACATCGAGTGAGTGTAAAGCATTCCTTAATATGATACAATGATAGGCCTGGTAAACAACACCGGTTACCCTACTGCCGAATATGTGTGAAACTAACCTATTTGGACATAATGTTTTTGTAGATTACGTCTTGGAATCTACAGTTAAAAGGTATAAAAAAGTCAGATTAACAATTATACAATCTTATACACTAGTTACCATAATTACTATATCAATTAGCTGAGGTGAGGCTTAATTTTGTTGTGAAAGGAACTCTTGTACACTATAAAAAGCTTGATCAACTGAATATTTTTTCAGTTTTTTTCATATTTCTATATTTTGAAGATTCTTTAGAAACTGTTGTAGAGTTTCTTACTAATTTAACAAGGTTTTTGTTTGAATAAGCTACTATTGTGATTCACCAAGTGATAATCTCCTCTTGGAATGAAGACGTCGATGAATGCTCAATTGGACTTGGCCAATCCTTGCGGAACTTGGATGGGTCCTCAACATCATGTTTTGGTCCAGAGAGCGTACTACGCAAACGAGGAGTGTGGTTGGTTTGGTATTGTTTTCCTCAATGAGCTAAGTGTTGAGACATAGACACAGTTGAGTATCAAAAAAATTCTGAAGCTTGCAGTCCACTCCAACCTTTATACAGGGGCTGGCTGCACAGGTGAGTGTGTAAACTATCTAGCACACCTCTGAGCTACTTCCTGTGTCCAAGCCAAGCCTACATTCGGCAGAGACGTTTGGAAAGCAACAATTGATGTACAAATATGATAAAAGCAGGTGGAATTGAGAGCACCTTTCTTTTTGGTAATCGGCTGAAAATATCTTATTTAGGGCTTATCTCGAAGGAATTTTTTAAATACTTTTCATGCCCTTATCTAGAGCCTTAACAGAACGCCAGACTCTTAGAACAGAGCTCCAATGAAGTTTCAATACTTTATCTATTGCGCTGAATATTTTATCGAGTTATAATAGTTTACCTTAGCGTACATGTGCTATAAGAGAGAGAGAGAGAGAGAGAGAGAGAGAGAGAGAGAGAGAGAGAAAGAGAGAGAGAGAGAGAGAGAGAGTGAGTGAGAGAGAGAGAAGAGAGAGAATGAGAGAGAGAGAGGGAGAGAGAGAAAAAGAGAGAGAATGAGAGAGAGAGAGAGAGAGAGAGTTCTTTATTTAGGTCTGGGCGAGGCTGTATATAGCCCCATATCCAAACCCATTACAAACAGTTTACAAAGAAATTATACAATTGAGAGATATGAGATAACCTATAGAAATAGAAAGTTACATAGCAAATTAAAAAGTCAGTTACATCAATAAATAAACATCAATACATCAATAAAGTAAACGGAATACGTTTGCAAGGAAAGAAAAAAAAAACAATTCACACTACAAGTATATACCTTTCTAAGAGTTCTACAAGTTTCAATATAAAACTAATAAGATTTACGTAACATTAATTGAGATAGAAGTTGAAAAAAAAAAATATATATATAAAACAAACAAAAACACTTCGGTGCGCACTACATAAAATTATTGAAGTGCAGGTAAGACTGATAAACAGAGAAAAAAAAAATTCACATCTTGAAAATGATAAACCAATGACTGTAACGCCTCAAGAAATGACAGATAATAGCATAACAAAGAAAAGGAAGATAATCAAGTCACAAGAAAAAGAGAAGAAAAATAAAACGATTTTACTGAAGGTTTCCTTCCAAGAATAAGAGAGGGTGAGAGAGAGTGGGTGAGTGGGAAAGAACGAGGCATGCATTGTGAACAATAGAGGGACAACAAAATCTTGAACTCACTCAAAGTGAACCTTGAACTTTGCCGAAGTTAACCTTGAACTCAACCTGAGCCTCAAATTATCTTCTAGACGTGCAAACTCTCGAATTCAAAGAGCAGCACCAACTTTTTGGAATGATGTTGATCGTGAGTTATAATTTACTTAGTTGAAGGTGTGTTTTAGGAAGTGAGAGCGTATTAGTGAGGGAGAAAGAGAGAGTTAGGAATAAAAAGAAAGAAATTAGATGAAAAAAATATGGAAGGTATTGGAAGTATCACAATAGTGATTCGATCATAATTTTTTTCAAAGTATATTTTATTAGCGGTTATTGAAGTGCAGAGGTTTCAGACAATATTACTTTTTGAAGTTTATTTTATTAAATGTTATTTTTCTACAACGCTTTTCTACTTCAAATATTTTCCAGAGTATGGGGGCTTTAAGTTGGATTTTTTCAGTTTTGGCAATTGTTCTCGTCGAAGAGTAATTTTCAATTTCTGATGTAATTTTATAACTGAAAAACACCTCGGAGAAGAAAATTGAGTCCTGTTACACTTTGTGGATAAGAATGCGCTGCATCCAGTACTGCAATTAGAAGTTGTAAAGTACCGTTATAAATGCCAGTTTGTTCTTCAAAGGTACAGTCATATTTGAAAAAAATTCTGTAACTAATACTGGAGAGAAGCCAAGGATAACGCTACCTTATTTTGGCTCAGTATCTGATAAATTAGGAAAAGAATTTTTAAAAAATCGATTTTGATGTAGCTTTTCAAGCAAAACCTATTTGGGTGTAGTAAAGATAAATTGATATCTGGGATGAAAGTGGAGTTTATATTTATATACTCGAATTACGGTGACTATAATGCCTGTTATATGGGTCAGACAGGTAGAACTTTCAAACATTATACTTTATTTTTTATTTTACCTAATTATACCTTATTTATATTTGTTCATAAACAATCAAGATATAACCTATAATGAATGCTTATTTTCTTGCCAGTATCACTTTTCTATTCTCAAATCATTAAGAGTTTTAAAAACGTTTCAACAGTTTCTAGTCATATAAATCATATTTTTATATTTAAAAAATGTCAATTTCCCATTTGGTTCTATTTTATCTGATATTTATCTAATATTCTACGTAAAAGTCATTACATGTGGTGAATGGATAAAGATATTTCATTAAAATGTCGCATAGATATTTAAATTCATGTTGTTTACAATAAAAAAATAGTTTGATTCATTAAATCTCATTTTTTCAAATCGTAGCCAATTGTCATATTTCTATCAAATGCTAATTAGAGGATAAAAATTATGAAACATTAGAGATTGGAAACCCCAAAAGGAGAATCAAATTTTGCAGAACATCTCATTACTAATGGACACAAGTTCAAGGCTGAAGAAAAAGTTTAATTTCTGCATTTGATTGGCAAACTGAACATTTCAGAAGCTTTGGAGATAACAAGGTTGGTAAAAAACGATTCCAATACTAGTTTAAGTTTAAATGATCACATTTATTTCAACCAATTAAATACAACTAACTTGGCTTGATCATAATTCTGGTCTACTTTTTAAAAACAGTACTTCTTTTAATTTCTCGGTTGACCTTGACGGCATTCAATTTAGCTTTTTGTATTTTATTTAATTTTTTTCAATTGTTATTGTTTGTTACTTTTTGGTTCTTGATTTTGACACTCATTATTCCTTGTTGCTCCTCCCACCAGTGGGCGAGATTTGTTTGGGCCTTCGCCAATCGTAGACCTTCAATGAAGGTCAGTCTATGAGAGGCATTCTCACCCTCAGTCAATAGTATCAGTCTGTGTTTAGTACATATTAAGCTAATCTGAACTTAACTTTTAGTTTGGTTGAGATTGACAATGGTGTAACAACCAAAACTAGTTTCTCACGGTTTTCGATAAAAAAATGTGATTGTGATAACTTCACAATGAATTTCTTTCAAATGATTGAATTAGATGATTTAATTTTTCCTTACAGTGTTAAATGACATTTCAATACCTTGTTAACCTCCAATGAAGGAAAATTTGAAAGTATATAATATGTCACCAAAACCCCAGTGCATAGAGGTTTTAGTAAGCTTATAATACAGGCAAGTAGAGCAGTGATTGATGTATGCATATTTAAGATACTGATGGATTAAGAAACGGATTGAAAGATGAAGGAGAGTAAAGAAGGTGAGCAGAAAAAAGAAATGGAAATAAAAGAGCCCATAATAGAAATAATAAAAGAACGTGTAAGGACATCATGAGTAGGCCTGAACCTGAAGAACAGACACTGTATTTCACATGGAATAATATATATATATATATATATATATATATATAAAATATACATCATAGATATTATATATCCTTTGCGATAAATTCAATTCACTTTTTGCTCTCATCTGTAATAATTTATTGCTTTTGCCGATTCCTCTGTTATTTTTATTCTATAATCCTTATTTCTTCACCACTCCACCTTTCTTCACCGTCCTCAACATCACCTTCTTTCTTTAACAAGACTCTTTAATTTTTTTCATCTTCCTCTTCTTCTTCTTCTCTTTCCTCTTCGTCTTCTTCTTCTCCCCCTTCTTCATTATCTTTTTCCCGGAAGATAAACCAAACATTATTTATAGAATCATAACATTCTTGAGTTGAATAAAAGCACACCAGAAATAAAAATTATGCAAGATTCAATTCTAAATTCTGAGTTTCAAATATTCTTCCTCTCTTTCCTCTTCTTATCAATTTAAAAAAAATATTTTTCATAAATAGTACAGTTCAATTTATTGGATAAATTATATACTGACGTAACAAAGTGATATATATACTTGAACAACAGCATGAACTCGATTTTATGATTAAAGTTTGATTAATAATACAAAAAAGTTATTAAATTGAATAATTTAAAGAAAATATACTATAGCCTACTGACCTAACCTAGTGATATAGCTGGTACCAGAATGAAATTAATGTTATAATTCAATTTTAATTAGCCCGCGATCACTTAATCCCATGCTATAAGATATTTTCAGTTGTTCTTAAAGAAATTCATATTTTCGTTGCTTGTGACTGTACTCCTAGACTCATGCTTTCCTGGGTACTTAGACCACTCTTGACTCTAATCACTGTGATCCAGTGAGGTGGGTGAAGGCTACCAGGATTGAGGCAACTGTTAGATTGAATCTAACAGCGTGAGTGATCGCGTAAATAGACAGTAATGTTTATTCCCATAGTGCTAGATTCAATCTGACAGGGCGAGTGATCGCATAACTGTTTATACTTGGAGATACTTATCACTTTCCTAGAGCAACTTGTTCCTTGATTAATATTAATAAAGAAGTTAAGATCTCATTTAATATTTTCAGTTGAAATTTTCAATTAGAAAAACTGGAATTTTAAGGTCGATTTCATAAGTTAAATTTGATCTAATGGCACGATTTTCCGTACGCAATTGTTCCCTGTTTAATATATACAGAATAATACAACTCAATTTCATATATTCAATTTTATAAATGAACTAGCGGTTCATCCGTACGTTGCAACGGTATTTTAGTTATAATAGTGCTACCTGGCGAATTCCCAAGAGCCTACCACAAACCGCACCTTCCTAAAATGTTAATTTTTGTTTGGATAAATTGAAATTATAAATTTTTTTTCACTAAATAAATAATGGATGAAACATATAAGCTAAGCTTTGATTCACCAGTCATATGTTTCCTACATGCAATGCTCCGACTACACAAGTCTGCAGACAGCGTAAATAACGCCGCTAAGGGCCCACCATATGATTAAAAACTGTTGATTTCTATCAGCTGTTCCTTTAAGTTTTTTTATAGATAAAGACATTGTCAATAAAGTTTTCAATACTGTTAAATAACTTAAATCCCGATCGATGCTCTCGTTTTTCAGGAGAAGGCCGCGTAAAATGCCTTCGGGGCCGTGACAGACAGACATTGAAATAAGACTTGTTTCGGCTTCTTTAATGTATAAAACGTAAAAATAACCAAAAAATATATAATTCTGATAAATGTACAGACAGAACTCTAATTTTATTTATATAGATGAATGATATAGCCTACTGACCTAACAGGGTGATATAGCTTGACACCAGCATGGATAGCAGCCAGACGACGGTGACCTTGATACCCACGACCCGTTTAGTGGAGTAAGTGTGCCGCGTCTTCAGCGGATTTCTGATGCCGAAATAGCGTCCTAGACTGATGCAACACATGTGCATGATGGACGAGGAACACGCCAGCACGTCACACGTCACATAGACGTTGCACCACAGCTCTCCCAGGGGCCAGAAACCTAAAAAAATAATACAGAAATTACAAAAAATGATAGTTTTTGATTATTAGAAACAGTTTTTATAAAGACAAAAACAAATAATATGAATATTGACATAAAATAAGTGGATAAACACTGTTTGTCAATAGCTAGGAGTCAGAGAAATAACCTAAAAAATGAAAAAATGATCAAGGATATAAACAGAAAATTGCAAAATTTATTTAATTGCAAAGTGAGCCCTTTACCACAAATACAAAAACGGATGACTAAACTCTATTATAATTGGAAAATCTAATAATAAAATATGATATGATACTTTTTTCGGATGAACCTCACATAAGTCTGATACCTCTGCGTGGGTAACAAGTTGGTCGATGGTGATTGATGAGTTGGACCTACAGTTTTAGATAGATAGATAGATTGATTTTCATTGGCAATTGTCACAAGGCCCATTGTAACTAATGTAATTTACAATTAACTTGGATACTTAAGTCAGGTATCAGACTTATGTGAGGTTCATCCGAAAAAAGTATCATATCATATTATTTATTATTAGATTTTCCAATTATAATAGAGTTTAGTCATTCGTTTTTGTATTTGTGGTAAAGGGCTCAATATGCAACCGGTTCTATTCAATAGACTGAAGACATATCTTATTCCATGCACTCCATTACTGGAATTAAAAATATTTTAGCTGGTTGCATACATAGCCCCTTCAAGTAAAATTCTTCAATGCTACTTGATATTAATATCAATTGACCGAACGTAGTGAGGTATCAGTTTTAACTCGGCTGTTTGGAATTTCACCAGTCCGTCAGTCTGTCTGCATATCATCCACTTTACAGGAAAGGGTGTTAGGTTCATAGGTCAGGAATGACTTTTTGCTTGGAAATTAATGAGAAAGAATACTGAATATTTTAAGTAAATTCTCCAGGTTTTAAGTAGCTGGACTAGTGATTTTAATGTCGAAAACATAGTTAATCCAAGGTTTTTGAAGTTTTGTTGAGGTTGGAAGAAATTGAACAATTTAAAAGACGAAACTGATATTCATACATAATTTGAGCACCTAACTAGAACTTATCTATCTAATACAATATACGTCTACGTTGAAAACTTATATATATATTTCATGTTCCAATCAAAATTTCTTGATAAACTTCTTGAGAATATTTCAAAATTTCACAGTAGAAGTATCGAACTGATAGTTACTCATTAATAATTATATAAAGTACATTAATTACTTGAAATCAAGTGAACTACACAACCTGAGAATAACTGGAGTTTGATTCTCAATATTTCGAGAAGGGCGTTAGCAGACTCCAATATTATCGAGTGAACTACTGTTAAAAGAATGTTCTAGCTAATATTCTTATACTATTAATAAAATTTCTCCACATATTATAATAACATTGGTAGTTATCATGTAATTAATTTGAGGGTAGACCTATCTCCATCTTAATTTCATTTTTATCGAGTAGGAAATAGACTTCAGTGACTATAAAAGAACTATAAATTATCAGTAACTATAAATTTCCTCCTTCCTCCTCCACTCCTCCTTTTACTCCCTCGCCACCCCTTCCTCTCGCTTCTCCTCCTTCTCCTCCTTCTCCTCCTTCTCCTCCTTCTCCTCCTTCTCCTCCTTCTCCTTCTTCTCCTCTTTCTCCTCCTTCTCCTCCTTCTCCTCCTTCTCCTCCTTCTCCTCCTTCTCCTCCTTCTCCTCCTTCTCCTCCTTCTCCTCCTTCTCCTCCTTCTCTTCCTTCTCCTCCTTCTCCTCCTTCTCATCCTTCTCCTCCTTCTCCTCCTTCTCCTCCTTCTCCTCCTTCTCCTCCTTCTCCTCCTTTTACTCCTTCTTCTCCTTCTCCTCCTTCTCCTCCTTCTCCTTCTACTCCTTGTACTCCTCCTCCTCCTTCTTCTTCTCCTTCTCCTCCTTCTTCTCCTTCTCCTCCTTCTCCTCCTTCTCCTCCTCTTCTCCTTCTCCTCCTCTCCACCTAATCCCCCTTCTCCTCCACCACCTTTCTTCCTTCTCCTTCTTCTCCTTCTCCTGCTCCTCTTACTTCTCCTCTCTCTCCTCCTCCTGCTTGGGAAAAGTGAAAATTATTGTAGACAAGTGAAAGTAGATAAATTTTTTCTATTTAATAATTTTTTTTCTGTTTATTTAACTTCAATATAAATGAAAATATCACAGCTATTTAAAGTATTCATGCTACTTATGGAAATAATTTGAACTTATTAAGAGAATAAATTGAGTTGAATATCTCAGCATATTCCAATTATATCAAATACTTCACACCAATTTAACTCATATTAACATATTTATTACGATTTGATAACATGGAATTATTCAATTATTACAGTGGAAGAGGCTTTCCTTCAAAGCTCTTGTCTTAATTTTAATATAACGGTATACGTGGTAGGTATATTTAATACATATATAGGTCTGTAACATGAAGGTAAAGGTAATACACTACATAGGTATATAAATTTACTGAAACCCCAGTGAAATAACAGGAATGCTCTGATGTGCAAGTTAATAATTCCTCTCTTAGTCTTATGAAAGTTCAATGCAAGCATGTTCTTCATGCTCTTCACTTCTGGCTTCGTCTACCTGGAAAATTAACCTTCTTGCAGTCTATGAGAGCAGTATTATCATATTGATTGAGTTTTTATTTATCCAAGCGTGAAGTTCTTCAAAAACATTCTTCTACTCGCCCCATATCACTCTATCTCTCTGTTCACTCTCTCTTTATGGGTTGAGTGAGAGAGGTCGATATCTTCCAACTTCTCTTTTCAATGTAATTAATGTTGTCTTTTTTTATTATTAGGATGCTATGCAAAATTATGTTCTTTGTAGTTTCAATTTCTGGAAATGGATGGCAACCACAAAATAATATAATATAAACCATAAAACCATAGAATAATTTTGGGAAATGATAGCCGAGTGCCATAGCAGGTATCTGTTCAATCAGAGATAAGCTACGAAACACCTGGGCCATCTTTGTAAAGGTGACCGATTGGATTGGCCAGCAAAAAAGACTGTTCTCTGTTGTAAAATCACTTCCCGCTGGTTCAGAACCCACCTAAAAGTGTAGGTGTAACTCATCAATCACCATAATTCAATTTATTACCCACGCACAGGTCTCAGACTCATATGGGCTTCATCCTCTGAAAAAAAACGTACTAGGGGAAAAACGTACCACCCGACATAATGTACCACTTGGGTCGGTATTCACCTGGGGAAGTTATGGAAATAATATCAAGATAATTATTTTGGATGTGACAAAATCGTAGGCCTGCTTGATAAATTGGAAAGGTTTTCCCGGTACATATTTTAAATACTCGATGTTAATTATTCCTTATGATTAGTCGCTTTAGCCCCATAATTCATTTTCAGTAAACACACATAATATATTTATAACTGGCGGGCCGCTTAGCGCAGTTGGTTGGGGCGTCACAACTTCAGCTTGCTGTCGTTTCAGCGGTCGTGAGTTCGAATCCCGTTCCTCCGCCTGGCATCTATGTGTTATCATTCATCTCATTACCCACGCACAAGTCTCGGACTCATGTCGGCATCATCAGCTTTAAAAAAACTGATTCCCATCACACCTTATACAGGTTGACAAAGAAGTGAATATATCTGTAATCACTTTGGCCTACAATCACTTTAAAACCTTTAACCGTAGCTGATTTGAAACAACTTAAACACGCCGAAGTTATTATTAGCATAGCATGGATAAAGTAATAAAAAATGAGTATTTTAAATATGTACAGGGAAAACGTATCTCTTTCTATCAAGTGGTACGTTTTGTAGCATTGAATTTTGTGTCAGACCCTTCCCAGGTAAATACCGACCCAAGTTTTAGGTTTAGCCGGTGGTCCGGAACCCACCTAAAACTGTAGGTCCAACTCATTAATCACCATACGTCTGTGAAGTTGGCCCACCTAAAATGGCCCCCCCAAATGAAATTGTTATAAATCGTTAGTTTAGCGTTAGTTTAGGTTTGTTTTGATAAATTTGACGTTTGTTTAGGTTTCTGAGTACTAGATCCGGCAGTTACTATTTGGGCGGGCCAGCTTCACACTAGCCCGCATGTTCGGCTGGAATTTGTTAAAAATGGTACAGATCGTTAGTTTAGCGTTAGTTTAGGTTTGTTTTGATAAATAGCGTTGTTTAGGTTTCTATAGGCCCGCATGTTCGGCTGGAATTCGTTGAAAATGGTATAGATCGTTAGTTTAGCGTTAGTTTAGGTTTGTTTTGATAAATTTGACGTTAGTTTAGGTTTGTTTTGACAAATTTGACGTTTGTTTAGGTTTCTATATACTAGATCCGGCAGTTACTATTTGGGCGGGCCAGCTTCACACTAGCCCGCATGTTCGGCTGGAATTCGTTGAAAATGGTATAGATCGTTAGTTTAGCGTTAGTTTAGGTTTGTTTTGATAAATTTGACGTTTGTTTAGGTTTCTGAGTACTATAGATCCGGCAGTTACTTTTTGGGCGGGCCAGCTTCACACTAGCCCGCATGTTCGGCTGGAATTTGTTAAAAATGGCACAGATCGTTAGTTTAGCGTTAGTTTAGGTTTGTTTTGACAAATTTGACGTTTGTTTAGGTTTCTATACACTAGATCCGGCAGTTACTATTTGGGCGGGCCAGCTTCACACTAGCCCGCATGTTCGGCTGGAATTTGTTAAAAATGGCACAGATCGCTAGTTTAGCGTTAGTTTAGGTTTGTTTTGACAAATTTGACGTTTGTTTAGGTTTCTATACACTAGATCCGGCAGTTACTATTTGGGCGGGCCAGCTTCACACTAGCCCGCATGTTCGGCTGGATTTTGTTAAAAATGGTACAGATCGTCAGTTTAGCGTTAGTTTAGGTTTGTTTCTACAAATTTGACGTTTGTTTAGGTTTCTGAGTACTATAGATCCGGCAGTTACTTTTTGGGCGGGCCAGCTTCACACTCGCCCACATGTTCGGCTGGAATTTCTTAAAAATGGCACAGATCGTTAGTTTAGCGTTAGTTTAGGTTTGTTTTGACAAATTTGACGTTTGTTTAGGTTTCTATACACTAGATCCGGCAGTTACTATTTGGGCGGGCCAGCTTCACACTAGCCCGCATGTACGGCTGGAATTTTTTAAAAATGGCACAGATCGTTAGTTTAGCGTTAGTTTAGGTTTGTTTTGACAAATTTGACGTTTGTTTAGGTTTCTGAGTACTATAGATCCGGCAGTTACTTTTTGGGCGGGCCAGCTTCACACTCGCCCGCATGTTCGGCTGGAATTTCTTAAAAATGGCACAGATCGTTAGTTTAGCGTTAGTTTAGGTTTGTTTTGACAAATTTGACGTTTGTTTAGGTTTCTATACACTAGATCCGGCAGTTACTATTTGGGCGGGCCAGCTTCACACTAGCCCGCATGTACGGCTGGAATTTTTTAAAAATGGCACAGATCGTTAGTTTAGCGTTAGTTTAGGTTTGTTTTGACAAATTTGACGTTTGTTTAGGTTTCTATACACTAGATCCGGCAGTTACTATTTGGGCGGGCCAGCTTCACACTAGCCCGCATGTTCAGCTGGAATTTGTTAAAAATGGTACAGATCGTAAGTTTAGCGTTAGTTTAGGTTTGTTTTGACAAATTTGACGTTTGTTTAGGTTTCTATACACTAGATCCGGCAGTTACTATTTGGGCGGGCCAGCTTCACACTAGCCCGCATGTTCGGCTGGAATTTGTTAAAAATGGTACAGATCGTAAGTTTAGTGTTAGTTTAGGTTTGTTTTGACAAATTTGACGTTTGTTCAGGTTTCTGAGTACTATAGATCCGGCAGTTACTTTTTGGGCGGGCCAGCTTCACACTAGCCCGCATGTTCGGCTGGAATTTCTTAAAAATGGCACAGATCGTTAGTTTAGCGTTAGTTTAGGTTTGTTTTGACAAATTTGACGTTTGTTTAGGTTTCTATACACTAGATCCGGCAGTTACTATTTGGGCGGGCCAGCTTCACACTTGCCCGCATGTTCGGCTGGAATTTCTTAAAAATGGCACAGATCGTTAGTTTAGCGTTAGTTTAGGTTTGTTTTGACAAATTTGACGTTTGTTTAGGTTTCTATACACTAGATCCGGCAGTTACTATTTGGGCGGGCCAGCTTCACACTAGCCCGCATGTTCGGCTGGAATTTGTTAAAAATGGCACAGATCGCTAGTTTAGCGTTAGTTTAGGTTTGTTTTGACAAATTTGACGTTGTTTAGGTTTCTATACACTAGATCCGGCAGTTACTATTTGGGCGGGCCAGCTTCACACTAGCCCGCATGTTCGGCTGGATTTTGTTAAAAATGGTACAGATCGTTAGTTTAGCGTTAGTTTAGGTTTGTTTCTACAAATTTGACGTTTGTTTAGGTTTCTGAGTACTATAGATCCGGCAGTTACTTTTTGGGCGGGCCAGCTTCACACTCGCCCGCATGTTCGGCTGGAATTTCTTAAAAATGGCACAGATCGTTAGTTTAGCGTTAGTTTAGGTTTGTTTTGACAAATTTGACGTTTGTTTAGGTTTCTATACACTAGATCCGGCAGTTACTATTTGGGCGGGCCAGCTTCACACTAGCCCGCATGTACGGCTGGAATTTTTTAAAAATGGCACAGATCGTTAGTTTAGCGTTAGTTTAGGTTTGTTTTGACAAATTTGACGTTTGTTTAGGTTTCTATACACTAGATCCGGCAGTTACTATTTGGGCGGGCCAGCTTCACACTAGCCCGCATGTTCGGCTGGAATTTGTTAAAAATGGTACAGATCGTAAGTTTAGCGTTAGTTTAGGTTTGTTTTGACAAATTTGACGTTTGTTCAGGTTTCTGAGTACTATAGATCCGGCAGTTACTTTTTGGGCGGGCCAGCTTCACACTAGCCCGCATGTTCGGCTGGAATTTCTTAAAAATGGCACAGATCGTTAGTTTAGCGTTAGTTTAGGTTTGTTTTGACAAATTTGACGTTTGTTTAGGTTTCTATACACTAGATCCGGCAGTTACTATTTGGGCGGGCCAGCTTCACACTAGCCCGCATGTTCGGCTGGAATTTGTTAAAAATGGTACAGATCGTAAGTTTAGCGTTAGTTTAGGTTTGTTTTGACAAATTTGACGTTTGTTCAGGTTTCTGAGTACTATAGATCCGGCAGTTACTTTTTGGGCGGGCCAGCTTCACACTCGCCCGCATGTCCGGCTGGAATTTCTTAAAAATGGCACAGATCGTTAGTTTAGCGTTAGTTTAGGTTTGTTTTGACAAATTTGACGTTTGTTTAGGTTTCTATACACTAGATCCGGCAGTTACTATTTGGGCGGGCCAGCTTCACACTAGCCCGCATGTTCGGCTGGAATTTCTTAAAAATGGCACAGATCGTTAGTTTAGCGTTAGTTTAGGTTTGTTTTGACAAATTTGACGTTTGTTTAGGTTTCTATACACTAGATCCGGCAGTTACTATTTGGGCGGGCCAGCTTCACACTAGCCCGCATGTTCGGCTGGAATTTGTTAAAAATGGCACAGATCGCTAGTTTAGCGTTAGTTTAGGTTTGTTTTGACAAATTTGACGTTTGTTTAGGTTTCTATACACTAGATCCGGCAGTTACTATTTGGGCGGGCCAGCTTCACACTAGCCCGCATGTTCGGCTGGATTTTGTTAAAAATGGTACAGATCGTTAGTTTAGCGTTAGTTTAGGTTTGTTTCTACAAATTTGACGTTTGTTTAGGTTTCTGAGTACTATAGATCCGGCAGTTACTTTTTGGGCGGGCCAGCTTCACACTAGCCCGCATGTTCGGCTGGAATTTGTTAAAAATAGCACAGATCGTTAGTTTAGCGTTAGTTTAGGTTTGTTTTGACAATTTTGACGTTTGTTTAGGTTTCTATACACTAGATCCGGCAGTTACTATTTGGTCGGGCCAGTTTCACACTAGCCCGCATGTTCGGCTGGAATTTGTTAAAAATGGTACAGATCGTTAGTTTAGCGTTAGTTTAGGTTTGTTTTGACAAATTTGACGTTTGTTTAGGTTTCTATACACTAGATCCGGCAGTTACTATTTGGGCGGGCCAGCTTCACACTAGCCCGCATGTTCGGCTGGAATTTCTTAAAAATGGCACAGATCGTTAGTTTAGCGTTAGTTTAGGTTTGTTTTGACAAATTTGACGTTTGTTTAGGTTTCTATACACTAGATCCGGCAGTTACTATTTGGGTGGGCCAGCTTCACACTAGCCCGCATGTTCGGCTGGAATTTGTTAAAAATGGCACAGATCGCTAGTTTAGCGTTAGTTTAGGTTTGTTTTGACAAATTTGACGTTTGTTTAGGTTTCTATACACTAGATCCGGCAGTTACTATTTGGGCGGGCCAGCTTCACACTAGCCCGCATGTTCAGCTGGATTTTGTTAAAAATGGTACAGATCGTTAGTTTAGCGTTAGTTTAGGTTTGTTTCTACAAATTTGACGTTTGTTTAGGTTTCTGAGTACTATAGATCCGGCAGTTACTTTTTGGGCGGGCCAGCTTCACACTCGCCCGCATGTTCGGCTGGAATTTCTTAAAAATGGCACAGATCGTTAGTTTAGCGTTAGTTTAGGTTTGTTTTGACAAATTTGACGTTTGTTTAGGTTTCTATACACTAGATCCGGCAGTTACTATTTGGGCGGGCCAGCTTCACACTAGCCCGCATGTACGGCTGGAATTTTTTAAAAATGGCACAGATCGTTAGTTTAGCGTTAGTTTAGGTTTGTTTTGACAAATTTGACGTTTGTTTAGGTTTCTATACACTAGATCCGGCAGTTACTATTTGGGCGGGCCAGCTTCACACTAGCCCGCATGTTCGGCTGGAATTTGTTAAAAATGGTACAGATCGTAAGTTTAGCGTTAGTTTAGGTTTGTTTTGACAAATTTGACGTTTGTTCAGGTTTCTGAGTACTATAGATCCGGCAGTTACTTTTTGGGCGGGCCAGCTTCACACTAGCCCGCATGTTCGGCTGGAATTTCTTAAAAATGGCACAGATCGTTAGTTTAGCGTTAGTTTAGGTTTGTTTTGACAAATTTGACGTTTGTTTAGGTTTCTATACACTAGATCCGGCAGTTACTATTTGGGCGGGCCAGCTTCACACTAGCCCGCATGTTCGGCTGGAATTTGTTAAAAATGGTACAGATCGTAAGTTTAGCGTTAGTTTAGGTTTGTTTTGACAAATTTGACGTTTGTTCAGGTTTCTGAGTACTATAGATCCGGCAGTTACTTTTTGGGCGGGCCAGCTTCACACTCGCCCGCATGTTCGGCTGGAATTTCTTAAAAATGGCACAGATCGTTAGTTTAGCGTTAGTTTAGGTTTGTTTTGACAAATTTGACGTTTGTTTAGGTTTCTATACACTAGATCCGGCAGTTACTATTTGGGCGGGCCAGCTTCACACTAGCCCGCATGTTCGGCTGGAATTTCTTAAAAATGGCACAGATCGTTAGTTTAGCGTTAGTTTAGGTTTGTTTTGACAAATTTGACGTTTGTTTAGGTTTCTATACACTAGATCCGGCAGTTACTATTTGGGCGGGCCAGCTTCACACTAGCCCGCATGTTCGGCTGGAATTTGTTAAAAATGGCACAGATCGCTAGTTTAGCGTTAGTTTAGGTTTGTTTTGACAAATTTGACGTTTGTTTAGGTTTCTATACACTAGATCCGGCAGTTACTATTTGGGCGGGCCAGCTTCACACTAGCCCGCATGTTCGGCTGGATTTTGTTAAAAATGGTACAGATCGTTAGTTTAGCGTTAGTTTAGGTTTGTTTCTACAAATTTGACGTTTGTTTAGGTTTCTGAGTACTATAGATCCGGCAGTTACTTTTTGGGCGGGCCAGCTTCACACTAGCCCGCATGTTCGGCTGGAATTTGTTAAAAATAGCACAGATCGTTAGTTTAGCGTTAGTTTAGGTTTGTTTTGACAATTTTGACGTTTGTTTAGGTTTCTATACACTAGATCCGGCAGTTACTATTTGGGCGGGCCAGTTTCACACTAGCCCGCATGTTCGGCTGGAATTTGTTAAAAATGGTACAGATCGTTAGTTTAGCGTTAGTTTAGGTTTGTTTTGACAAATTTGACGTTTGTTTAGGTTTCTATACACTAGATCCGGCAGTTACTATTTGGGCGGGCCAGCTTCACACTAGCCCGCATGTTCGGCTGGAATTTGTTAAAAATGGTACAGATCGTTAGTTTAGCGTTAGTTTAGGTTTGTTTTTACAAATTTGACGTTTGTTTAGGTTTCTGAGTACTATAGATCCGGCAGTTACTTTTTGGGCGGGCCAGCTTCACACTAGCCCGCATGTTCGGCTGGAATTTGTTAAAAATGGCACAGATCGTTAGTTTAGCGTTAGTTTAGGTTTGTTTTGACAAATTTGACGTTTGTTTAGGTTTCTATACACTAGATCCGGCAGTTACTATTTGGGCGGGCCAGTTTCACACTAGCCCGCATGTTTGGCTGGAATTTGTTAAAAATGGTACAGATCGTTAGTTTAGCGTTAGTTTAGGTTTGTTTGACAAATTTGACGTTTGTTTAGGTTTCTATATACTAGATCCGGCAGTTACTATTTGGGCAGGCCAGCTTCACACTAGCCCGCATGTTCGGCTGGAATTCGTTGAAAATGGTATAGATCGTTAGTTTAGCGTTAGTTTAGGTTTGTTTTGACAAATTTGACGTTTGTTTAGGTTTCTGAGTACTATAGATCCGGCAGTTACTTTTTGGGCGGGCCAGCTTCACACTTGCCCGCATGTTCGGCTGGAATTTGTTAAAAATGGTACAGATCTTCAGTTTAGCGTTAGTTTAGGTTTGTTTTGACAAATTTGACATTTGTTTAGGTTTCTATATACTAGATCCGGCAGTTACTATTTGGGCGGGCCAGCTTCACACTAGCCCGCATGTTCGGCTGGAATTTGTTAAAAATGGTACAGATCGTTAGTTTAGCGTTAGTTTAGGTTTGTTTTGACAAACTTGACATTTGTTTAGGTTTCTGAGTACTATAGATCAGGCAGTTACCTTTTGGGTGGGCCAGCTTCACACTAGCCCGCATGTTCGGCTGGAATTCGTTGAAAATGGTATAGATCGTTAGTTTAGCGTTAGTTTAGGTTTGTTTTTACAAATTTGGCGTTTGTTTAGGTTTCTGAGTACTATAGATCCGGCAGTTATTACTATTTGGGCAGGCCAATTTCACATTTGCTTGCAAGATCGGCTGGAATGTTTTTGAAATGTTTTTAGGTTTGTTTTGACAAATTTGACGTTTGTTTAGGTTTCTATACACTAGATCCGGCAGTTACTATTTGGGCGGGCCAGCTTCACACTAGCCCGCATGTTCGGCTGGAATTTGTTAAAAATGGCACAGATCGCTAGTTTAGCGTTAGTTTAGGTTTGTTTTGACAAATTTGACGTTTGTTTAGGTTTCTATACACTAGATCCGGCAGTTACTATTTGGGCGGGCCAGCTTCACACTAGCCCGCATGTTCGGCTGGAATTTGTTAAAAATGGTACAGATCGTTAGTTTAGCGTTAGTTTAGGTTTGTTTTTACAAATTTGACGTTTGTTTAGGTTTCTGAGTACTATAGATCCGGCAGTTACTTTTTGGGCGGGCCAGCTTCACACTAGCCCGCATGTTCGGCTGGAATTTGTTAAAAATGGCACAGATCGTTAGTTTAGCGTTAGTTTAGGTTTGTTTTGACAAATTTGACGTTTGTTTAGGTTTCTATACACTAGATCCGGCAGTTACTATTTGGGCGGGCCAGTTTCACACTAGCCCGCATGTTTGGCTGGAATTTGTTAAAAATGGTACAGATCGTTAGTTTAGCGTTAGTTTAGGTTTGTTTGACAAATTTGACGTTTGTTTAGGTTTCTATATACTAGATCCGGCAGTTACTATTTGGGCAGGCCAGCTTCACACTAGCCCGCATGTTCGGCTGGAATTCGTTGAAAATGGTATAGATCGTTAGTTTAGCGTTAGTTTAGGTTTGTTTTGACAAATTTGACGTTTGTTTAGGTTTCTGAGTACTATAGATCCGGCAGTTACTTTTTGGGCGGGCCAGCTTCACACTTGCCCGCATGTTCGGCTGGAATTTGTTAAAAATGGTACAGATCTTCAGTTTAGCGTTAGTTTAGGTTTGTTTTGACAAATTTGACATTTGTTTAGGTTTCTATATACTAGATCCGGCAGTTACTATTTGGGCGGGCCAGCTTCACACTAGCCCGCATGTTCGGCTGGAATTTGTTAAAAATGGTACAGATCGTTAGTTTAGCGTTAGTTTAGGTTTGTTTTGACAAACTTGACATTTGTTTAGGTTTCTGAGTACTATAGATCAGGCAGTTACCTTTTGGGTGGGCCAGCTTCACACTAGCCCGCATGTTCGGCTGGAATTCGTTGAAAATGGTATAGATCGTTAGTTTAGCGTTAGTTTAGGTTTGTTTTTACAAATTTGGCGTTTGTTTAGGTTTCTGAGTACTATAGATCCGGCAGTTATTACTATTTGGGCAGGCCAATTTCACATTTGCTTGCAAGATCGGCTGGAATGTTTTTGAAATGTTTTTAGGTTTGTTTTGACAAATTTGACGTTTGTTTAGGTTTCTATACACTAGATCCGGCAGTTACTATTTGGGCGGGCCAGCTTCACACTAGCCCGCATGTTCGGCTGGAATTTGTTAAAAATGGCACAGATCGCTAGTTTAGCGTTAGTTTAGGTTTGTTTTGACAAATTTGACGTTTGTTTAGGTTTCTATACACTAGATCCGGCAGTTACTATTTGGGCGGGCCAGCTTCACACTAGCCCGCATGTTCGGCTGGATTTTGTTAAAAATGGTACAGATCGTTAGTTTAGCGTTAGTTTAGGTTTGTTTCTACAAATTTGACGTTTGTTTAGGTTTCTGAGTACTATAGATCCGGCAGTTACTTTTTGGGCGGGCCAGCTTCACACTAGCCCGCATGTTCGGCTGGAATTTGTTAAAAATAGCACAGATCGTTAGTTTAGCGTTAGTTTAGGTTTGTTTTGACAATTTTGACGTTTGTTTAGGTTTCTATACACTAGATCCGGCAGTTACTATTTGGGCGGGCCAGTTTCACACTAGCCCGCATGTTCGGCTGGAATTTGTTAAAAATGGTACAGATCGTTAGTTTAGCGTTAGTTTAGGTTTGTTTTGACAAATTTGACGTTTGTTTAGGTTTCTATACACTAGATCCGGCAGTTACTATTTGGGCGGGCCAGCTTCACACTAGCCCGCATGTTCGGCTGGAATTTCTTAAAAATGGCACAGATCGTTAGTTTAGCGTTAGTTTAGGTTTGTTTTGACAAATTTGACGTTTGTTTAGGTTTCTATACACTAGATCCGGCAGTTACTATTTGGGCGGGCCAGCTTCACACTAGCCCGCATGTTCGGCTGGAATTTGTTAAAAATGGCACAGATCGCTAGTTTAGCGTTAGTTTAGGTTTGTTTTGACAAATTTGACGTTTGTTTAGGTTTCTATACACTAGATCCGGCAGTTACTATTTGGGCGGGCCAGCTTCACACTAGCCCGCATGTTCGGCTGGATTTTGTTAAAAATGGTACAGATCGTTAGTTTAGCGTTAGTTTAGGTTTGTTTCTACAAATTTGACGTTTGTTTAGGTTTCTGAGTACTATAGATCCGGCAGTTACTTTTTGGGCGGGCCAGCTTCACACTCGCCCGCATGTTCGGCTGGAATTTCTTAAAAATGGCACAGATCGTTAGTTTAGCGGTTGTTTAGGTTTGTTTTGACAAATTTGACGTTTGTTTAGGTTTCTATACACTAGATCCGGCAGTTACTATTTGGGCGGGCCAGCTTCACACTAGCCCGCATGTACGGCTGGAATTTTTTAAAAATGGCACAGATCGTTAGTTTAGCGTTAGTTTAGGTTTGTTTTGACAAATTTGACGTTTGTTTAGGTTTCTATACACTAGATCCGGCAGTTACTATTTGGGCGGGCCAGCTTCACACTAGCCCGCATGTTCGGCTGGAATTTGTTAAAAATGGTACAGATCGTAAGTTTAGCGTTAGTTTAGGTTTGTTTTGACAAATTTGACGTTTGTTCAGGTTTCTGAGTACTATAGATCCAGCAGTTACTTTTTGGGCGGGCCAGCTTCACACTAGCCCGCATGTTCGGCTGGAATTTCTTAAAAATGGCACAGATCGTTAGTTTAGCGTTAGTTTAGGTTTGTTTTGACAAATTTGACGTTTGTTTAGGTTTCTATACACTAGATCCGGCAGTTACTATTTGGGCGGGCCAGCTTCACACTAGCCCGCATGTTCGGCTGGAATTTGTTAAAAATGGTACAGATCGTAAGTTTAGCGTTAGTTTAGGTTTGTTTTGACAAATTTGACGTTTGTTCAGGTTTCTGAGTACTATAGATCCGGCAGTTACTTTTTGGGCGGGCCAGCTTCACACTCGCCCGCATGTTCGGCTGGAATTTCTTAAAAATGGCACAGATCGTTAGTTTAGCGTTAGTTTAGGTTTGTTTTGACAAATTTGACGTTTGTTTAGGTTTCTATACACTAGATCCGGCAGTTACTATTTGGGCGGGCCAGCTTCACACTAGCCCGCATGTTCGGCTGGAATTTCTTAAAAATGGCACAGATCGTTAGTTTAGCGTTAGTTTAGGTTTGTTTTGACAAATTTGACGTTTGTTTAGGTTTCTATACACTAGATCCGACAGTTACTATTTGGGCGGGCCAGCTTCACACTAGCCCGCATGTTCGGCTGGAATTTGTTAAAAATGGCACAGATCGCTAGTTTAGCGTTAGTTTAGGTTTGTTTTGACAAATTTGACGTTTGTTTAGGTTTCTATACACTAGATCCGGCAGTTACTATTTGGGCGGGCCAGCTTCACACTAGCCCGCATGTTCGGCTGGATTTTGTTAAAAATGGTACAGATCGTTAGTTTAGCGTTAGTTTAGGTTTGTTTCTACAAATTTGACGTTTGTTTAGGTTTCTGAGTACTATAGATCCGGCAGTTACTTTTTGGGCGGGCCAGCTTCACACTAGCCCGCATGTTCGGCTGGAATTTGTTAAAAATAGCACAGATCGTTAGTTTAGCGTTAGTTTAGGTTTGTTTTGACAATTTTGACGTTTGTTTAGGTTTCTATACACTAGATCCGGCAGTTACTATTTGGGCGGGCCAGTTTCACACTAGCCCGCATGTTCGGCTGGAATTTGTTAAAAATGGTACAGATCGTTAGTTTAGCGTTAGTTTAGGTTTGTTTTGACAAATTTGACGTTTGTTTAGGTTTCTATACACTAGATCCGGCAGTTACTATTTGGGCGGGCCAGCTTCACACTAGCCCGCATGTTCGGCTGGAATTTGTTAAAAATGGTACAGATCGTTAGTTTAGCGTTAGTTTAGGTTTGTTTTTACAAATTTGACGTTTGTTTAGGTTTCTGAGTACTATAGATCCGGCAGTTACTTTTTGGGCGGGCCAGCTTCACACTAGCCCGCATGTTCGGCTGGAATTTGTTAAAAATGGCACAGATCGTTAGTTTAGCGTTAGTTTAGGTTTGTTTTGACAAATTTGATGTTTGTTTAGGTTTCTATACACTAGATCCGGCAGTTACTATTTGGGCGGGCCAGTTTCACACTAGCCCGCATGTTTGGCTGGAATTTGTTAAAAATGGTACAGATCGTTAGTTTAGCGTTAGTTTAGGTTTGTTTTGACAAATTTGACGTTTGTTTAGGTTTCTATATACTAGATCCGGCAGTTACTATTTGGGCAGGCCAGCTTCACACTAGCCCGCATGTTCGGCTGGAATTCGTTGAAAATGGTATAGATCGTTAGTTTAGCGTTAGTTTAGGTTTGTTTTGACAAATTTGACGTTTGTTTAGGTTTCTGAGTACTATAGATCCGGCAGTTACTTTTTGGGCGGGCCAGCTTCACACTTGCCCGCATGTTCGGCTGGAATTTGTTAAAAATGGTACAGATCTTCAGTTTAGCGTTAGTTTAGGTTTGTTTTGACAAATTTGACATTTGTTTAGGTTTCTATATACTAGATCCGGCAGTTACTATTTGGGCGGGCCAGCTTCACACTAGCCCGCATGTTCGGCTGGAATTTGTTAAAAATGGTACAGATCGTTAGTTTAGCGTTAGTTTAGGTTTGTTTTGACAAACTTGACATTTGTTTAGGTTTCTGAGTACTATAGATCAGGCAGTTACCTTTTGGGTGGGCCAGCTTCACACTAGCCCGCATGTTCGGCTGGAATTCGTTGAAAATGGTATAGATCGTTAGTTTAGCGTTAGTTTAGGTTTGTTTTTACAAATTTGGCGTTTGTTTAGGTTTCTGAGTACTATAGATCCGGCAGTTATTACTATTTGGGCAGGCCAATTTCACATTTGCTTGCAAGATCGGCTGGAATGTTTTTGAAATGGTATAGATTGTTACTTTAGGTTTGTTTTGATAAATTTCGCGTTCGTTTAGGTTTACTAGTAGTAGTTTCGGGCATCATCATATCAGAGCAGGCCAGCTTCACACCTTCTACATTTTGAGAATTGATTAGCCCTTTATACAATTCTAGAATAGATCGTTAGTTCAGCTTTTGTTTCGGTTTGTATTGGCAAATTCGGCGTTTGTTTTGGTTGTCAAGTCGTAGTTTCGTGCATCACTATATCGGAGCAGGCCAGCTTCACACTTGCCAGGTTTTAAAGTACTATTTGACCAGCGTAAGAATGCATTTAGCGCACTGGAGCAATATCAGGCTCGACTGACTTCATTGTGGATTCCCACAAACATCAGTCATCAAGCACATGCGTCATCTTTTGTCTTACAATACAAGAAACTCAACGAAAGCTCGCATATATTTTTTTCACACTGGCTAGCATGCAATGTGATCTGTGCATAAAGCGCTCCAGTAAAATTGAACTTACATTTTATTTTATAAATCGAAAACCCATTATCCAATTCAGTGATTCTTTCACAGAAAAAAATTCAGGATGTTATTATTCTTTCATACGTTTCATGTGTGTGGTTTACTCCTACCATGAAAAAGTTTGTCGATTACGGACTTTTTCATGTTATGCCATTAAAATTCACAGACTTGATGCAAGAAATGACCCATTATTAAAAAAAAACAAGTTTTTCGTGGAAATATCTATAACATCTGTTTGAAGAAGCATCAAAGAACATTCATTGCGGAAATCATCGAATTCTGTTGAATAGTTATTGAACAAATGAGCTGTAAACAAAAAATTACGAGTTTTCTGTGAAAATCATATTATTGACTGTAACTTTATTGAAATGATTTCCACCAAAGTTAATACAATTCAAATACTTATATATACAAAGTAAATTTCATAATTATTCAACAATACACATTCATCAAATATAGAAAAACTATAAAGATTAAGGTTATTAAATTTTATAATAATATGAAATTACAATGACAATTTGCGCGCATTATTTCAACAAAAATCTTATTTATCTTTAAAATGCGTTAATTTATGAATAGTTGTTACTGGACTAATGATACTCCTAACCTTCTTATTATCCATAATTCAGTATTTCAGAAATAATTGGAAACATTTTTTATTTTATGACTGATGTTTGTGGGATTGTACGATAAAGCCTGTCTGGCTGCTTACTGCTCAACTTCGCCGGGGGCATTCTTTCGCTGGTCAATCAGTAGTAGTTTCGGGCATCACTATATCGTAGCAGGCCAGTTTCACACTTGCTATACATGGAGAATTAAATAACCCTTACAATCAACTTTAGAATAGATTGAATATTACTCATCTTTAAAAAAAATAAAAGAGCTAGAGGTTGAAAAATATTGAGTATAAAAGCAAACTTCTTTTCATTAGATATTTCTTAAGTTCCGTGTTGCATTTATAATGTTACATTTTATCATTGATGAGGGTAGCGTCAACATGAACTTTGAAGAAGTATTTTTATGAGTAGCTGAAAGCTTCTTTACACAAAAGCCCTATCATAAACCCATCCTCAGCGTATGTTGAAAAAAGTTTACATATTATAACACATATTGAAGGACTTTCAAGACATAATGAAAATAATAGAAGGTAACTCACTAACTCTGGATCCATGCAATCTATTTCAAAACACCTATTATGTTTGTAAAACCCCAAAATTCAGGCAAATAAACTTGCGAACATAATTCTTTCAGGCTCTTTCGAATAATATAATTAGCTGGAACGAAAAAGGTCGGACATCAAACTAAAGCCGCTCCGACATCAAACTAAAGCCGGCATTGTCAGAGAAGGACCATTTCAATCATTGACGTAAGGGAGTGAAATTTCAAAGAAGATATTCTTACAGGTTCTATCTTGATGATAATGCTGGCCACACTTAAAATTAACACTTGCACTTACAAATTACTTACAACACGCACTAATCAGTTATCTCGCACAAACGAAATCAATCTGTCATAAATGACAAAAATGATATTACGAAATTTTAATAGTCACGTCTACAAAACATAAAAAGACGTTTGAATCGAGAAGTCACACTATTTCTCCCTCAACTTGTATAAAGGAGAAAGAGCCGTGAATCTAACAATCAGATCGAATAGTCAGCATTTAAAAAAATTTGATTTTCAATTTCCTAATGGCTGGATCAAGAGATAGAACCTAAAATAACACAAAATAATAGAACAAAACCCAAAATAACCCAAAATAACACAAAATAGTGTAATAGGAAGCAGATAAATAGAACAAAGCAGATAATAGAACAAAATCCAAAAAAAAATAACACAGAATAATGTAATAGGAAGCAGATAAATCGATATTGTTCAACTGATAAAGAGTTTTCAATATTACTGTACAAAAATCAATCACTTAATAATGTTGAAAGGCCGATCTAATATCAAATAATAACTGTTCAATAAACTGTCCAATAATTCAAGAAGAATCATCTAAAGGAATAATTAAACTTACGTAGCACAAGTCCATAATACAAGAATAGATAAGTGTAGAGTCCACTGGTATAAATTAAAAACGGTAAAATAATTCTCACTAATTCGAGCGATTATCACTACAGAACTAACAGAACTGTCACTTGTTTTGTTTCGACAAATTCCAAACAAGAATAAAACTAACTTTTACCTACGCGCTCGCTTTTAATAGGTTTCATTTGATCTAGAAAGACGGAGATTTTTCTAAAATGTTCGATGGAATTCTAAACAAAGATATAAGACGTTCTAAACTTCGACAAATTCCCATGAGGTTCTCATTAAATATTCTACAAATTTCTAAGTAAATATCATAGAAGTGTCAAAAATAAACTACAACGTGAAGAGAGTACAGAAGAAGAGTGATTCATTGCTTAGACCGGAAGACTTCTTGACACAAGCAGATAACACCGAAAATCATTCTTCTACAACAATACTATAATTAAAAAAAATTAATGAATTATGTTGATTCAAAAAAGAGGGAGATTAAATGAAAATTAATTCTGCACACAAATAGAGCAAAATTGAATTCTGTATTTTATATTGATCCAATAAAAGAAAAATTAATATAATTACTGTATTTCATTTGTTCTACAAAAAAAATTTATAAGTTTATAAAAATCAATTATTTAATAATATAAGTTCTCCAATCGAAAGTTATCCGGAGCCCTTGAAATATGAATAAGTGAAATATTATTGTCGCGCCCTGTCTTTCACGATTCCCACATTCATAGGGTAAGGTTGGATGTGGTAATTGAGGGTGAATAGGTGCAATAATAATATCACACCATAACCATTCATTGCAGAATCCTTACCTGGTGGAGGCTACAAATATGGTAAAGGCGCCGTCCTTTAACTATATTCAATCATTACAAATAGTGGAGGATCACTACAAAAAATAGTGATGCTATGTTGCTATCATTAAAAATTGTGAATGCTTATCATTACAAATCAATAACGTTCAGCTAATAATGAATTTGCTATTTTACTGTACAAAAACTGATTACTAACTAACTGTTAATTGGCTGATCAAATATTAAAAAAAACTGTTCACTAAACTGTTCCATGATTCAAAAAGAAAAGTCTAAATAAATAAATGTTTTATTCCTCGAAAATGACCTAATAAAAAACACATCACATTTAAATTCATTGTGCAATTTTCAAGAGTTTGTCACATGAAAAATGACCAAGAGAAGAATAACTTATAAATCATGAATAATATATAGCTTGAAAAATAATAACACAAAATTAGAAATATAGATTTACAAAGTATTGCCATTGATGAAAAATGAAATGCAAGTGAAGCCAACCAAGAAAAAAATGATAGGAATATACACAATCAAAGAAGGTGAGAAAGCAAGTCTACCTTACATATGAGCGGGAGTTCAACATAAAACAATTTTGTAATGATAATGCAAACAATTTGACAGAAAGATATATGAAAAGATCTAAAAAATTATAGTCTAAAAAATAACAGTTGAAAAATCAAGGAGCAGGTCTGTCACCGTTTACTTAATAGCAATGAGTATGTGTACACTTTAACAAAATGAAATATTTAACAAAAAGGTACTATGTTTCAAGTATGTTCCATACAAAAAAGTATGTTCCAAGCACTGTCAAATGTCAGCAAAGATAACATGTCGTTTGCAAGTTATTCTCATTTTTGATGTTGAGTTCCTTTCACAAACTCAACTTATTACCCACAATACTACACAGAGACAATGTCAATTCCAACAAATTATATTATCTTGGCTCACTTCCAAAGACGATTCGATTTTTATGCTTCAACTACAGCCTTTCGGGAATCGTGGCTCATTTCCTAGGACATTTAGCCTATATCGCCTACATACTGCTGAGAGACCTTCTGACTACACCTGGGAAGGTTTTGATGATCTCTGCAATAAGGTCCAATCATGCCAGGAATATGATGAAATTGCACCTCATCTATTGTTTTACATTAAAAAATAAGTAAGCTGCTTATGTTTACATCATAATTGTATTAAGTTATGATTTCATATCAAGTTAATTGCTCCCTTATCCCTTCATATGTCTGGAAATTTGATTTGACTGATCAAGGTGAAATGAATGTTACTTTAAATGGAAAATTCATTGGAATAGTACAGTTGAAGAAAAAAAAAACATTAAATATGCACCAGTTTTTTCTTTGGAGTAGTTATTGTTAGTACTTGAAAAAATTGGAGGTGAACGTCCTAAGAGAGATGAGCGTGAGATGAATTTTATAGGTAGATTGTACAAAAATTATTTTATTTTTTAATTCGTAATTCACTTGAATTAAATCAATTTATTGTGGAAAATGATTCAAATGAAAAATAAAGCTAAAATGTTGTTTCTATGTGTTTTGCGAAAATTGAATGAATAAATTGCTTTTTGCCAGTATTTTCAAAAGTGGGAATAAGACAAAACACTTAGGCTAATAATAATAATAAATAATAAAACAGTTAAAATAATAAAAACAGTTAATAATGATAGTTAATAATAACAAATAAAACAGTTAATAGTTAATAATAAAACAGTTAATAATAACTGTTTAATAATAAACATTTAAAAATAATAAAACAGTTAGGAATAAGAATTCTCATATAATAATATTATCATTATAATTGCTAATAGTCCTTGGAATGTGTTATAAGAACGGTTAAATTGCAAGTTCAATACCGAACACAGAAATGCCTCCACATGCGCAATCATCAATGGGACTTCAATTGCCATTATTATTACCAGTACAAGTAATGACTAATAATTACAGTTATACACAAAGTAATATTGTCATAAATAGAATGTAGATAGACAATAAATTCTTATTATATTAATTGACATTATTATCACTAGTACAAATAATGACAAATAATTATAGTGCAAAAAATAATATTCTTATAAATAGACTAGTGAGCTCGTGTTTGACTCGACGTCAAACGTTTGGCCAAAAGGGAGTAGAAATATTATTTATTCACTATTAAAATTGGAACCATGTCGTTGAATTTACAATTAAAGTTGAAATTGTTATGTGTTTGTAAGACAAAAAAAAAATTTTTTTGCAAACTGCAGAACATGAAAACATTCAATAAATACTATTGTGAATTTTACAACAGTTCTACGAAAATTACTATGAATGAACATGATAATGATGAAGATGTTGGGATAAATGTGAATTTAGATTCAAATGACAAAGTTTTTTAAAATTAAAATATATTCATTAACATTATAGCTAGGGTTTTTTAACTGTTCTGCTCCAATATAATGACGCCCGCAACCAGTAATTTTCAGCCGAGCATGCTCAATAGACTGAATCTGGCCTGAACGAATTATGACTGCTAGATCTAGTACTTAGAAACCTAAAAAAAAGTCAAAATTGTCAAAACAAACATAAACTAACGCTAAACTAACGATCCATACTATTTTCAACGAATTCCAGCTGAACAGGCGGGCAAGTGAGAAATTGGCATGCCCAAATAGTAACTGCCGGATCTAGTACTCAGAAACCTTAACAAACGTCAAATTTGTCAAAACAAACCTAAACTAACGCTAAACTAACGATCTATACCATTTTCAACGAATTCCAGCCGAACATGCGGGCAAGTGTGAAGCTGGCCCACCCAAATTATAACTGCCGGATCTATAGTACGCAGAAACCTAAACAAACGTCAAATTTGTCAAAACAAACCTAAACTAACGCTAAACTAACGATCTGTACCATTTTTAACAAATTCCAGCCGAACATGCGGGCTAGTGTGAAGCTGGCCCGCCCAAAAAGTAACTGCCGGAGCTATAGTACTCAGAAACCTAAACAAACGTCAAATTTGTCAAAACAAACCTAAACTAACGCTAAACTAACGATCTGTACCATTTTTAACAAATTCCAGCCGAACATGCGGGCTAGTGTGAATCTGGCCCGCCCAAATAGTAACTGCCGGATCTAGTACTCAGAAACCTAAACAAACGTCAAATTTGTCAAAACAAACCTAAACTAACGCTAAACTAACGATCTGTACCATTTTTAACAAATTCCAGCCGAACATGCGGGCTAGTGTGAAGCTGGCCCGCCCAAATAGTAACTGCCGGATCTAGTATATAGAAACCTAAACAAACGTCAAATTTATCAAAACAAACCTAAACTAACGCTAAACTAACGATCTGCACCATTTTTAACAAATTCCAGCCGAACATGCGGGCTAGTGTGAAGCTGCTGGCCCGCCCAAAAAGTAACTGCCGGATCTATAGTACTCAGAAACCTAAACAAACGTCAAATTTGTCAAAACAAACCTAAACTAACGCTAAACTAACGGTCTGTACCATTTTTAACAAATTCCAGCCGAACATGCGGGCTAGTGTGAAGCTGGCCCGCCCAAAAAGTAACTGCCGGATCTATAGTACTCAGAAACCTAAACAAACGTCAAATTTGTCAAAACAAACCTAAACTAACGCTAAACTAACGATCTGTACCATTTTCAACGAATTCCAGCCGAACATGCGGGCTAGTGTGAAGCTGGCCCGCCCAAATAGTAACTGCCGGATCTAGTATATAGAAACCTAAACAAACGTCAAATTTGTCAAAACAAACCTAAACTAACGCTAAACTAACGATCTGTACCATTTTTAACAAATTCCAGCCGAACATGCGGGCAAGTGTGAAGCTGGCCCGCCCAAATAGTAACTGCCGGATCTAGTATATAGAAACCTAAACAAACGTCAAATTTATCAAAACAAACCTAAACTAACGCTAAACTAACGATCTGTGCCATTTTTAAGAAATTCCAGCCGAACATGCGGGCTAGTGTGAAGCTGGCCCGCCCAAAAAGTAACTGCCGGATCTATAGTACTCAGAAACCTAAACAAACGTCAAATTTGTCAAAACAAACCTAAACTAACGCTAAACTAACGATCTGTACCATTTTTAACAAATTCCAGCCGAACATGCGGGCTAGTGTGAAGCTGGCCCGCCCAAAATGTAACTGTCGGATCTATAGTACTCAGAAACCTAAACAAACGTCAAATTTGTCAAAACAAACCTAAACTAACGCTAAACTAACGATCTGTACCATTTTCAACGAATTCCAGCCGAACATGCGGGCTAGTGTGAAGCTGGCCCGCCCAAATAGTAACTGCCGGATCTAGTATATAGAAACCTAAACAAACGTCAAATTTGTCAAAACAAACCTAAACTAACGCTAAACTAACGATCTGTACCATTTTTAACAAATTCCAGCCGAACATGCGGGCTAGTGTGAAGCTGGCCCGCCCAAATAGTAACTGCCGGATCTAGTATATAGAAACCTAAACAAACGTCAAATTTATCAAAACAAACCTAAACTAACGCTAAACTAACGATCTGTACCATTTTTAACAAATTCCAGCCGAACATGCGGGCTAGTGTGAAGCTGGCCCGCCCAAAAAGTAACTGCCGGATCTATAGTACTCAGAAACCTAAACAAACGTCAAATTTGTCAAAACAAACCTAAACTAACGCTAAACTAACGATCTGTACCATTTTCAACGAATTCCAGCCGAACATGCGGGCTAGTGTGAAGCTGGCCCGCCCAAATAGTAACTGCCGGATCTAGTATATAGAAACCTAAACAAACGTCAAATTTGTCAAAACAAACCTAAACTAACGCTAAACTAACGATCTGTACCATTTTTAACAAATTCCAGCCGAACATGCGGGCTAGTGTGAAGCTGGCCCGCCCAAATAGTAACTGCCGGATCTAGTATATAGAAACCTAAACAAACGTCAAATTTATCAAAACAAACCTAAACTAACGCTAAACTAACGATCTGTGCCATTTTTAAGAAATTCCAGCCGAACATGCGGGCTAGTGTGAAGCTGGCCCGCCCAAAAAGTAACTGCCGGATCTATAGTACTCAGAAACCTAAACAAACGTCAAATTTGTCAAAACAAACCTAAACTAACGCTAAACTAACGATCTGTACCATTTTTAACAAATTCCAGCCGAACATGCGGGCTAGTGTGAAGCTGGCCCGCCCAAAATGTAACTGTCGGATCTATAGTACTCAGAAACCTAAACAAACGTCAAATTTGTCAAAACAAACCTAAACTAACGCTAAACTAACGATCTGTACCATTTTCAACGAATTCCAGCCGAACATGCGGGCTAGTGTGAAGCTGGCCCGCCCAAATAGTAACTGCCGGATCTAGTATATAGAAACCTAAACAAACGTCAAATTTGTCAAAACAAACCTAAACTAACGCTAAACTAACGATCTGTACCATTTTTAACAAATTCCAGCCGAACATGCGGGCTAGTGTGAAGCTGGCCCGCCCAAATAGTAACTGCCGGATCTAGTATATAGAAACCTAAACAAACGTCAAATTTATCAAAACAAACCTAAACTAACGCTAAACTAACGATCTGTACCATTTTTAACAAATTCCAGCCGAACATGCGGGCTAGTGTGAAGCTGGCCCACCCTAATAGTAACTGCCGGATCTAGTACTCAGAAACCTAATCAAACGTCAAATTTATCAAAACAAACCTAAACTAACGCTAAACTAACGATCTGTACCATTTTTAACAAATTCCAGCCGAACATGCGGGCTAGTGTGAAGCTGGCCCGCCCAAATAGTAACTGCTGGATCTAGTACTCAGAAACCTAAACAAACGTCAAATTTATCAAAACAAACCTAAACTAACGCTAAACTAACGATTCATAACAATTTCACTTGGGGGGGCCATTTTGGGCGGGCCAACTTCACAGACGTAATCACCATCATTAAATTCATTACCCACGCACCAGGTCTCAGACCTACGTGGCTTCATCCTCCGAGAAAAAAAAGATTTTTTTTTTTTGAGAACATATGAAAACTCCTCTTTCATGTAGTATTTGATTCTGAATCTGTCTTTTCCTCCTGTTTCAAACTTTCTCTATCTGTTCCTTCTTCCCCATTTCCTCCTCCTTTTCAGCCCACCCTCTCCTTTTTCCATCCTTCTTTTTCTACTTCTATGAAAGGAATATCAATCTCAAAAATATCCATTGACTTAGTAGATAATATTCGATCATAGCATTTCGGAAACATGATTTAGCATTCACCTCAAAACATCATGAGTGTTTTCACATATTCTTTACTTCTACAATACATTCTGAACATCCAAATTAGGAATTATAAATTAATATACGATATCATCGTACAATCTTTAGTCACTTGAGTTAATTCAATATCTCGCTGAATAAAAAAAGTCGGAACAAATGCTTGTGAAACAACAATTTGTAAAGACTGTTGGTTGAGTGCTGGAATGGACGAGATTTTGTCATATTTCATAGAAATTTTCTCCTTATTCTCCTTCTCCTCCTCCTCCTTCTCTTTTCCCTCCTTCTCATCCTTGTTCTCCTCCTCCTTCTCCTCCTTCTCCTCCTTCTCCTCCTTCTCCACCTTGTCCTCCTTGTCCTCCTTCTCCTCCTTCTCCTCCTTCTCCTCCTTCTCCTCCTTCTCCTCCTTCTCCTCCTTCTCCTCCTTCTCCTCCTTCTCCTCCTTCTCCTCCTTCTCCTCCTTCTCCTCCTTCTCCTCCTTCTCCTCCTTCTCCTCCTTCTCCTCCTTCTCCTCTTTCTCCTCCTTCTCCTCCTTCTCCTCCTTCTCCTCCTTCTCCTCTTTCTCCTACTTCTCCACCTCCTCCTTCTTTCTCATACTTCTTCTACTTCTTATTCTTCTCATCCTCCTTCTCCTCTCGTTCTCCTCCTCCTCCTCCTCTTCTTCCTCCTTCTGCTCTCTCCATCATTTTCTCCTCTTCATCCCTTACATAAAAAAACCTTCCCTATCACCCTCTGTTCCCTCCACTATGATCAAAACCCAGAACGTGTCTACAAAGGTGAAATATTGTGACAAGCGTGGTTAATATTACTCCAACCCTCTCACTCTACTGCTACAGGTGTGTCACATTTTTCTCGTTGGATAAAATGTTCCTCGGTTTTTCTTTATCATGGAAAATAGATGGATGACACATTCATTGACAGCAAAGCAGTAGATGAGAGGAGATATGGGAGGTATACACGTGATTAAAATGGGTGCCAGTCATGCATGACAATGACTCTGATCCTGTGAGTTGCAAAAATAAGCAAGAATGATGAAGAAAGAGGAAGAATGCAGGGCAAAAAGCAGACAGTCGAGTGAAGTGCCTGAAAAATCAACTAATCTTTTTCTCCCTTCAACTACATTTTTTCTCTATTCCCCTTTTACCTTTCTCTCCTCATTTTTCCTTGTTTTAATTGTCTCTTCCACTCACTTCATGACTCTTTCATATATCACTCTATTTTTCTTCCCTTTTCTCACACTCTCTCTCCTCTTTCTCTCTCTCTCTTCTTCCTGTCTCTGAGGAGACATCTATTGGAGAAATTGGCAGCGTCTGTCCGGCCTTGAGGCAACTGCATGATCAATGATACTATAATCCTCCAAGTTAAGTTATTATCTAAATTATTTATATATCCATTTTTATAATACTTTTTTCAAATCCACAAATTATTTTTAAAATGCTTTCATTTTTTGTTTTAATGTATACATGAAAACATTTTTAAATTTTAATTTATCTCATTCGAATTGATTTATCTTACTTAGATAACTCATATTATACAATTTCATCCAAATCAATGTGAACTACAATGTAGTAGAACATGTTGAGGTAAAAGGTTAAGTGTAAGAATGGCTTCAATGGCAAAGACTTCACCTCTTTGTGTAATTCATCTCTCAGATCCAAGCTCTATTCTTATTATGTTTTTTATTTTTTAAACAATCGCATCTATAATTTCTGCTGTACTATATTTGTTGTATTTATAATCTTTTCTACTCAAACTATTCAACAATTATGTTTACTTTTCAAAAACAACTGTACTTCACTTGAACTAGGGGATCTGAGAGTTGCTAATATTAATAATACTTTTATCATTTATATACATTGTAAATTTACACAAATAAATCTGAATCTGAATCTGAATCTCTCTCTCTAAAGACTAATTCCAGTGAAGTTAAATGATGGGTTGAGTGTAAGATAGAGCTATTCTGCCCTAACTCCACCGTTTTGTGTGAATGCATCATCTGGACATTCATTTATTATGCAAACAGTATTTAATAAAACTTGCTAAACAGTGTAATAGTAGCAGTGTGAACGTATGGTCTTATTTTTATATTTCTTTTCGATCAATCTAGGTGATGTCATTCATTGTAAGGTTATAGTCATTGGACATATAAATTGTAGTTTTACTCAAATAAAGCTATCTGAATCTGAGTCTTTCGAATCATTAGAGATTTTTTCCCCCCCAAGTACATGTTTTTGTTTTCCTTCTAATAAAAAGATTGTATTGATTTACTTTTGCTTGCAAGATATGTGTGTGTATATTAATAAATTATAATATTGTATGGAAGGGTTAAGTGTGGTGAAAGCCGACTGCGTCTCACCTTCGCCCCCCCCCCCCCCACGGGTGCAAATAAAGGCAGTTATTCAATTCAATTCTTTTTAATATCTTCTAATTCACCTTTTCCCCCTCATTTATCCTGTTCTAATAATGTCCCTCTCACTTACTTCATGATTGTTTAGATTTGACACACTCTCTACCTCCTTCTTTCTTTCTCTCCGAGGCTACTCGATATTATTATTGTTATTTCTCTCAAGCACTCATTCTCTCTGTTTCTACCTTCTCATTTCTCAAATCTTCTCAATTCCCTCACAGCTCTTCTGATTTTTTTCTTCTTTTAATTGTCCCTTTCACTCACTTGACTCTATTTTAAGCCACTTTCTTTTTTTCCTTCTCTCACACTTTTAATATTTATCTTCTCACTCACTCACTCCCTCTTTCTTTCTCTTCGTCTCTTTTCTCTTCATCACATTTTTTTCGTCCTTTCTCCTTCCTCTTCTCATTTTTCCTTGTTTCAGTTGTCCCTCCCACTCACTTCATGACTTTTACCTATGTCACTCACTTTCATTTCTTCTCTCACACCGTTCATTACTCTCTCTCTCTCACACAAACTCACTCTCTCTACTTCCTCACTTTCCCTCACTCTTTCTTTCTCTATCTTCCTGCCTTTTCTCTTCATCATCTCATACATTTTTATTCCCCGTCTCACTGTTCTTTCCTCATTTTTCCCTTGTTTTAATTGACTCTCTTTTTTATCTCACGCTTCCTCTTTGTCTCACTTTCACCCTCTCACTCTCTACTCTCTCTACTGAGTGGAAGAGAGGACCAGGAGTCCTAACTCCATCCTAATAAAGGCATTTAATCAATCAATCTCACTCACTCTCTCTCTCCCCTCCTCATGTTCAAATTGTTCTCTTTTTCCCGTTCTAATTGTTCCTCCTACTCACACCGTAGATCTTTTCAAAGTCACTTCCTAAATCTTTCCTTTTCTCTCATTCTCTACCTCTCTCAAATATCCTCACTTTCTTTTTACTCTCACTCTTTCTCTTTCTTCATCTCATCCTCTCCTCTCTTCCCCGTCTCATACCTTTTTACATCTACTCTTTCACCTTTCTTTCCCCATTTTTCATTGTTTTTATTGTCGCTCTTACTCACTCAATAATTGTTCACATTTGTCACAATCTACTCCCTTCTTTATTCTTCTTTCTTTCTCTTTTTCCTTTCTACCGACTCAAACTTTTTTATTCATCCTCTCACAGCTCTCTCCAAATTTTGCCTTGTTTTAATTGCACCTCTCACTCACTCTGTAACTCCATCTTTTTGCTCCCTTCTTTACACTCTTCATCACTCTTCCCCCCCCCCTCGCCATCAATAAGTCTCACTCATTTTCTTTCTCTCACCATCTGTTCCACGTTATGCTACTGTATCTCTCCACTGTGATTGTGATTTATAAATGTGAGTAAGCAAGCAAAACGGGCAGATCTCACATATTTTCTAATTTGATACAAAACTTCGTAATGAATATTCCAGCCTCCTCATCACTACCGTTAATCTTTCTCAGAGTTGTGGCAGTTAATAGTCGCTTAGAGGCTTATGATTGGTATTCTCTGTATCTTCTGCCTAACATTTTATTTTGTACATAAGAAGCATGTAAAGAAAATAACTCTAATTGTACGTAAGACTTGAAGTTGTCACATTGTTATTAAAACGCATGAGATATTAGCTTCTGTTGCTACACCATTATCAATCTCAAACAAACTAAACCTAAACTACAAACACAGAATGATACTATTGGCTAAGGGAGAAAGTGCCTCTGAGAGGCTGACCTCTATTGAAGGTCTGTGATTCGCTGAAGGTCATAAAAAGTCACGCCCACTGGTGAGAGGAGCAACAAGCAAAAATAAGTGGCAGAATCAAGAATCAAAAACCGTGAATAAATAGAAAGCAACAAACAAGAACAATACACAAGTAGTCTAAAATTTATAAATTAATAAAATTACAAAATGAATCTCACTATAATGCAGTCAAGGTCAACCGAGAAAAACACGAAAGTACCGTTATTAAAATGTAGGCTGGAATTATGATGAAACCAAGTTAGTTGTATTGAATAATTGTTTGAACATTACAGTAACCGAACTTTCGTGTTTTTTCATTTGTCCTCAACTGCATTTCAGTAAGCTTCATTTTTTTATTTTTGCCTACTTGTGTATTGTTCTTGTTTGATGCTTTCTATGTGCTCATGGTTTTTGGATCTTGATTCTGTCACTTATTTTTTCTTTTTGCTCCTCCTACCAGTGGGTGTAACTTGATGTGGCCTTCAGCCAATCACAGACCTTCAATGAAAGTCAGCCTATGAGAAGAACAGAGTATCTGTTCAGTTAGATAAAGAAAATGTCCCAACTCCTGGGCCCTCTATGTAAGGGCGATCGATTGGATCGACCAGCAAAAAACTCTGTTCACTGCTGTAACATCATCCAATTCATTAGTCACGCTTAGGTCTTAAACCTATTTCGGCTTCATCCTCAAAATAATTTCCAGCTAGAAGACCCAAAAATTGAAAAAATGAATGAATTTCTCAAAATGGTTTACAAACATTTCGACGCGACAAAATATTTCATTCAGGAGTGAAGAAGCCGTGAATATCAAAGACGAGGAGAGAAGTATGGAGAAACGCAACTTGATAAAGTGAGAGAGAGTGAGAGATAGAGAGAGAGAGAGAGCGTGGGAGACTGAAACTGATAAAAGCGAGAAGAGGCTTGATTTTGACAAGAGCTTTTCTTAGGCTGCAATCAATCTTCTAGTGAGGATCCCATCCTCAACGGAATATTATGATGCTGTTGATGATGATGCCAATCGTTTGGTGGTGGGGGAGGAAGAACACTTCCTCTCCAGATCGGTGGGAGTGTCTAGGTTGAAAGAGGAGGCTTACTCTGTTTAAGAAAGAGAATGATGATCCCACAGGAATATTGTTATGAATGCTGTAAAAATCTCATCTTTTCCTGCCCTTCCTTACTCCAGATTCATCCTCCCCACCTCAAAATGACATCCAAAAACCATATTTCCTTCCCCTTATCCGCAAAGTAACACCCCGAAACCATATTTCCTCCCCATGCCAACAGAATGTGAGATGGATGAGGCACGGCTTGTTGAATTCCACAAGGTGTGCCACTTGATGATGAATCATAGAATGAAGTATGGGAAGTTGCATGCCACTATTTGATGATCGATATGGCTTGTTGCATGCCTCATGGTGTGTCACTTGATAATATTTTTTTTGTAGATTACGTCTTGAAGACTTCAGTTACATCAGTTATATCAGAAGACACGTCATATCCGATCAACCATTATATAAAATATTACTAATGTTATTTACTAGTTACCACAATTATTACAATTTTTAAAAGGTACTCTCAAAGGTACTCTCAAAAGCTACTCTCAAAGGTACTCTCAAAAGGTACGCTCAAAAGGTACTCTCAAAGGTACTCCTGGAGTCCCCGGTTATGGAGTATAAAACAAATCAATTATAATAAAAAATATGTAAAATATTACCAATCTCATTCACTAATTATCACAATATGCAATAAGCTGAAGTGAGGCTCAATTTTGATTTGAAATGAACTTTTGTTCTGCTATAAGAAGTTTAATCAACTAAATATTTTCTCAATTGTTTTTTTTAATATTTTGATATGAAGACTCTTTCCAAGACTCTTCAAGAACTGCTGTAGCTTGTTTTAGAGTTATCTACCAATATAACTAGGGTTTTATTTGAATAAACTACTATTGTGACACAAAATGATAATCTCATCGGCTTTGTATATGATAATCATGTACATTAAGACTTTGGTTTGTATAATTTGTAATTTTTTATATATGATGAAACTTCATATACAAACAACAAGGAACAGTTAGGAGGATTGGGTATCTATGGACGTTCCTTCTGTTTTTAGAGGGACTCTTGAAATGTCATGTATTCATATAGGCATTACAAGAGTTCCTCGAGCCAAAAGATACTAAAGAAACGTTTATTAATACGGGCACATGTCTCTTGAACAGTGACCTACATGAATCTAGCTTATTTGCTTTTCCCATATAGGCTACCTAAGAGCTTTTTTTCAAATCTTAAACACGCTATCAAGGTTTTGGCTAACATTGGAAGATTAAGAAATGGTGGATGAGGCAAGTCGCGTTGCATACCACAAGGTGTGACACACAATGACGATGGGTGGATGAAGCAAGGCGTGTTGCATGCCACAAGGCATGCCACTCCTCTTAATGATGATGTACCTTGCGAGAAGTTGGTGTTAAAAAGTTTTCTAATCAGATTGAAAAATGTCTGGAATCGTTTTTCATTTCTGAAAACAAATGACGATTGGAGTTAGGTGGCTCTTTGAGACGATTGGTATTCAAGAGGGATATCTTGGGTTACAAATAACTCTTACTGACTTACAGAGGAAATTTAGTGAGTTATATTAGGTCGGAATCTGTTATGTGTCCAAAGTTTGTTTCTCCTTCAGACTTTTATATTCGGTAGAGATTCCGGGGGTTAATGATAAAAGAACCAATAACTTTAATACTGGGTGTTTCAAAATGACGCAACCCTGTGATCAAATGGCGGAAGTGAATTCATGGAGTGAATTTTCTGTGCTCCAATCGATATTCAAGCAACATTTAATTCAATGTAAACTATCTGAGTCTATCTGGTATGTGCTAGCCGAGCGTTAGTATAGTCGCAGCAGTCGTTTTATTAAATTGAGTCAGATCTAGTTTTTCAGAAAGATTCTATTCTTGAGATACTTGGAACTTATCCTGTTTGATGTTTTAGGCTCTTTGCGTTACGAAGTAGATAACAAAATTGTTATACAACGAAATTCATTAAGTTTAAACTCAAACGACTTTTGAAAGATCATTTAAAGTGGAGTAAATGAATATTGAATTGCTGCCTTTATTTTCCTAGGAGGGCGAAGTTGAGACGCAGCCGGCCTCCTCTTGCACTCAACCCGCCTTCACAATACTAAACCTGATGAAAAAATTATTGTAACACATGAGAGTAGAGAAAAGAAACAATGTAAATGATTTTTTATAAAAAATCTAAATTTGAAGACAAAAGAAACTGCAAAAAATAAAATAAAAACTCAACTGAATTAAGCTTGAATTAAGATTTTGAAAAAACACACACACACACACACACGACGCAATCACAAATCCGCCATCCGCCATCATGTCCGATCCAGCCCATCACCCCTGATCCACGCCACAGAGAAACAGAGTAAAACTCTAACTACTGTTTAAAACTCTACTGTTTAAAACTAAACAGAGAAAATTTGAAGAAGCGTTGCTGCAAATGTGTTGAAATCAGTACAAAACTATTTTAAAGTTACAAGGCTTTAAATCCAACAGGTATTAACTTTTTTCAATAACGGTTATTAATTTAGAAGCAAACTGAAAATCAAACACCTGAAACAAATGAAAGGAATCTATAATATTAAATTTTGAAAAATGTTTGAGTCTAAAAGCACTGATTATTAAGCATTTATTATTGACAGTTTAAAGATATTTATAATTTTTTTCTCCGTATGAATGGTAGAAGTGTATGATTATAATGGTCTTGTAAGTATTACAGTTTTATGATAAGAGCCCTTCAAAATTGATACATTTTTTTGTATTTACGCAGTACTATTTTTAATACATACTGTAGTGAGAATTGAGAGAAAGAAGTGGTTCTCGGTGTTATCTGCTATGTAAATGTTTACTTCTAAGCAATTAATTACTCTGCTTTTAACACATTTATGGTGTTTACTTGGACCTTTGTAGAATGTTCTAGCTGTTTGGTTAGAAATTCATGGAGTCTTATCGAATATTGTGGAAGGCGTGAAGGTCTTTCATTGTTTATTTTAGAAATCAGTAGAAGATGATAGAAAAATCGAGAGATATCTCAATTATGAGAAATTATATAAATAGAGGGAGACTTTTGTAAATTAGTTCAGTCTTGTTTGAAATTCTTCGTGATAAACAAGTTGTGACAGATATATATATTGTACTTATATAGTGATAATTCTTTCTCTGTGCCTATAGTGATAATTCTTTTTCCTGATTAATTCATACCAGTGAGCTACTAAATAGTTTTTATTGTATTACGGACTAGTTCTACGTAAGTTAATTGTTCTTTTTCGACGTTTCCTCTTAAATATTCTTGGACAGTTTATTGTACAGTTATTATTTAATATTAGATCGGCCTTTTAACTCTTAGTGATTGATTTTTGTACAGTTTATTGAAATCTCTTCATTAGTTGAACAATATCGATTTATCTGTTTTCAATTGCTAATTTTTATGTTTGTCATCACTGATCAGTGAGTGTTGTGATTATTTGTGTAAATAAAGTGAGAGTGATAAACTTAAGTGTTGTCAGCGTCATTTTAGACATAGAACCCGTAACAATACTGTATTTTGTTTCACAAAAACAATCCTACAACCGGTTTTCTTATTCAATTCCGTAGCAAAAAACTGACAGTGATTGAATAGACTCAATTGTTACCCCCCATCAATCACCCCTTGTTGGCCCTCCACCAAAAAATAGCTGGTGCCGCTGCAAATCGTCGATCAGCTGATTGTGACCGCGGACCGCAGACGGTATCGAATAGGCAGTGATGATGACGTCACACAAAGCTCTAGAACGTTTTAGAAGCAGCCAGTCGTGCCAGTCGCTGCATGTTACCTCGCGATTCGTTCTCGGGTTTACGTTTCGTTAATCACTTTCATCAATTTCTTATGTAGTCTTCTGTTTGTGCATTGGTTCCTTGTGCTCAATCTAGAATTTCTCGATCATATTATTCGTGATATCGTGAATACAGTAGTTTGCTGTTTGATAGTTGTGTTATCTGTTTACGAGACTCAAGAAGTCGACATCATCATTGAGGTTAGTTTGTTCTTTTGCGAATCCACGAAAGAATACGTAGATTATTTATTCATTACGCGATCTTACTATCATTTTTAGTTTGATATCTATTGCCAATAATGATCTAGTTGAATGTTGGCGTTCCAATTAATCAAAAGATAATTAATTTTTCACGAATAACGTTTTTGTCCTGAAGATTTCCAAATGAGTTTAGTATGGATGATAATTATATATTTGTAATGGATATTCACCCTGCAGTTTTGGGTGGGCTCCAAATTAAGGTAGAATTCAAGTAAGATAAAGAGGATTATATCTTCCCTACAATTCACAACCAGCAAGCTTTATTTTTTTTGGAGGATGAATCCCAAAGAGGTCTGAGTCCTGTGTGTGGGTAATGAGGTGAATGATTACACATAGATGTCAGACGGTGGAGCGGGATTCGAACCCACGACCGCTTAAATGACAGTAACCGACGCCCCAACCAACTGCGCTAAGCACAGTCGTTTATTAATTATGTCTTGAATGTCATGCATGTGGTCTGCAAATCACATGCACAGATTATGACTCATTTAATAGAAGGCTGCAAATAAATAAGTAAATTTAAAAAACTACTTCCTCCTGATGGTTTTCCAAATGATAGTTCCCAATCAAGAAATTCAAAACTATTTATGACCAAATATCAAAGTGGATTGTACAAAATTTAAGATTCTAACTCAATGTTTCCAAATTTAAATTTCTTGAACTGTCTTTCTAGTCTGAATAAATCGGAACGTAGATCACATATTACGTATAAAAGGGACAATAAAACTCATATTGAGTCTGGGTCACAGGTGCAAAGAGGGTGCTATCAACAAGAAATAGTGTTCTCATAAAAGTTACAATTTTTTATTCTGTCGCTCTCGTAAAGCTAGTTCTGACTTGTGTGAGTTATGACACGGACCACCAGGTAGCGCCATCTCCCATAAAAAATAATAGAGTTTTAGCAAAACTCACGCTAGTTTTCAGTATTTTCATTATTTCTTCATGGTCAAATAGTTTTGCGAATGCGTAGGTAATCTGTAGATCGAGTTGATGGATCGAGTGGTTCATATTGATGAAGATTTGCGATTTTTTAACCTAGATGATTAGTTTGCTAGAACTAATGTTGTGACTCAGATGCAGTCCTACATCTGAACGAAAAAATACTTGAAAAAAATGATCTATTGCGGATGATGCTCTCATTAGTCTTGAGACTTGTCCGTGGGTGATGAGGTAACTGGGTGAACGATAAAAAACATAAACAAACTTAAAATACATTAAAAGTACATTAAAAACATAAATGCTTGCAAAAATGATCTATTGCGGATGATGCTCACATGAGTCTTGAGACTTGTCCGTGGGTAACTGGGGTAACTGGGTGAATGATGAAAAACATAAACAAACATAAAATACATAAAAAATACATTAGAAACATAAATGCTTGCAAAAAATGATCTATTGCGGATGATACTCACATGAGTCTTGAGAAATGTATGCGGGTAATAGGGTGACTGGGTTAATGATTAAAAATATATATGGCTGAATGAGATTCAGACTCAATACTGCAGGAATACGAAGTCTCATCTAATCTCTCCCAACCAATCATGCCACCAGAGCGGCAAAATGAGGTGAGAAAGAAGGATAGTTTCAAAAATCCTTGACATTCAACTAGGTTATTCATTACATTTTTTCAAAATATTAAAAAGCTAAGAGAAAAGAAGCTCTTAAAATATTCTATACGAATATCAGTTGAGTATTATAGGGTAACATAGGGTATCCCCTTTTAGGGATTTTGATATCACACTCTTTAAAAATATTTTTCAAAATACTGTATTTGAAAAATGATGGTGATAATGAAGATGAGAAATGAAATAGTAAAAGAATGAATGGGCCGCTTGGCGCAGTTGGTTGGGGCGTCGCAACTTCTGCCTGCTGTCGTTTAAGCGGTCGTGGGTTCGAATCCCGCTCCATCGTCAGGCATCTAAGTGTAGTCATTCACCTCATTACCCACGCACAAGTCTCGGTTTCATGTGGGCATCATCAGCAATAAAATAAAGGGAATAAAGAAAATTGAAAAAGGAGAACAAAATAAACATGAATTTGGCTGAGGCAACCGAATACAACTTATTTCAAAAACAATAATATATTTCTATATTTATATATTTCTATATTTCTATATTTCTATATTTCTATATTTTAAGATAATAATAAAAAAATAATAATACAGTAATAGCCTTATAATGATAAAATATCATAATTACTTGATTATCATTTTAACTCAAAATCCTAACTAGCCTACCTTTGGTCAACTGCCATTTTGTATAAATATATTTTTTTATTCTGTGAGCACTGCAATAAAATTATAGCAGTTTACTGCAACAAACTGCTGAATTATTTTAAAGTTTATAGTTTATGAAATTCACTACGGTACAGAGTTTCTGAATATTTGTGTTTTGTTTTAGTCTAATAACGACTTACTAATATCGCTTCATAGTACTTCTATGACTTATCAATATTATACGCTTTATTATCACTTCCTCAGTGGTTCGGAACCCAACAAAATAGTAGCTTCATCATGCTCATCATAACAAAACTCAAACGGCGAGGTGGAGCTACATGAGGGTCTCACCACCAATAAAATTCATACGCTCATTATTTTTTAGCTAGTAAACTAGGCACTGGAGTAAAAATTCTGAACTACATTAGAAAACGTCCATCTTCGAAATAAATCAATTATTTAAGTTATTGTGACAGATTTATAGGACCAGAAAAAAATTAAATTTTGTATCCAGGAAACTGAAATTCAAATAGCACCCTAATAAAATAAAATAAATGTTAATGTTTATTTTATATTACAAGGATGAAGAAAATTAAACATGACTAATTTAAATATAGATAATAGGCCTTGGATATGAAGAGAAGTTTAAAATGCCGATTTTCTTCTTCCTTCTTCACGAACTGTACGTATCAAACCTAAATAATTCACAACATTACAGCCATTTTTATAATATAATAATTATGACTATTCACTAACATTTAATTTACAACGAGATCTTTCGGCTGTTGAACTTAGAAATATCAACTGTACAAGAATGAAAGTTGAAGATTAATTTATCAAAGTATTCAATGTATTCAATGTATTCAATGTATTCAATGTATTCAATGTATTCAATGTATTCAATGTATTCAATGTATTCAATATATTTAATGTATTTTTGACATAGGCCTATAGCTAGTGATTTTCAAAAAATATTCTCCACTCTGTGTTCAATATTATTTTATTGTGACAAAAAAATAGATTTAATATCGGTACTGAAATAAATCCTACACAATTCATTGTAAGATGTTGTTTTTTATGTAATATTTAGCTTTACAATTTATAGTTGAGACATTATCTACAAAGTTCTTATCCAACAGCTAATTTGAGATCCTTTTTCAAATTTCTACTGCAGAAACGAGTTGAAGAGATAAGTAGTGCAAGTAGGGTGCTAATAGAATGAGCGTCACAGAGCGAAATATAATAGTTTGAGAGAATCAGAAAGAGAGAGAGTGAGAGTGGAGAGTGAAGGAGAGATAGAGTGAGAGCAATACGAGAAGAAGATTGCTTTGAGAGCAACGAATTAAGCTTAGAGTGAGAGCAGTGAGAAAAGCTGTAAGTAAAACTGAAATTCATCTGAAACGGGGATAGAATTACACGTTACATCTGCAATGGCCTTGCTGCTGGTTTGGAATAAGAGAAGAAATTAAAGAAGTAGGAGTGAGGTAGGGAAGAAAAAGGATGTGAAGAAGGAGAGGAAAAAGGAATAGATGTAAAATTGGGAGAAAGAAAAACCTGGAACAAAGAAAAGAAAAGAAAGTGTTCAGTGTTTAAGGAAGAGAAGCATGTGCTTAATATTATAATAATAAGCGTATGGCTTTTAATGGTATAGGGAGACCCTCACGGGTAGTTCCACCTCGCCGTTTGTACCATGTTACGGGGAACATGGTGGACCTACTATTTTAGGTGGGTTCCGAACCACCGGGTAAGTGATAATAAAGCTTGTAACATCAAGTCATTGAAGCACGGTCACCCATCCAAGCGCAGTCTTGAGCGGTCGTGACTGAACATCACGATCACTTGAACACCACGCTCACCGCATGACCAATCACCAACTGTGCTTAATATTGCAATGGTGATTGTCATAGAGTATTGGATGCTCTACTGTTTGAGCACAAGTGACACTTTTTTATACATAATGTCATTAATAATCTTTTAATCACCTACGCAAAATCAAGCCTATGCGATGTAATGGTGTATGATACACATTGGAGCAGTGTAAATAGTTGCATTTCACAGCGAGTATTTAATTCTGCGATGGTGATTATCTTCAAATATTGGATACTTGTTCATTGAATAATGTAAGTAGCTTTATGTACTGAACAATCCAACAAACATTCCTTAGGGTTGAGGATTCTCAGGATGCTTACACAGTGGAGCATCCAATACACAATGATAATCACCACCGTAGAAGCTGTTGAATAGTGTAGTCAAGCTGTACTTCGGAGCAGAGTGAACACTACCATTTTAAAGCATGTATTTGATTCTGTGATGGTGATTATCATTGAGTGTTGGATGCTGCACTGTACAAGCAGTCTCACCAATGTGTGCTTCACAAAAATGAAAGCCTATTGAAAGCTGTGGTCTACTTGAGCAAGGCCTTATGATATTTGACGGTAACTTGACGGTGATCTACCCGTGCTGTGACCGCTGGTGTGAATGGACGGCATTGATTACGTCCGAATTCAATTCTTGTCAATCCAAGAGCTTACCGACTTCTAGAGAAAGAGAGAATTAGAGAGGAAGAGAGAGCGTGAGAGAGTGAGAAAGACTGAGTGGGTAAGCAGGAGGAATGTGAGAGAAAGAGGCGCTTGTCTTCAAGCCGAGAAAAGTCCAAATTCATCACTGGATTTCTCTGAACTTTTATTACGCTTCTTTTTCCCCAAGCTTCTTCACTTCCTTCTCTCCCCCTCCTCCTCCACTTTATCATTATTTCTCTTATTCCTTTTTCTCTTCCTTTCCCCTTTAATCAATTTTCCCCCGCCACACTTGTAAATCCCCTGATCGCCTTTTCAAAGTCCCTTCCGTATTCTCCTTCCACACCAATGTGTTAACCATTCATTCATACAGCATCTGCGGACTCAATCAGACTTTAAAACATCATTCGTTTCAAGAGTAAGGGCTACTTTTTTGAGGTTGAAGTGGTTCAGAAATTGATTTTCTCTCAGGCGACCGACACCAGAGGGTCAATCACAAGACATTTATTTTATATAAGATTTTTTTGAAGATGAAGCCCACATAGGTCTGAGACCTGTGCGTGAGTAATGAATTGAATGATGGTGATTGATGAGTTGGACCTACAGTTTTGGGTGGGTTCTGAACCACCGGCAAGTGATTCACAGCAGAGAATAGAGTATTTTTTCTGGCCAATACAATCGGTCACCCTTACAAAAAGGGCTCAGGAGTTTGAAGCATATTTCTATCTGACTGAAGAGGTGCCTGCTACGGCTCACTGTATCACTCCCCTTCAGATTAAATCGAAGCGTTGGACCTACAGTTTCAGATAGGTTCCGAACCACCGGAAAGTGATTATAGCAGAGAACAGAGTATCGTTTTGCTGGTAAATGCAATCGGTCACCCCTACAAAGAGGGCTCAGAAGTTTGTAGCTTATCTATAGCTGACTAAACGGATATCTGCTACGTCTCACGGCTATCACTTTCCTTGGGATGGATAAGGAGAGGGTGAGTATGATAAAGAATGATGTGAACCATGAGAAGTAGAACATGGAAAGAAAAGAAAAAACCAAGGATCAGTTCTTCCTGTTTAGGCAGTGAATTTTCCATTACTCAACATTGGCCAACGTTGGAAATTGATGGCAAAATCGATAAGAGGATGACAAGAAGGACGTAAGGATAGAAAGAGAAGGATTACAGGACACTGAAGGATGGAAATAGATGAATGGATGACTGGTTCATCCACCTGATCTGAATCAGTCTACTATGGAGGTCTACAACACCCCCATTCCATTCCTCAGGAACACAATCACCCATCCTACCACGTAGTAGCTTTCCAAGAGGCGAAAAGACGATTCTGGTTTGTATATAATGAAGCTCACTTGCCATATTATATTATGATATATTAAAGTCTCTCCTATCCATCCTTCCTCATCATCTGTCTTCCTCTCATCAATCTATCAATCTGTCTATTCTCTCTATTTCCTTTCGCTCAAGTGTATTGAAGTTCTCGTTTAATGTACTCAACATTATATACAATGGAATTTTGAACTTACTTGATGATTTGGAAAAATTGCAAAGGTTTTTCTAAGTACTGATAATTACTTATTTCATTCTACTATTTTATTACTCTACTACTTTAACAACTTTACGTATTTATTTACTCATATCTTACTTTTATTCAAGGCTACATCATAAAGTAAACATAATAGGAAAGTAATGTCAATACAGCTCACTTAATTCCACATATCTATATAGATAAAATTAGAGTTTTGTCTGTACATTTATCAGAATTGTATATTTTTTGGTTATTTTTACGTTTTATACATTAAATAAGCCGAAAATAGTCTTATCTCACTTTCTGTCTGTCTGTCTGTCTGTCTGTCTGTCTGTCTGTCTGTCACGGCCGCAAATGTATTTTTCGCGGCCTTCTCCTCAAAAACGAGAGCATCGATCGGGATTTTAGTTATTGAACAGTATTGAAAACATTATTGACAATGTCTTTAGCTATAAAAAACTAAATTAACTTTTTTTTTAACAGAGTAATAAACGTTTAAAAACCAAGTACTGTGCGATTTTGGATACATTTTACGCGGCCTTCTCCTCAAAAACGAGAGCATCGATCGGGATTTTAGTTATTGAACAGTATTGAAAACATTATTGACAATGTCTTTAGCTATAAAAAACTAAATTAACTTTTTTTTCAACAGAATAATAAACGTTTAAAAACCAAGTATTGTGTGATTTTGGATACATTTCTTCCAAGTTTTATTACCACATAAGAATAAGAACAAATCACGTAATTTATCATGATATATCAATCAGCTGTTCTCAAATATAAATGGTGGGCCCTTCGCGGCGTTATTTACGCTGTCTGCAGACTTGTGTAGTCGGAGCATTGCAGTCTTTTAGGAAACATATGTCTGGTGAATCAAAGCTCATCTTATGTTTTATCAATTATTTCTTTGTTGAAAAAAAACAAAATTTTCTAATTTGAATTTATCAAAACAAAAATTAATATTTTAGGAAGGTGCGGTTTGTGCCAGGCTCTTGGGAATTCGCCAGGTAGCACTATTATTACCATGTAAGAAAAAATCCCGTAATTTATCATGATATATCAATCAGCTGTTCTCAAAAAATATTCTCTCCGATACCTGTTACTGAATTGTTTACGTTCTAAGTTGTTTACTAAGGGCCCGTTCACACAATACAGTTTTTGTGCGGTACAGTAAATTTGCTGTATCAGTTATTTTGCAGTGCTTTCGTTTGCATGTACATTTCATATTGTATGTTCACACAATACTGTTTCAACTGGATCCAGTAAAAAAGCTGTTGTAGCCGATTTCTACATTCGGTTTTGTCTTCGAAAACTGTATCGCTAAAATCAGCTGTACCGCAAAATAACTATCCGTATCCGGTGGCACATGTATTGTACCGGTAATGGATATGTTCAAACGATACGCTTATTATGCTGGAAGCAGTCTTCAGATCGTCAGCAATGATCTTCTTCATTGATATTCTTCAGCATTGATCTTCTTATTAGTGAATTCCAGTGTCCAGAAGTGGAAGATATTAATTGCGAAAATTTAATTTCTCTAATATATGAGAGACCCGCCTTGTGGGACAAGACTTAAGATTAATATAAAAATAAAGAGAGAAAAATGTGTGGAATATTTAAACCAGAATTTGTGTACTTTGATCAAGATTTAAGAGAAACCTTCAGTAAGAAACATATTTAAAAAAATCTTACACAAATAAAAAAAATCCTGGACTGGAATAAATAAAACTGAACTGGAAGCGCAATGGAAGAAGGAGGAGAGCACAGCAATAAGCAGCAAAGCCGGACCGTGCGTACATCACAGTACAGTTGACGCCGTACCGAAAAAAAACTGTATTGTCTGAACGGGGCCTAAGCTGCTAACAACTTCATGATCGTTGCTATCAAAAAAGCCGAAACATATTTAGTCTTATTTCTAAACATAATCCGTACGAAGGACGGGCAAAATAGCTAGTTATCAATCTAATTGTGTAATAAAGCTAGTTTCCACTAGTTGGATCAAAACTTGGGATGTCTAAGCACAGTCAAAATAAATGTTGAGCAAAATTCGTATCAGCTGATTTAGACTTTTCAAAATAAAACTGGATTTCAAATCGGAACTATCGAGAACAATCACGTACCGGTATTGTAGATTATGTAATATTTTGTAAAATATATCCGATTCATTGGTTAGTTGAAACAAACGTGATTCATTGACAGTCGGAGATAAGATATTGTATGATAATATATTGTTATATTGTAACTTCATACTGAAATACATACAAAACATAATGCATTATAAACAAATTTGTCTAAGAACTCAAGTGACATTGATAACTTTGACCAAACTGGGTCAAACTGATAGGGTCACATTTTAGGGGCGCGTGTACGATTGAAAGGCCAAACAAAGAGTTCATATTCTTCTGTTTGGGAAACTATTTTTATTCATTTTGACATTAAATATGATCATAACATTTTGTGCAGGAAGTTCTGGAAATTGTTTCTCTTATAATCAGATTTCGATTTTCAACTTTATAACGGCTGTCAAGAACTTGATATGAACAGATACGACCAACTTAAAATAATTTAAGGAAAACAGTTGAATTTTAAGGTGAAAAAAGTTTTATCGAGTATAAAAAATTTAATTCATGTTTGTTCACAATCTAAAATCATTTCCAAAAGTCTAACTTGGAAGATGGCATTCGGATTTGAGTCTTTTCCTCGAAGATGTTAATGCCTCTTCTTCTTAGTTTTTCTTCCTCTTTTTCTTTTTCCTCTTCTTCTTATTCTTCTTCCCTCTTCTTCTTCTTTTTCTTCTTCTTTTTCTTCTTCTTCTTCTTTTCAATCCTTGAAGTGTCTATGAATACAGTTCTGCATGACCAGTTCAGCCGTTTCAGCTTTCAATGAAACGATCGCTCGCGAAGATCTGCTTCTGGAGTATTATCGGCTCAAATGAACCTGAAAATTTATTTCTTTCCTATTCATGAAGAAGAAAAAGAAGATGAACAACAAAAAGATGATGATGAGGAAGAAGAGAGAGGCGATGGAGGAGGAAAAAAATGTTAGATGAAGAGAAGATGGTGGAGAAGAAGGAGAAGGAGGAGAAGAACGAAAAGGACGAGAAAGAGGGAAGTAGAACGAGGAAAAGGTGAAGACGGAAAGGGAAAACGGGAAGGGAAAAGGAGAAGAAGGCGGAGAAGGAGGAGTAGAAATAGAAAGAGGAGAAGGAGGAGAAGGAGTTGAAGGAGGAGAAGGAGTTGAAGTACGGGAAGGAGGAGAAAGAGAAGAAGGAGGGAAAGGAGAAGTAGGAAGACAATGAGGAGAAGGAGGCGGAGGAGGCGAAGGTGAAGAAGGACGAGAAGATGGAGAACGAGAAGGATGAGACAGGGAAGAAGGAGGTGCTGGAGGAGAAGGTCAAGGGGAAGAAGGAGAAGGAGAAAAATAAGGAAAAGGGGTAAATGAGCAGAAGGAGGACAAAGAGACAAAGTAGGATATGTAGAAGAAGGAGAAAAAAGGGATAAGAAAAAAGAGAAGAAGGAGAAGAAGAGAGAAAGAGCAGGAAAGAGAAGGGATAAATAAAAAGAAGATGGACTTGAGAAAAAGAAAAAAGGAGATGAAATAGTAGGAGAATATTAAGACAGATGAAGAAGAAAAAGAGAAAAAGGAGGAAGAAGATGATGGAGGAGGAGAAGAAGGAGAATGAGAAGGAAGAAAAAGAGTATATTCTAATGGATGGTAGAAAACGATGAAGGGTGGATTTAAAATAAGAGTATTGGGGATGCAAGAGGCCAAGATAGAGTTTATGACTGTTCTCTTTTGAGAACTGCGGTGAGCTGTGCCGTGAAATTCTGGTGAGAGTCGTATAAATAAAATAGTTTATCATTGAATGTGTTATATTGGTGTTATATAATTATAATGTGAAATATTTGGGATGTGTATTATCATTCTTCCTCTTACTTCAAAGTAATAATAGTTGTGCTTATTTATTCAAGGATCGGTTTTCCCTCTTACTGGAAATAAATAACAGAGAAATATTAAAAATGGAACAAATGAAAATACGAATAAATAAAGGCTGTGCGCAGTGTTTTTGATAACTTTTATTCAGAGTTTTCTGTATTGAAACAATACAGGAAATTGCTTCATAATCCTCAAATTTAAAGTTCTCGAATGTTATATATTTCTAGTTTTCCAAAAAAATTATGCAAAAGAAACTGATAGTTTGACCGAAATTAAAAATATTTATTGAAAATCTTGAATTGTTTCAGTATTTTCTAAAATTTTATCGAAATAAAAATATGACATTTTGTTTCTAAAGGCATCTTTTACTAATAAAAAATATCCCTTTATCAAAATAAGTCAGATATGACTTCCAAAACCGAAATTCAAACCCCCCTATTTCACAAAATAATTGATAAAAAACTTTCACCAATTACCTTGTGAAATAGAGGGGTTTAAAGTTGAACATTTCTGGTTTTGGGTGCAATTGATCTCATCTCTTGAGTTATTTTGATAGTGTAATATTTTATCAATAAATAACATTTGGAAACAAAATGTCACATTTTTTATTTTGATCAAACTATTAGTTTCTCCGGCATAAAATTTTGGAAAACTAAAATTGTTACAGATTTTCAGAAATGTAATAAATTCTTATTTCTAATTTCTATTCTTGAAAGACTAATTGTTTGATCACAATAAAAAAATTATTTTATTCCTCAAGGAGTATTAGTTATGAAAAAATATAAAAACTCGAAATTATGAACTTTCACGTGAGATTGATTGCCCCAATCTCGAAACATTTCAACTTTGGCCCCTATATCCTATATAATATAAATATGTGGAATAACATAAACTATTTTTTACAATCAAAAAAATTACTTTCTCAGCATCAATTTTTGAAAAACTCTAATTGTTTGAGATTTAAGAAAAATTTATTTTGAAAAAACTAGTTCGATCAAAATAAAAATTATTTCATTTTATTCCTGAAAGTGTCTTCTGGTCAGTTATGAAGAAATTAAAAGTCCAAATTTAATTATAAATTTGTGGATGAGATTATCTAATACCAAGAAAAATTCAACTTCAAGCCCCAATATTCCATATGATCGTATGACCAGTTTTTTTATACAACCAAACAATTAGTTTGTTCAGCATACATTTTTGAAAGACTGAAATTTTTTGTGATTCACAAAAATTTATTTTCAAAAAATCTAGTAGTTCGATCAAGAAAGAGTTATGTCATTTTATTCCTCATTTTTTCTAGTTATGAAAATTTTTGCAAAAGTTCAAAGTAACTCTTAGGTGAGATCAATTAGTTGTCCCTCAATACCGAAAAATTTTAAATTTAAATTTTGATATTTCACAGAATACTTTTTTTTTCCTATTATTTGAATTAGCACCTAGTTAGAAACTAATAAGCTATTTATTCTATCCTAATTTTACTGAGTAGAGACATTAACAAACTTATATAATAATTAGGTTTGGTCACTATTTGATCAAATTTCAAGGCTTGAAATTTAACACTATCACCTTCTTTTGTACACTAAACACATAAGCACACTTCACTTCACTAGCTCACGTGGTTTTATTCTGTCGAGCCTCCGGACCAGATCACAAACGTCAAGCAGCTGGATTGCCTCAATGTTATCATGTTGGTGGAGTCTCTCTTCATGCTTAGCTGCAAACCTCTCTATCGCTGTAGTGACTGTCTCCACTTGAAGATCACGGTGAAGATCAGCATTCCTGATGTACCAAGGAGCATTTACTATATTCCTCAGTACTTTGTTTTGAAAACGTTGTATTATTTTTACATTAGATGGTTTGGTACAGCCCCAAAGTTGAATACCATAGGTCCATACAGGCTTCAGTAGCTGTTTGTACAGAAGAATTTTGTTGTATACTGACAGCTTGGATCCTCTTCCCAGCAACCAAAGGTGAGATCAATTAGAGAACAATTAGGTGAGATCAATACCGAAAAAATTTAACTTTAAGCTTTGATATTTCACAGAATACTTGATAGAAATATTATTTTCACTTCAATAGTTAACATTTTAATATCTTCATAATATCTATTACAAGAAACTTCGAATAAAATTATGAGCCTTAATTTTATTTATTTCATTCATTCATTGGGTGATTGATTTAAAGAAAAAACAATTTGAGTTCAGTTGTTTATTGAACAATTTATTAAATTATCGATCATAGTAATAATTATCGATTCATAGTCATTAATTTTTGTATAGTGATACCGAATCAATTCATTATTAACTTCAGTTTGGGAGTTATTTAGTGGAATTTTGCAGTTTCTGTCTGAAGATAATTTGACATCTTGTGAGATTGGACTCCGGACCAGAATTTGAATAACGGTTGATTGGTAGAAACAGGAATCTACTGCAAATCTACACTTTCTTGCTTTATCGCTTTGTTTTTCTTTCTCTCCTGTTTGCACCTTTTGATCTGGAACGAGAGTGGAATGTAGGAACGCCGACAACCTATCTTCCATTTGTCAACAAAAGCATTCTTTGGTTCGTTCTCTTTTGAGATTGATTCTTTTGTTGTGCCGTGTGTTGGCCAGCCGGCAGGGCCGCCTCAATATATGTCACCCAAACCTTTTCTGTTGCTCTTTTCTTCCTATTCTTATTTTTCTTTTCCATGTTCTTCTTCTTCTTCATCTTCTGTTCCACTCAATCCACTCCTACACCTGTTCTCTAATACACTTATTCACTGTCACACTGGTGTCCTATCAATCTACTTTCTCTCTTGCTAGAAACATTTCCACTTATTTCTACCACTCTTTCCTCATTTTCTCTCCTTCTCCATCTCCTCTTCTTTATTTTTTTTATTTTTTAGTGTTGGAATATGCAATATGAATGGTAGAAACGGGATTGTCGAGTATAAAAAAATATTCTGTAAAATAGGGTTATCAAAAAAGATTCTACTAATTCTGATGAGCTTTACTTACAAAATTAGGATACTTGAAATACTTTGTGAGCAGTAATATAGTTGTTATATATTCAATATTGAAAAACAATTTTCGACACTATTTGTTTTCTAAACATCCATTCATTGATGGCAGGTGCTTCAAAGAGGTTGTAAATTGACTGGTTTCTCTCTTCCTCCTTGAATGTCCTTCAGGTCTTTTGCACTATTACCCCGCATTTCTTAAAAATTGCCATTGAACAGTAGATTCCTATTCTGGTGGCCAATACTATATATATCTCCAAATATTTCATCAAACAGGTCAGGTTAGGCTAGGCTAGGTTAGGTTAGGATAGGTCAGGCTAAACTTAGTTGTAGTAAATTTATTTATTTATTCATTACAAAACACAATCTAGTAAAGATATAACAGGCACAACCTGTTTTTTTTTGTAGATTACGTCTTGGAGACTCCAGTTAAGGAGTATAAGACAAGTCAGATTTTTTGTAGCTTTACAGAAAAGTTTTAAGAAATGCAGGGTTATAAAGTAAAAGACTCTTCCCTTCTATGACCGCTCCTATTTGTAAGGTGCATCTCCAGCACATTCAAGAATCTACTAGATCATGTTTCTGTGTAAGTTGAGCCATCAAGAAATTTCTGGAAATTACTACTCTGATAAATTTTCTGTAGCTAAAAGACACTTTGAGGAGTAGAATGACATTTTTTATTCTAGCAAGCAATCATTTTTTCCACATAAACAGAAGTCAGTTGTCACTTGCTCTTCACAACATTCATATCCAGTGCCTCGAAAAAAAAAACGGTTTTGGTATAGCTATTCGAACCAAACCTATTTTAAAGAGTTTGTTTGGATGTAGTAAAGATAAAATTGATATCTGGGTTGAAAGTGAAGCTTATAAATTGAATTGCGATGATTGTAATACCTGCTATTAGTCTATTATACCTGCTGTTTTTAAAATGTAGGCTAATGAGCAAACATCACTTTGAAAAATAGATTAGTACTATTGAACAGATAGCTAATACAAATGGATATGAGGAGATAATTGATGACAACATTTTAAATAAAATAAGTAGGAGACTAGCAATCAGTTGGAGAAACGGATAACGGTACCTTATCTTGGCCCAGGGAAAGAATTGAAAAAGAACGGTTTTGATGTAACTTTTTATACAAAACCTATTTTAAAGAGTTTGTTTGGATGTAGTAAAGATAAAATTGATATCTGGGTTGAAAGTGAAGCTTATAAATTGAATTGTGGTGATTGTGATGCTTTTTATGTGGGTCAGACCGGTAGAAGTTTCAAATGTAGAATAAATGAACATATTGGGGATTGAAAACCCAGAAAGGAGACTCAAATTTTGCAAATCATCTCTTTAATAATGGACACGAGTTCAAGGCTGAATAAAATGTTGAATTTCTGCATTTGATTGGTAAAGGCAGACAATTGAACATTCTGGAAGCTTTGGAGATAACTTGGTAGGTAAAAAAACTAATCCATTAACAGTTCAAATGATAAAATTTACTTGAGATAGTTCCTGTGAAGTTTGGGAGTAAAAAAGTCCTCGCTGAAGGACACAAAAAGGAGAAATCTATCCTTGAAGGAACAGCTGATAGGAGTCAACAGTTTTTAATCATATGGCACCCCCTTAGCGGCGTTATTTACGCTGTCTTTGAACAGCAAAAGACTTTGCATGTACCTTGTAGTCGGAGCCTTGCAGTATGTAGGAAACATATGACTGGGTATGATGAAATGTAATTATGC